>JBAIZL010000001.1:37366270-37826270 GCA_036971475.1 Prosapia bicincta
ATTTTATAATAAATTAATTTATCCAAAAGTATTGAAGTTTACTAAACAATAATAATTGTTAAAATTCACAAATAATAGAAATTGTTTAGTTATTATTTCTTAGTTTCTGTTGTGAAATTATCAATGAACTTAACAACAAGATTTATGTTAACAGACGTTGTGTTTTAGTTTTACATGAAAAACTAACTTTTAGAGGAATAAATGAAGACATCCGCTTTAAGCCATTAGTTTCCTATCATATACAAGATAATAAAAACCTAGACAGCACCGGTGAAACCAGGGAGCCCAAAACATCGACTAGCTGCGTGTATTTCTGTCATGAGTCCAGCCTAATGGGTCAAATCTTTGAGAATACACGAAGTAACTAGTTGCATTTATAAAATATTCAATTTTAGAAAATATGTGTCATAAAAATACAAATTGCATTAATAAGGTTATGGAACATTTCTCAAAAATTAAAGATTCCAAAACATTGTGCCAGGGGAACATGCCGACTGACCTTGTGACACAAAAGAACAGTCTTCACATTAGCCTCGTCATATAGGTTTATATACATATTGATTCGGACATTGATCCTTGATTGCTGTCCTATACATGGAATACAATTAGTTCGCAATACCAGGTAATAATAAAAGAGCCGGATACACGTAACTGCTGACACAAAATTATCTATTTTTAGCTACAGTCATCATCTAGCCTTGAATGAGCCGACTTCAGCCGTAGAGTCGTTTTGTATTGTTTCAGCTGCTGAGGTGATTACGTTTAGCATCTCTCCGCTAGATTAAAGCGATGTGTTGACAAATTCTTGTACACAAAACGCGATTGCAGCCACAGAAAAGAAGTAACAACCCAGTTTAACGAGTGCATTAAATTATGCCAATCTTTTTTTCCGTACATTATAATAATAACTGACAATATATTTATACATTCTTTTCACATACATAAGGTATATAAAACACATTTATAGAAAAATGTTTCTAATTAATAAAAAATAATTCTATGTTGAAAAACACGCTTTTTATCATATAATAATGTCAAAACCAATGATATAGGTTGAAGCAATGAGCATTTTTTATATACAATTTGTAGCAATACAGTTGTGTACTTATTTAAACTAACTTACAGACAATGATGCATGTCTCTTGCGTTCGAAAACGTTTTTCGGCATACAGAGTATATTTTTGACTTCAAGAATAAAACTCAAGATATTGATAAGATCAAATATATTATTCGTTTTTATAATTAGTTGTAATAAAAATATGAAAGTGTTCTACACATACACTTCTTTCTGACCTCTCTAATTACATACGTACATTTGTGAAATACATACATTAAATAAACACAATTACATACATACACACACACACACACAACGATCACACGAAATGGAAAACTTCCTAATTAAAGTACTGGTTATAAATGATTTTATTTATTATCATAATAATTATAACTATATGAAGCAACTGTGGCGTAATGTTTATTTTTAAATAAATAAAACCTCTAAACCACAAATAACATTTTATTTAAACCTTATGTACATTTCGATTGCCCAGCAATCATCTTCAGAGGTATTTAAAAAATACAACTAACTAGTTAGTTGTATTTTTTAAATACCTCTGAAGATGATTGCTGGGCAATCGAAATGTACATAACGTTTAAATAAAATGTTATTTGTGGTTTAGAGGTTTTATTTATTTAAAAATAATCATAATAATTGTTTTTAAGTCTTTGGAATTTATAGTCTAGGAAATATTTTTTCCTTGTGTGTGTGTGTGTGTGTGTGTGTGTGTGTGTGTGTGTGTGTTGTGTGTGTGGGTATTGTTTTGTGCGCGCGCGCGTGTGTGTGTGTGTTTTGTTGTGTGTTGTGTGCGTGGGTATTGTTTTATGCGCGCGCGCGCGTGTGTGTGTGTGTGTGTGTTTTGTTGTGTGTTGTGTGTGTGGGTATTGTTTTGTGTGTGTTGTGTGTGGGTATTGTTTTGTGTGTGTGTGTGTGTGTGTGTTGTGTGTGTATTGTTGTGTCTGTTATGTGTGTGTGTGTGTGTGTGTGTGTGTGTTGTGTGTGTGTGTGTGTGTGTGTGTGTGTTGTGTGTGTGTGTGTGTGTGTGTGTGTGTGTGTGTATTGGTGTGTTTAAAATATACCATATTATTTCAATCATTTGAATAACGGTCTCTGTGTTTGTTTCACAGTTTAATATAAAGGTTTTGAAATGCAGCAACAATGAACTTTATTTGGAAGACATAGGCTCAGTATATGTTTTGTAGAGTAGAAAAAATGCTAGTCCTTGACGCTATTAAAAAATTAATGTGTCAGCAATATTACGATAATGTTGGTTTATAAACAGAAGTAGATCTTAACATTCTATAACCTAAGCATGTTTAGCTGTGGATTCACTTGTAATTTTACCGTTCAAATGGGGTTTAAATTAAACTACTGCCCCCTTTTATTTAACGGGTAATGTTTTCTTGTGAAGTGTGCCCTAGGCTTCAGTAGCAAGCAATTGCTTTGTTTCTTGGACATACAGATGGATAGAAAAACATAATCGGTAACAGGTTCTCCCGTATGTAATATTTTGTTACAATATTTATTATGCGATGAGAATTCGATGTTTCCAATTTACTGCAAGATGCAGTTACAGACGATTGTATAAAATCTGATTTGGATTATTGACAAAGTAAAACATTTTAATTAGATAAGTCAGAATAGTTATTAATGTTTGTAATTCCACAAATATGCTAGAATCACAATATTGAGTGGCAAAATAGAAAGCGAATTTCCTTGTAATTTTCATTTTCATTTCTATCTATATTGTTGTATTATTAGGCTCTTTTTGTTTGATAATATATAAACGCTTTTTTTCGTCGCTTATATTGAGTTGTAGTTTTTTTCGCTTTCCTTTCGCATTGTCCGTTTGTGAAACAAGGTTCGATACCGTTGATTCAATTTGTTTGTTTATTTTATTCTTTTCATTAATTTTTAATCCTAGAGCAATATTTGTGATAATATGTGGTAATCATGGCAACAATTTAAGGTTGTACGATGGAGGTTTCGATGACAACCAGATGGGAGTAAAAGGAAAATTAATTCATATACATTGTAGAGAAGTTCATTTCTGGCTATGAGAAAGTTGGCTCAGTGCCAAAGCACTAGACTTTGAACATGAAGATTCTCGGTTCGAATCCAACCTAGACTTCCCCAAATTTTAATAATTATTTGAAAAATTGTATTATTCTCAATATTGTCATCCACTATAGGTTAAAAGAAATGCATTTGAATGAATGAATAAAACCGTATTTTATTAACCAATGTAAATTTGTACTAGATAGGTATCAGGAGAGTGTGAGCTAATAGAAGCAATTTAATAAAAAACACCAATAATATTTTAAGATTTAAAATTATGTTGATTTTGAAAATTGTATATTTAGGAAAATAATAAGTGAATATTTCTGATTCTAAATGATACCAATGAAGTTGAAAGAACTGAATATTTGTAAAGAGCCGTTGAAACTTATATCAGTGCAAAACTAAACTGTATCCTTATGAGTGTTCTTGAGATAAGAATGCATCTGAAATAGATACGCAAGCGTTTAGTACTCACTATTAAAAACAATTCTTGTACACGAGCGCCTATTCGAGTAATTTACGAGCGTAGCAAAATAACTCATTGGCCTTGACTTTTCTGTGTAGTTGCAATGCCGTCATCAGTTTTATTTGACACGTGCTTTCAAAAATATCCCAGGATCAGGTTTAGCGATACACACAGTCAATCCCCAGCTAAAACACGTCCCTTGACAATAGCGTTTACCAGGATCATGCATTCGTTTAAATTTTCAAATGTTTATTAATACAGACGTGGAATTTGTTGCAGACAATTTAAGAGAAGATATTTTAATGTAAGGAAAGCCGGCGGGTAAATTTAATAGAGCTGAAATTTTAATGCTGTGTTTTTTCTATAAATGATATTTGAATTCTAAAAAACAAATTATGACGGATTTAAGGGCTTTTATTAAGTAATTACAAACACACACACACACACACACACACAAACCATATACAAAGTTAAAAGAAAATAAATAAATCACCCACAAGTGTATAAACATTTATCTCTCTCTGGATTCTAAAACGAAACGTTAGTTGAGATATTTATAAAGTTGCATGATGTACTCGATCGATGCAGCTAATGACTTCACCTCAGAACGGAATAAAACTTTGATATTTACTTAGAAACAGGTTTTGTTGGGCATTCAAAGTCACGCCTATTTGTTGTCCTTTACATATTATAGCAATCACATGAATCTATTGAGTTTTACTTCAGTAAATCTTACAGTAACGTGGGTGAGAGAAATGTATCATTCCTTGTCAAGTAAACCCATATCAATAGCCTCCGTTAGGTAAGTAACACTAGGCCTCGGGTTTGATGGATAAATTTATTCTTCCCTGTTTACGCTAAAGTATTGTATAGGCCTACTCTGACGGTTTTAGATTGAGGTCTAGAGGCTTTTATTGCTACGAAATCTTATATTAGATTCTTCTTTCACGGATGGTAGAAGGAACGTGCTTTCTCTCTCAAAACAAAATCAAATCTAAAAAAATACACATTTATAAAATGAAAATCTGTACATTTTTAGGATTTACTTAACCCAATTATAACTAACGTAGCTTATATATATATATATATATATATATATATATATATATATATATATATATATATATACATATACAGGGTTATCATAAAAGAATGGTGTAGTTTCAGTAATTCGTAAGATGTTTGTAGAGAAATTTGTAGATGTTATATTGGTATCTCCGAAAGCCTCAGACCCAAAAGTTTGTTTATATGCTATAGCCTTATCGGTTCTTTTATTGTTGGTGCGGTGAGTTCAGTTAGTTACTATGTTCTCGGATAAAGATAAAGCAAAGTGTGTTTTATTGATGGTTGATTTAAAATCCGTAATTTTAGTTCAACGTGCGTTCCGACGTGAACTTGGAAGAGATCCATCACACAAAAATAACATAACACGTTGGTTTAAACAATTCGAAGAAACTGGATTAGTTCAGAAACAGCAGACCAAGTGTACCAGACGAAACGGTTGAACTAATTAAACAATCGGCAATTTAGAAGTCCTGGGAAGTCCATCCCTCATCGAAGTGTTGAATTGAGTATTCCAAAAACAACTGTTTTATTAGCAAAGTTTTACATAAAAAACTGAAATTATACGCTTATAAAATCCATATTCTGAATTGTAATTATAGTGAATCGTGTCTAATATAATAATATATAATAAATAGACACAGTTCACGAATATGGGGCTCTAAAAACTCTCACGCAATTAGTAAGAAACAACGGGATTTCCCTAAAGTTAATTTTTGGTGTTATGTGATGAAAGATCGCAATATATTTCCTTTTTTCTTTGCTGAAAAAACAATTAATGGAGTTGTGTATCTTGACATGTTACCCAATTATTGCTTTCATGAGCTACATGAGCTCGAAAACATTCATCAACTTCATTTCCAAAAAGATGGTGCTCCCCCACACTCCAGTGAATTGGTCGCGGACGCTTTGAACGAAAATTTTGAAGGATCGATGGATAGGCCGGCAAGGACCTATGCTGTGGCCTCCAAGGATTCCAACTTGTCGACACCTTGTTTTTTGTGGGTGTACGTCAAAAGCGTTGTTTATTAAAACCAGAACCACTTAAAAAACAGGATTAATGAAGTAATGTCAACCATAATCGAAGAAATGTTTACAAATGTTTGGAGAGAAGTTGAGTTTCGTTTGCACATTTGTCGAACGACTAAGGGCCATATACTCGTATGTGTGTGTGTGTGTGTGTGTGTGTGTGTGTGTGTGTGTGTGTGTGTGTGTGTGTGTGTGTGTGTGTGTGTGTGTGTGTGTGTGTGTGATGTTGGTGTACATTTATATGAACGATGCAACATAAAAACGATGACTAAGACATTTCACCATGCGTGGGTAATATTCAGGTTTTCCTTGTACTAGTTTTTTCCAGTTGTTAGATCATTAGACCTCTAAGTGATAATGGTATTTCTTATAGATCAATCAACATCACGTAACTTACAGTTCGCTAAACGAATAATTTCTTTCCGCGCAACACATTTTTAGATTGCAATTTTGATTCACAAATATAAGAAACCATTGCAACATAGGTACACGAAACTGTTGCTGTGTTCCTAAAAGAACAGTTTCCGTAGACGCATCTCAACTACAATATGCGACAGCTAATTTGTTGAGATTTTCAAGTCTGTAACTGTTTTACTATAGAAAACAAAAACCTAATCCTTACATTTAACGCTGAAATGTATAATGTGAGAAGGCAAAACGTCATTTCTCCCATAACCAGGGTATTAAGGAGCATCTCGGAACTCGACCCTCTCCCGACCTGCTCGCCATACTGGCCGGTGACAAACTATGCTCACTTACTATCCCACGTGTCTACAATTTTTCCTATTTAAATGTAAAAAATGATAAATTAATAATTTTAATAGTCTTTACAAAAAGTTTAAAGAAAATGAGTTCAAACTTGAACAAAATGCTTTGTATTTTATGGGAAAATAAATGACGCACGATAACTCAGTAAAAAATGTAGTGTTTTTAAATTATATTTATAGACTGATGTTAAAAGCATTTGTTTGGACTCACCTTTTAAGAATTCTGAAAATAATAAACTGAACAAATTAATATTATTTTATTTATAATTTAAATAAAAAAATGCAGTCATGTGGAACAGTGCCTAGTGACCTGGCGAGCGGGTGAGTTGAGTTCCGAGAGGTTTTACATTTGTTTCATAATCCCCTGGGTGTCATGTGGAACAGTGCCTAGTGAGTTATAGTCTTTACCTACCGACCTGGCGAGCGGGTGAGTTGAGTTCCGAGAGGTTTTACATTTGTTTCATAATCCCCTGGGTGTAATGTGGAACAGTGCCTAGTGAGATATAGTCTTTACCTACCGACCTGGCGAGCGGGTGAGTTGAGTTCCGAGAGGTTTTACATTTGTTTTATAATCCCCTGTGTGACATGTGGAACAGTGCCTAGTGAGTCATAGTATTTACCTACCGACCTGGCGAGCGGGTGAGTTGAGTTCTGAGAGGTTTTAAATTTGTTTCATAATCCCCTGGGTGTCATGTGGAACAGTGCCTAGTGAGTTATAGTCTTTACCTACCGACCTGTCGAGCGGGTGAGTTGAGTTCTGAGAGGTTTTAAATTTGTTTCATAATCCCCTGGGTGTTATGTGGAACAGTGCCTAGTGAGTTATAGTCTTTACCTACCGACCTGGCGAGCGGGTGAGTTGAGTTCCGAGAGGTTTTACATTTGTTTCATAATCCCCTGGGTATCATGTGGAACAGTGCCTAGTGAGTTATAGTCTTTACCTACCGACCTGGCGAGCGGGTGAGTTGAGTTCCGAGAGGTTTTACATTTGTTTCATAATCCCCTGGGTGTCATGTGGAACAGTGCCTAGTGAGTTATAGTCTTTACCTACCGACCTGGCGAGCGGGTGAGTTGAGTTCCGAGAGGTTTTAAATTTTTTTCATAATCCCCTGGGTGTCATGTAGGAACTGAGACACTATGGGAGAAATAGGTTTTGCTTTCTGGCATTAGGCATTTCAGTGCTAAATGTAAGGACTACGTTTATCTATAGTAAAACAGTTCCAGGTTTGAAACGGTCAAGAAATTAGCTATCGAAATGTCGCCTATAAAATAATTAAATTCATATTACTCTCATATCAACCGTTACTTCTTTCACAAAAACCAACTTTCTTGCGAGTCCCTAAACAGAATTACAAATTTTAAAATTTTAATTGTATATTATAGGTAGTGAAATATTGAAGAAAACGTCACATCGTTTTAGTATACTCGTAGGAAGCTACGATAAAGTGTTATTATTCGTTCTATTATTTTATGTTTATGTGTGATGACATTTTTAAAATTTTATTGTTACAATATTGTTTAAAATACTTTAAATATACTAATTCAAGTTCCTTATAATGGAATATGATTAACTTTAATTAAAACATTGTGAATATTTCTAAAATGTGCAAGAAGGCAGATACATTCAAATAAAACTTAATTATTATTCTTACGTTTATAATGGTACTACGGTGTATTTAAGAAATTCCATAAGATTTTATTCTCTAGATAATATAGACGTAAATTCCCAATAATTATTACACAAAATATTTCTGTTCAATTAAAATTCATCGCCAAACATTCAACGTCATGTCATTACATACATTCAAATCAATATGCGATTCATACCATCGGTTTGGTTGCAAAAGCCCTCTAGAATGTCACAGATACCTAACTATATAGCCTATACATATATTAACAATGTGTTATGTGATGTGAAGTTGGCAGAAATTATACGCTTAATTAATTGCAAATAATCTATTCCTTTTCATTCCTGTTTTAAGAAGAAAAAAACATGCAACAATTGAATAGACAGTATCTAAACTAACCTTCGTAGGAGGATATGAAGTCATTGCATTCCTATGTGATGAAAAGTAACAGGCGCTGCGTATTAATGTTTGAGAGACACGGTAAACCCCTACGCTCAATAAATTCCAAGAATTTAACAGCATAAGCTAAACCTTGTTTCTGGGCTTACTGATTTGTAGTTACAGGTGTTTCTGGATTAACACCTTCGGTCATGATTTTCTGTATACTTGAATCCGTCAAACGACAAGATTTTTTGCAAGTGTTATCATGGATGATATTGTATTGGGCTGTAATTCAATTCCTTTTAATAGTTCACAATATCTCGTATATCTTGTTTAAATTTTCTAACGTTAATAAAATATTAATTATATTACTTTATACTTTAATTATTAATTATATACTTTATTCATCCACGCAAGTTTAAATAGCCTACATCTTTTTAACCTTGTAGAGGATGACAATTTATGTTAATACAGTTTATTCAAATAGTTATTCATTAATTATATTTAACTAATTAATTTTAGTTTTATATGAGAGAAAGATTTTCACAAAAGGGGCAAGGTTTGTAATATGTGTAGTCCATCACTTTAGGCTTAAAATAAGCAATACCATATGATTTCATAAATCAGCTGATTTTATGGTATAGGTTATGTAGTAGAACAGCTGTTTTAAAGCATAGGCTATTTTACTGTATTTATATTAATTGCTATTATTTAATAAAAAGTAATTCAATTAACATTTTCTGTATTAATCCAAGCAGATTTTGACTTCAAAAATTGTTTTCTATATTACTTGTTTTTATACTCTACTGGTAAATGTGCTATCGGGTGATTTTTTTCTTAAATGCAGATTTTATGGTTTTACATTTAATTTTACACAGTCCTTAATTATTTCTTTTTACATTTATTAATAAAGATTGTTTTATGCTATCGGAACATTTCAACGTTTTTAGAATATGAATATATATTGACTTACTTATAATAACAATTATAGAACACAGTAGTTTAAATAATGATATAATATTAGAAAATTCTTGCTAAAAAATTAAAACCGTTAATAAACCTATATTCATTTAAGTAAGACAGTTGGCATCTTTAGAGGCTAAAAGCTAAACTGAAGTAATGATCTAATGATGTCAACTGTGTTAGCAAAAGTTTTTGTAACTGTTATAATTTTGCAGCTAGGGTTTTTAATTGGTAATTGACCTACGTAACAGGTTTGCAGGAATTATGTTAATTTGTTTACAATCAGATCATTTCATTAATTGGTTTTCATATTTAATATTACATCAAAATATTCAAGTTGAAATCTGATGAATATAAGGACATATTGCCAATAATTTTAGGTAAACACTTTGAAAAAAAGCCATTGTTTATTTATATTTATTATATATTTTTAATAGGCAAACTTTATTTGCTAGCATAACATAAATAAGTAGGCAACAGATATATTAATACCCATTATGGATTTGATTTTTTTAAATAGAGTATAGTCCTGCAATATGTAGTATATTTCTAATAAGTATTATTATTAATATTACTTATTATTTTAAGTTATTCAACTTATTGTAAAACAATAAAGTATACAGGTGGTTTATTTTATGTACTAATAATTAAACTATAAACCACAAGAAATTCAAATGTTCTGACATTTACTAAACCTATTAGTTCAATCATGTAGTTTAAAATTTTCCGAGAGTTACAAAAATGATTCACCTATCGCAAACGAGTAGCATGAGTTAAGGGTTTATCATTGCAGTTGCACAATAAATTTGGCAAGATAACCTAACCTAACCTAACAGCACTCAATCAGTTGGTTGTTTTAGTTTGTTTTACAAAGCAAACACTTGATAAGAACAGGAACCCGTTCCTTTATCACCCAAGTTCAGACCAATTTGAATCAGGAACTCAATTAAATAGATTAGTGATTTACACACAACCTATTCTGAAGTTAATTATTTTATACCGGTACTCATACGTGAAATGTTTCCTTAAAGAGTTTTTCTTTTTTTTATAATTTTAAATAGCTACGGAAGCTATTTGGTTATGTGCCAAATTTAGCCTAATAACGTTTTTTTAGATGCACATTTTTCGTAGCTAAAGTTTATTGGTTTCAGTTTGAAATTTATACATAACACAAGATTTTTGCATAATGAATGAAATTATTTCTTTACCTCCACAAAGTTTTAACAAAGAGAATACTTCCTAAATTAACACCAATAGCGCTACATTTAATCTAAATTGGTAGACATTTTTACCAACTGAATGTAATTAGATTTTCGTAAGGTTACAACCTAGCTGCGAAACAGTTTAAACACAGAAAAGACAAACAAAATTGAGATGGAATCGTCATATACAGATTGGTGAAAATGGCGCTTACCCCAAACCTGAAAGACCTAGACCGTTGGGGGGGGGGGGGGAAATATGGCGATAGTGGATATCGCCTGGTTAAAATGTCCTGTTGGATATAGCTTCGCATGGTTAAAATTCAGGTAGTAATAAGGAAGATATAATTCATTTATTTAAGATAACATATTTCAAATAAGATATGAAAAAGGCTTTTATATAAGTTATCTTTTATTTAAGATATGATAATGTATTTATTTATTAATGATAAGAATCGTTTGACCAGTCCATTAAAATTAAGGTATTAGCGTAAATCTAATTTTTTTTTTGTGATCTTATATTATTTTTAGTTAATGTTTTGAAAACGTTTTCCATATTAACAACGAGAAGTTTTATTTTGGTAAATACTGTATAAGTACAGTTCTTTCAAATAATTTGCAATGGTTTCATGGTTTGAAGGAGGCAAGTGGAGGTTAATATTTAATAAAGTAGTTTTTAGATGCTCTAGCAAATGTTTTGCATATATATAAATGTTTTGTTAAATGTTTGCACTCACTCACACACACACACACACACACACACACACACACACACATATATATATATAATTAATATATATATATTATATATAATATATATATTATATATATATATATATATATATATATATATATATATATATATATATATATAATGTTAATATGGTACATGGTAGTTATTTCCATAAACATGTTTTATCGGGAAAAAGGTTTGTTCGGTATTTCGAAACTAACAAAAGTAATTTAATAAAATAATTAGTTAAATGGAAAAGTTAATATATCTAAGTTGTGCATGGTTTTAGCCGTATACAAAAGTAACTGTAACTATTGTGAAATGTAGGCAAGCATAAGTGGCATGACTCAAGTTCAAGAGCATATGACCGGAAACCAAGTTCATATCTATTAAGCCATATTGTAAGACGTAGTTTATCAACAATAACGGGCGGCACAGTGGCTAGGTTTGGCTATTTATAGCAATCAACGTAAAGATTGCATTCACGTTTTTGTGAATGAGAAAAACAAGCAATGCGAAAACATTATCTCTTACCAATTACTATATGTCCGTTAAGTTTTCTAGGCTATAGCAAAGGATCGTTTTATTAAAATCAAATGAACATTTTCGAATTTCTAATCCTCAATTTTACCGAATCGTGGCTTAAAAATTAGGCTTCCTATCGAGAAGAATTTGGTTGATTATGTTTAATTGGTTTATTCGTTTCATTGGTTATCTGATTGTTCACCTTATAAAAGTATAGATCCAAATATAAAAATACACACTTTTACAATGTATTGTTCGCCAGTTTAAAAAAACCTACACACCGGTCCAACTAATACTATTATAAATGTAAGCACCAAAGGCAAGTTCAGGCCTGTCCCAAAGTTTAGAAAAGAATATAATAATTCCAGAAAATAATGAGATTTCAAGTTCTATCTAGAATTGTGTTTAATCATTCTTTTTACTCAACTTTTACGGGGGAAGGCCTACTTTTGTGGGTGAACTTTTACTAAGTGGGTGGTTTTATAAGTCGGTAATTTAAGTTCAATCATAAAAAATTATGGTAATTATGCCGACGTGCGACTACCGCTATTTTAGTGAATTTTTTTTACTTTTCTTATGTATTTTTACTTCCTAGACACGAATCCAACATTATTTTTTGTCGCTGACGCCGTTTTTTTAAAATATACTTAAAAAAACATAACCTAAACTAACCTTTATTGACGTACGACTAACGCTAATTTCGTGAATTTGTTTTTCCTTTTCTTATGTATTTTCACGTTTTTACATATGTACGTTCCTTACATTTTTAAGTATTTTTGTGAAAGTTACTTTATTTCACATTTTAAATGTTAAATTGTAATGACATGTAGGCCTATAGCGCGAACCGAGCGCGCAGTAGCTACTGCACTACGTCTAGATCTGTAATTTTATACATTACTATATACCTACATTAAATATACCTACAAAGTATCCAGTCAGGATAGATTTGGTAATAATTTTATTCAGAATTACTATCTATTTATATTAAATTATAACCAAACCTATCCTGACTTGATACTTCATAGGTATATTTTAATGTAGGTATATAGTAATGTTGCATAAAACTATAACCAAATCTATCCTACCTTGATACTTCATAGGTATATTTTAATGTAGGTATATAGTAATGTTGTATAAAACTATAACCAAATCTATCCTGACTTGATACTTCATAGGTATATTTTAATGTAGGTATATAGTAATGTTGTATAAAACTATAACCAAATCTATCCTGACTTGATACTTCATAGGTATATTTTAATGTAGGTATATAGTAATGTTGCATAAAACTATAACCAAATCTATCCTACCTTGATACTTCATAGGTATATTTTAATGTAGGTATATAGTAATGTTGCATAAAACTATAACCAAATCTATCCTACCTTGATACTTCATAGGTATATTTTAATGTAGGTATATAGTAATGTTGTATAAAACTAAAACCAAATCTATCCTACCTTGATACTTCATAGGTATATTTTAATGTAGGTATATAGTAATGTTGTATAAAACTATAACCAAATCTATCCTACCTTGATACTTCATAGGTATATTTTAATGTAGGTATATAGTAATGTTGCATAAAACTATAACCAAATCTATCCTACCTTGATACTTCATAGGTATATTTTAATGTAGGTATATAGTAATGTTGCATAAAACTATAACCAAATCTATCCTACCTTGATACTTCATAGGTATATTTTAATGTAGGTATATAGTAATGTTGCATAAAACTATAACCAAATCTATCCTGACTTGATACTTCATAGGTATATTTTAATGTAGGTATATAGTAATGTTGTATAAAACTATAACCAAATCTATCCTGACTTGATACTTCATAGGTATATTTTAACGTAGGTATATAGTAATGTTGCATAAAACTATAACCAAATCTATCCTACCTTGATACTTCATAGGTATATTTTAACGTAGGTATATAGTAATGTTGCATAAAACTATAACCAAATCTATCCTACCTTGATACTTCATAGGTATATTTTAATGTAGGTATATAGTCATGTTGTATAAAACTATAACCAAATCTATCCTGACTTGATACTTCATAGGTATATTTTAATGTAGGTATATAGTAATGTTGTATAAAACTATAACCAAATCTATCCTGACTTGATACTTCATAGGTATATTTTAATGTAGGTATATAGTAATGTTGCATAAAACTATAACCAAATCTATCCTACCTTGATACTTCATAGGTATATTTTAATGTAGGTATATAGTAATGTTGTATAAAACTATAAACAAATCTATCCTGACTTGATACTTCATAAGTATATTTTAATGTAGGTATATAGTAATGCTGTATAAAACTATAACCAAATCTATCCTGACTTGATACTTCATAGGTATATTTTAATGTAGGTATATAGTAATGTTGCATAAAACTATAACCAAATCTATCCTACCTTGATACTTCATAGGTATATTTTAATGTAGGTATATAGTAATGTTGCATAAAACTATAACCAAATCTATCCTACCTTGATACTTCATAGGTATATTTTAATGTAGGTATATAGTAATGTTGTATAAAACTATAACCAAATCTATCCTACCTTGATACTTCATAGGTATATTTTAATGTAGGTATATAGTAATGTTGTATAAAACTATAACCAAATCTATCCTACCTTGATACTTCATAGGTATATTTTAATGTAGGTATATAGTAATGTTGCATAAAACTATAACCAAATCTATCCTACCTTGATACTTCATAGGTATATTTTAATGTAGGTATATAGTAATGTTGCATAAAACTATAACCAAATCTATCCTACCTTGATACTTCATAGGTATATTTTAATGTAGGTATATAGTAATGTTGTATAAAACTATAACCAAATCTATCCTGACTTGATACTTCATAGGTATATTTTAATGTAGGTATATAGTAATGTTGTATAAAACTATAACCAAATCTATCCTGACTTGATACTTCATAGGTATATTTTAATGTAGGTATATAGTAATGTTGCATAAAACTATAACCAAATCTATCCTACCTTGATACTTCATAGGTATATTTTAATGTAGGTATATAGTAATGTTGCATAAAACTATAACCAAATCTATCCTACCTTGATACTTCATAGGTATATTTTAATGTAGGTATATAGTAATGTTGTATAAAACTATAACCAAATCTATCCTGACTTGATACTTCATAGGTATATTTTAAGGTAGGTATATAGTAATGTTGTATAAAACTATAACCAAATCTATCCTGACTTGATACTTCATAGGTATATTTTAATGTAGGTATATAGTAATGTTGCATAAAACTATAACCAAATCTATCCTACCTTGATACTTCATAGGTATATTTTAATGTAGGTATATAGTAATGTTGTATAAAACTATAAACAAATCTATCCTGACTTGATACTTCATAAGTATATTTTAATGTAGGTATATAGTAATGTTGTATAAAACTATAACCAAATCTATCCTGACTTGATACTTCATAGGTATATTTTAATGTAGGTATATATTAATGTTGTATAAAACTATAACCAAATCTATCCTGACTTGATACTTCATAGGTATATTTTAATGTAGGTATATAGTAATGTTGTATAAAACTATAACCAAATCTATCCTGACTTGATACTTCATAGGTATATTTTAATGTAGGTATATAGTAATGTTGTATAAAACTATAACCAAATCTATCCTGACTTGATACTTCATAGGTATATTTTAATGTAGGTATATAGTAATGTTGTATAAAACTATAACCAAATCTATCCTGACTTGATACTTCATAGGTATATTTTAATGTAGGTATATAGTAATGTTGTATAAAACTATAACCAAATCTATCCTGACTTGATACTTCATAGGTATATTTTAATGTAGGTATATAGTAATGTTGTATAAAACTATAACCAAATCTATCCTGACTTGATACTTCATAGGTATATTTTAATGTAGGTATATAATAATGTTGTATAAAACTATAACCAAATCTATCCTGACTTGATACTTCATAGGTATATTTTAATGTAGGTATATAGTAATGTTGTATAAAACTATAACCAAATCTATCCTGACTTGATACTTCATAGGTATATTTTAATGTAGGTATATAGTAATGTTGTATAAAACTATAACCAAATCTATCCTGACTTGATACTTCATAGGTATATTTTAATGTAGGTATATAGTAATGTTGTATAAAACTATAACCAAATCTATCCTGACTTGATACTTCATAGGTATATTTTAATGTAGGTATATAGTAATGTTGTATAAAACTATAACCAAATCTATCCTGACTTGATACTTCATAGGTATATTTTAATGTAGGTATATAGTAATGTTGTATAAAACTATAACCAAATCTATCCTGACTTGATACTTCATAGGTATATTTTAATGTAGGTATATAGTAATGTCGTATAAAACTATAACCAAATCTATCCTGACTTGATACTTCATAGGTATATTTTAATGTAGGTATATAGTAATGTTGTATAAAACTATAACCAAATCTATCCTGACTTGATACTTCATAGGTATATTTTAATGTAGGTATATAGTAATGTTGTATAAAACTATAACCAAATCTATCCTGACTTGATACTTCATAGGTATATTTTAATGTAGGTATATAGTAATGTTGTATAAAACTATAACCAAATCTATCCTGACTTTATACTTCATAGGTATATTTTAATGTAGGTATATAGTAATGTTGTATAAAACTATAACCAAATCTATCCTGACTTGATACTTCATAGGTATATTTTAATGTAGGTATATAGTAATGTTGTATAAAACTATAACCAAATCTATCCTAACTGATTACTTCGTAGGTATATTTCAATATAGGTATATAGTAATGTTGTATAAAACTATAACCAAATCTATCCTGACTGATTACTTCGTAGGTATATTTCAATATAGGTAGATAGTAAAATTGAATATAACGGTACCTATAACGGTAGTCGCAATAGCGGTAGCCGCACGTCGGAACGTTCGTCAATAAGGTTATTTTTTTAAAGTATATTTAAAAAAAACGGCGTCAGCGACAATAATTAATGTTGGATTCGTGTCTAGGACGTAAAAATACATAAGAAAAGTAAAAAAAATTCACGAAAATAGCGGCAGTCGCACGTCGGAATAATTACCAAAATTATTTTTTTATATTTTTTGTAAAAGAAAAAGGTTTAATTTCGTAGTTAAAAATTCTATTTAGAATCTTTAAATAAATATTTAAATAGAGTTCACGTTAATACTAGACATTGGCCTACTAGTACTAGGCATAATATAGTTTCCCTTAAGGGCGTTCTTTGTTAGTTGAAAATATTTATACTATGCATTTACCGAAAAAATTGCTTTTAAGAATTTTACTTTGGACATAGTTTTTATAGATTTTTATTAACAGCTACAATTACTTGAAATAATGAAAATAACCTAGTGTAACAACCATCTGAGGCCTCATTTACTTTTTATATATAAATATATGTATTAATTGTAATTGTTGAAATTATAAATATTTTGAAACACCTGGCGAAAAATATGTTATATATATATATATATATATATATATATATATATATATAAATATCGCAATATGTATTCTTGTGTGTTAATAAAGTACTAGATCAAAATACAAATACAAAAATTATAATTGAACTAACTAATAAATATTATTAATATTAAATATTAATATATTACTATTAATATATATATTAAATAATACTAATAAATTTACTAATATATAAAATTTATTATATATATATATATATATATATATATATAAAGTATACTTTCTATACTTTATATATATTATACTTGAAGACTGGCTGAATGTCCTATTTATATGTTTTATTATAATTTCGCAACTTCAAGTGATACATAATTCAAGACCGTATTTTAAACATCTTATTTAAAACTGCATTATACACTTCAATTACTAAACTCTCACAAAATGTTTTCACACGTTGAGTACTATAGCTTCCTTGTTTCGATATAGATGCACCATCCTAAGGGTAACTCAATAAACATGGTATCCAACACTTTGTGAGACAAGTTTAATCATTAGTCTATGTTTATATGTTTAAAACCTTTTATATTTTTTAAAGATTTACTTGCCAATACTAAGATGTTTAGTGTGGAATATGAAAGTTTCATTTTAAAACAGGATACACCTGTTCTAAATTAAAATAAAACTGTTTGGTTCGCATAATAAATTATCTTTTATTAAGACAGCCAAATTTGAATAAAAAAGCATTGTACTTTTTTTTACTTAAAAGTTTAAAAAATTAGAATAAAGAATAAAGATTAAATTCTTCATTAAATTTAATTCTTCATTAAATTCTTCATTATTTATTCTTCATTTAAATTTATTCTTCATTTATTCTATTTAGGGAATAAATATATCCATTAAAAGTATTCTTGTTTTTGAAATATTTTTAATTTATTAACTATATTACAAGAAAACATATCACCATATTTAATATATATAAAGCTCTGAAGATAATAATTACATCAAAATTAACTCCTAATCACTACATAAGATTGAAATGTTTTACTTAAATAATATATCACATTAAATAGTGAAAGTTTAAGTTAGGAAATTAAAGTATGTGAAACCATCTGTTGCAAAGAATCTAATTTCTTCCTCTATTTTGCGTCACAAGTTGGCAGCACTTGAAATAAGTTCAAGGCTCACAAACTTTACAAACACACTTCAAATATTGTTCACTTATTCTTGTGTGTTAAAAGAGATGTAATCCAATCTTATTTTCTTCTTGGGACCTACTCGAACGAGGGAGTTTGCTATTCTTCAAATTACCTGGACGTCCTTGTCAATTAGAACAACACACAAGTAAACAAAACTGATTCAACTAGTGACGTCACAATGCCCCCTGGTTCTATAAATACATCGCTGTGTGCATCACAAACATGTAAACAATTGCTGATATAGTTATTTCCGCCTTCAGATTTACAGGTTTGCATCTGCTTTAGAGTTTGGATTAGGTGCAATCCCAGGAAGACTGGTTTTACACGAAAAAATCATTTGGAAAACAAACATATAACGACGTCATTTTTATCCTATAAAATCAAGTAAATCTACAAAATGGTACAAAGTTTGTTTTCTTTAAAAAAATTCACTTTAGTATTTTATTTGTTAATATTTTTTCCAGTGCACGAAAAATGTAGAGATTTTTTGCACGAAACCTATCCAGTTGCAGAGCCGGAACTTGCATTTTTAAATATATATCTGTCTAACCTGTCTACCTTGACAACACATTTTAAGGTGCTTTCCTGCTTCGTACAAGTTCTGAAAACATGTAATTAAGTAAATTACCGTCAATAATATATTTGTAGTAGGCCTACTTGTAAGTAAGAAATTTAGAATCACGCGTTAAACTATCATTAACTTTTTCTTAAGTTACAAATAATCAAACAAGAAGAATAATATCTAAACGGAGTTGCAATCTTTTTACATCATCTAACACGTATGAAAACACAATATCTTCATACAGTGTCAACAATGATAGTAGGCGAAGCTCCTGAGAGTTAACAATGTACAAAAAGTGTTGTTTTAGCTGTTGATGGTATAGTAAACTCTCACTTATCGCAGTTTCTTTAATTCACGGTTGGGAAAATTACAGGATATCCCACTAATATGTATCGTATTTTTAAAAAAATGACATGAAAGTATAATTACTGTTCAAGATGTAGGATAATTAGTGTTCTCGTCTTATTTATTTTGTACAATACTGTAAAATTTATAATTTAAGTACAATACTGTTACTTATCATAAAAGAAATCTGATTATTCTCCGAACAACCGTTATACTACACTAGTAGGCCTACTGCTCAAGTCAGTCAGTCAGTCAGAGAAGGAGGGGGTCTGGTGGCCCCCGAGGTTATGCAGAGTCTGTCACTGACAATGGCTGCGGGTTAGAATAATGGAACAGGGCTTTTAGTAGGGGCTGGATGTAGGAAGGCAGGACGTTTTTTTTGGGGGGGAGGGGTTACAGGTAATAAGGATTTTATTATGCGGGACTACGTTTATTTAAACATTTGGACTGGCTGGCTGACCCTCTTTATTATTATTTATTTTTTATTTGGGTGACATTTTTCGTTTTGTGTATGTCAATTCATGTATGTAGTAAATTTGTTTGTGGGACATAAGATAGTGTAAAAATGTGTAATAAAACATCCATAATTGTGTTCGGCGGCAGTAACTAACTCGGATTTTGTTTATACCGTCAGTTATTAGATATGTGTTGCATTCGACTGTCGTGTCTGCTAATTTTGGAAACGTCGCGTCTACTTGTAGACGTATTTACTTCGAATTGAAGGAAAACGTAAATAAACAATAAAAATATGTATGTGGTTATCTAGTAAGTAAATATACCATACTGTATTATAAGTGTACAGTATAGCTGTAATTATGTTAACATTTTTATGTAAAACCTAATCCTCCCCTTTCCATATACAGTTGTTTTGTGTTCCGTATACAAGGTTTCACTATTCCAGGTAAGTTCTGCGAATAACGAGGGGTCAATGTATACGAAGCTTCTGAAGCTACCTATGTGTTATATTGCTGAAAATCTTCTAGCATATTGTTTTGTAAATATTTATAAAATAAATATTTTGTAATAATAATGTATGAAATGTTAATACTTTGGGGTCTATTGTATAAATATTCAACTGGAAAAGTTATTGCTTTTTAAATTAATGTAGTAACGACTTATTCAACTTATAACTGAAGTAAATTTATAAAATTGTTTACAAATCTTATTTTTAAATAATTAGGGGTGTTTAGGTTTGCAATCCAAGAATAGTTGAGAAACTACTCTTTTACGAACTTTTAATTTACATCAAAAGGCGTTTTGAAAATATTAAATATTGATGTCAAACGAAAAAATTGGATAAAAAAAGTCTAATTGTTTACAAATTTTCTATACAAGAATCTAGTAAATCTAGCCTATATGTATTTGACTAGCAGTAGAGTCAGATAAGTATGAACAGTTTAAAAAATATGAAATATTCACATCAACATCTGAGTTGAGAACAGACTGGCATAAGAACTGGCTACTAATAAGCAGTCATTCCAAGGAACACCAGTTCCGCCTCACCGCACAATTTTACAGTTATACAAGCAACTCTGATCTGCCAATAAATTATACAAAATGTTTACTTAGTTGCATAAACTATACTTCTATGTTAATTTCATTTAATAAATGCATCCAAGGTGACACGTGTTCCCGTTTATTTCTTCGCAGAATGCATGCAAGTGTTTGTTAGGTAAGGTTATTAGTGATGTGTGCGTTAACACGTTCGCTGCGAGCGTAAAGTTCATAAGGTGCTGAAATTATTTAAAAGTTATTCTGATAGTTTTGCTTTAGAAATAAAAGAATATGACAAAAGAATGAATGTTGAGCTCCATTTTGTTTCCGATCGGAGACAGCAGCAACTTGCGAGCGTCCCATGATTATCAGTATTTTATTTTTCAGGTTATGCATGTAATTCTAATTTGTAACTGTAATTAATAATAAATAATCAACACTGATATAATAAATAAACATTATTTCGTGAAATAAAAACTACAAATTAGCTTTTAAAATATTTAATAAAAATCATATACACATTTTTGCGATCCCGTATAAATCAGTAGGCCTATGAGTTTTCTTAGTTTAGGTACTATCAACTCTTTCCAGTTATTTATTTATGACAATGGCATGAGATTTGGTTTAGCAAACACATCCCATGCATAATTATTAGTAGATTTCACAATATTCTCCAAAAATATATCATCAGGATGTACTCTGAAACAGTCTTAGGTTTTCTCCCGGGGATGGAACGATAAATTTATTTTCCTTTGTAAACAGAAAGTTGAGAAGGCCTAATGTACTAGGAAACATAGAGATGTCTATTGAGAACTACCTATTTCTTCTTCCAAATCGGAATCAGACAGCTCCTCGTGATCGTAATTGACTTCCTCTGTAGCTGGATCCAGGTCACTGTCATGGAGCTCGTCGTCGCTTGCCTCAGACTCAGCATACTCAGAAGCCCCATTTGTAGGGCCCCTAGTACACTCTACTGCATCATTGGTATTAAATAAACAGTCCTTAGATGTCTCAGCCACACCTTCCATGTTGCGAACCATGTTACTCCCAGCCACGTACATACACTAAACTGTCCATAACACTACTGACACAAAAATGGCGGATAATCTTAACCAAACTAAATCAAACATCCGACATGCGTTACCTTGACGCTGCTACACTCAACTAAGTCTCTTGTACAACGCTGAGGTAGATAACAACATATCCGAATAAAATGCTAACTGTCTCCGAATCGGTGACGTCCGCATCCAACTGGCGCTCGTCCCGTCTCCGATCGGAGACGGCCGCAGTGAACGTGTTCTATAGAGGAGCCTATCTCAATGCTGCCTGTCCTCATCACGCTCACACCTCCATCAGGTGAAGGTAAAATATATAATCATTTCAATTAAATAAATAATAAGCCTGTTGAATATAGAGTTAAAAGTTTATTTATTTATTGCAAAGTTTCGGCAACTAATTTGTTGCCCTTTTTAAGCCTACAAATAATTTTAGGTGTAAAAAAACAAGTACACTCACTACACAAATTTATTTAACTTTAAAAAATGTCAATGAATTTATAGTAAAAACTTATCAAAATAAACCCACGCGCATGGTGAGAGTCATACTATAATTAAAATATAATATAATATTATAATAAATAATAATATAATATATTATAATATTATAAATATATATTATAATAAATATATTATATAATAATTAAATATAATTAAAAATAGCAACAAAACTGAAAGAATAACAGTATATACCCTATACATAAAAAACACCCATTCAAAATATGTTAACTTTACAGATATTCGATGGGGTTTCTATAACTCAACAAACCAATGAGCGCTAGCAGAATTTACAAATAATTACAACCAGGCTTGCCCAGAGGGTGGTAAGGGAGCAAATGCCCCAAGGGCTCGGCCTCCGGAAGGGCCCGACAGGATCACTCGAGTTGGTGTTATTTTACTGCGGAAAATAATTACTAGTGTGGCGAGATCCAGAAAGAGATTAAAACATTGGACCTATAATAATAAAGTATAAAAAGTACAATGTACAGATGTTCAAGATTTTAATGCCAAAGCAATACTCACTAAATAAAATGTTCTATTCACACAAAATGCAATTTCTTTGTTGCTGATCACGAACTGCATTTTATTTCCACAAAACGTAACACACACGGATTAGATTCAGTGGGCCTAGTTGATTTTTAACACGGGAACAATAATTTGTTTATATTTTCATGCAAAATACAGGATTTTAATAAGTCTATGTTGGAAGTAATGAAGGTGCTCGAAATATCTCTGGACGGGCCTGATTACAACTGAAACGTTATTTTGAAATTTTTGCACGAGCTGGTATATGAGACGAGAGTTGCAAAAGAAGTTATTATAAAT
This sequence comes from Prosapia bicincta, assembly GCA_036971475.1. Lineage (NCBI taxonomy): Eukaryota > Metazoa > Arthropoda > Insecta > Hemiptera > Cercopidae > Prosapia > Prosapia bicincta. Next base: position 37,389,647 of record JBAIZL010000001.1, read on the forward strand.
TAACTTTTGAAGACGAAAGAAATAGCCTAGACACTTATATATCTACGAAATCCCTTTCTGCCCTACTTAATACAACAGACTTACTGGTTGCGTTTCTTATTTTTAACTCTCTAGTTAAAATTTCACATTGGTGTATATTTAAAAGTTTTCATACTCACGAGTCAATGTAATACACTTCTTGTACATCTAGATTCGCTAACTCATCGTATAGTTCTAATACACTTCTTGTACATCTAGTATTCGCTAACTCATCGTATAGTTCTAATACACTTCTTGTACATCTAGTATTCGCTAACTCATCGTATAGTTCTCGGAAGCCAAGAACAAACTGAATACTATAAAAGTTACGATCACTGCTTGAAGTGGACTGACGATTTTTCTAGAGTGGGATAAGCTTGGATATTATTTGAAGTTTGCACTTGATACGTCAGCATAATCTTGGTTACAACCTCGCGTAGGTCTTTACAGCTGATAGTTGTAAATTTAGACGATTAATGCGCACCAGGTGCTATACTTCAGGATAGTAAAAGCCTAATCACTGATATAAATATACAGCTGTTATCACTGTACTAGTTGTAATCTTATTTTTATTTTACGGACGGGAGGCAATAGTACGATGTTACGTCACTTAGATGGCTTAGCAAAGTTAAATCAATAAAGGGTTTCTGTTGCAAAACTGCTAATAGTGAGGAATAATAAGCCAATCATATATTGTTTACATGATTGATAGATGTTGGAACATCTGATTGGACAAGTTCAAAGTACAAAACGTGTGCAAACATGATGTAATGAACGCACGGTAAAATTAAAATTAGAATAGTATTTGTAATATGTAAAGGCCTTCATAAAATTAGTAAGGTATTTTTAGTGACATTCCGCAGGGGTGGATGACTGAACACGCCATTGTATAAAAAGCCCTGATTGTCACAGACCACACTTTTAAGTGGACAATAGAAGAAAGAGCCTTAATAGCCTTTTACTGTTGTCAGCAAATAGACAAGTGAAATATATTGAAACCCTGTCGATTTCTGCGTCAAATAACGACTACGTTTCCATTTTATACTGTACCTTATTGGGTATAAAATATCACGACGCTCTATAACTTATTTAACATTTTCTAACAAAATACCTCTCTAATTTTAATTCTATCATAAATTCAAAAGGCATCAATTTACATAATTTGAAACTAGTTACGTATTTTGCCTCTCCCTTTCTGGCTATTTAAACAAGCTTGCCAACCTCATTCTAAATTTAAAATTCTTAACAATGTTCGTAAACAAAGTTATTTATGTGGTTGACCGTTGTGACGCTTGTCCATTTCACGTTATCGGTTTCTTTAAAAGCAATTAATGTTACATTTTTAAGATGGATATATTTTAAAGTTTTTTGTTAAGCTAGAAGCAAATATTTATTAATTAATTGTTCGGAAAATACGAGTATTGTTATTTGTAAATACTCGTAGTGTATATTCTACTCTACAAAGTAAGTGACTGTTTTCTAGTAATTTAATACAATTGTCGTCAGACAAGGAAAGGTACATGTACAAACACGTCACACACACACACACACACACACACACACTCTCTCTCTCTTTCTCTCTCTCTTTCTCTCTCTCTTTCTCTCTCTCTTTCTCTCTCTCTCTCTCTCTCTCACACACACACACACACACACACACACACATACACACACACACACACTCCCTCCCTCTCTCTCTCTCTCTCTCTCTCTCTCTCTCTATTTCTCTCTCTCTCTCTCTTTCTCTCTCACACACACACACACACACACACACACACACACACACACACACACACACACACACTCACACACAACAAAAGCGCGCGTAGGCGAACAAACACACAAATTGTATGGTGAATGTTAAAATGCAAAATTTTAAAAATGTATAAATGAGGCATCAGTAAAACCTGAGGCTAATTTTTACGAATAACTAATTCAGTACTTTGTCAGTCTAGAATTTCACCCTTTATTTCAATGCTATATTCCAATTATTCTCTTGTAAAATATTACATTGTAGAAATTCGTTGTAAGGTCTCGTCCGAATATAACTGAAACAAGTTAAGAGCAAATATTAATACAGTATAACAATAAATTTAAAACTCCTAACACACAATAGATAGTAGAACATAAATTCTAATTCGATATAATTTATAACAATGATTCATTTAAGGTTTATTATTGTTATAATTAATAAGGTTTTTGGAAAATATATTTTCATATTAAATTAGAAAATTAAATATAGGTAACACAAATTGGGAGAATATGAAGAATAAATCAACAAAGTGGCTAAAAAACAGGGAAAAGGAGCAATGGTTGTAGGTTTATATGAAGATGAAGGTTTATAGAAAGATAAAAGAAGTTAGGAATTTTGGAATATTTGTAGACAAAAGAAACGGAACATTTCTACCAAGATAGGAAGATTGCAGGTATAAACAAGATAAAAGGTATCTGCAGTAGACCAGAGTTAATGAAAAGTTAAAGCAAAGGTAATATACCTTTTATTTCATAAGTAAGACCTTTTAATCACAAATAAACCTTTTAAGCACTTAAATTCTAATGTACATTTCAATTCCTAAGGAGTTATCTTTAGAGTAATTTGTTATAAGAATACCCAGAAACTATTCTTATAATAATTTCCTCTGAAGATGATTGCTTTCAATCGAAATGTACAATTTATATAAAGAGATTTTGTAATTAAGAGGTTTTATTTATTTAAAATAAAAAATTATAGCGCATTTGTTCCAAGTTATTATTAGCATTTAAGTAATAAAACGTTTATTTGTTGTTAAGAGGCTTTATAAAGCCATTCTTGGGAAAGAATATTTTTTACAAGGACAAGCTTATAAAGATACAAATCTGTAAAATGTTAAAGGATACGAAAAAGCTGCAAGTGTAATAAATGCAGGCTGTTGGGCAGTAGACGGTGGATTCAATTTGTTAAGCTGCTTGACTTTACAAAGCTAAGGTAGTATTTGGTTTGCTATTATGAACTTGTCTTTGAATAGAAAAGTATACATTATCAGCAGTGTTTTATCATGTCCATTCGATTCACAACCGAAAGATGGACAGGACGAAAATTAAATTCATAAAGTTCATTTAATGGTCTTTAAAGCAGACATGATTAAACTGGCGATAAAACTAAATTCAGTGGTTTTTAATGGTGAACGAACTTAAATCTAGTGTCTACAACTCCATTTTTAATAAACAAACCCAGGTCAAATTTCAACCTGTTTAGGTAAGGTAATTGTAACCTAAAAAAATATTTCTGATTAACAATCGATTCTACATAGAAAAACTCTAATTACCTATTTATTATTGAGCTAGATACATTTGGATGAAACATTTACATTGCTTTCAAGCATATCGTATGGCCAACATATTGTTGTAGTGATAAATGTTTAGTAAGGATATTTGGCTAGAGTAAACAATCAAAAAATGTTATAATGAACAGATATATTTATATTTTATAGATTAGGAATTATAAATCTGTTTGTTTGTTAAGTTGTTTGATTTATTTTAACTATAATTATAACTCCATCAAACTGTAATGTTACTTAATTTAACATTTGTGTTTATATTGTGCAATGTTTGTTATTAGTTAATTTGTCATTATCTTAGAGTAACGTGTTGCATTAATGAGTGAGAGTTTAGGTTTATATTTCCACTATTTCATTTGAATCTAAAAGCCAAGTCACTTTTTATTATAATACACAAGATATAATATATATATATATATATATATATATATATATATATTTTAAGTAAATTCCTACTTATGTCGAAACGAAAAAAATTATTTTAGTTACTTTTTATTAAATAAATACAAGTAGTACACCTATGTATATATATATATATATATATATATATATGACAGAGTTACAATAATAAGTGAAAAAAGTGAAATTACTTATTAAAATGAGTTAACTAATGAATTAATATTTGAAGAAAGAAACTGAATTAACATCGAGTGTCATACAGCACAAATTTTAAAAAGTCATATGTTTTTTTTTAAAGTAGATTCCTACATAAATTAACAAAGATAAAATGTATTTGAGTTTTTTTATATTTTATAATTACAACAAATTATATATATATTTTATCGTTGCTTGGATTCGCTTTTTTTCGTCGCTTGCATACCGTTGTAGTTTCTTTTCGCTTTTATTTCCCATTGTCTGTTTCTGAAACAGGGTTCGATACTGCTAATCCAGTTTGTTTATTTTTTAATTTTTTTGAATAATTTTAAATCCTAGAGCATTATTTGTGTTACTGTGCGGTAACCATGGGAACAATTTAATATTGTACAATAGAGGTTTCGATTACATACATATGGAGGCAAAAGAAAAGCTTATATACATCTTTGAGAATTAGATTTCTAGCTATGGGAATGTTGGCTCAGGGCCAAAGCGCTAGACTTCGATCATGAAGGTACTAAAGTTTGAATCCGAACTAGACCCCAAACTTATATAATTTAGTTACTGAATAAATGTTTGAAAAGACTGAATTACATCAGTTGTCATCCACATAGATTAACAAAAATTTATTTTAACTCGATTGGATGAATAAAAATGTATTTTATTACAATTGAAAATGTATGCAAGTGTAAATTTATGTCAGTAGAGTGTCAGCTAATAGAAGGAACTAAACGAAACGTATTTGAAATTAAAGAGATAACATAAATAAGTGAAACCTCTTACCACAAATAACTTTCTTCTTTTATTTAAAACCTTATGTACATTTCGATTTCATAGCAATCATCCTTAGACGTAATTTACAATAAAAATACTTAAATTACTTAAAACTTAAAATTACCTCTGAGGATCATTGCTATGCAATCGAAATGTACATGAGGTTCAAAATAAAAGAAGAAACAAAACACTTGTAAAAGTTTATAAACTTGCCTATAGTAGCCTACTTAGCCTACTTATATTTGTTGTGCTACAAATATAAGTAAGTGCACAAGTGTTTAGTGATAACTAGTAGCTCACGTGAAGATGGAATCAACAAATATGAAAAAGAAGAAAGTTATTTGTGGTTGAAAGGTTTCATTTATTTATGTTAGACATTACGCCATAGTTGTTTTATACAGTTATTATATTAAATAGATAAGTAGAAAGTATTTTATTACCGATTGAAAATTTGAACAAGAATTATATATATATATATAGGGAGAGTGTGAACTAATAGAAGGAATTGAAAAATAGCAAGCTTAAAAGCGAAATAATGTTTTGCTAAGAGTAAAATATACAAACTTTACTCTTTCATTACAATAGTTTTCAATACAACAGTTTTTATTGAAGACTTCCCATGGAATTTACAGGAAATAACGGATGTAAATGTTAATCCCAAAAGTTAAACACTTTTAATTTAATTTAGTCACCGCTGAAAAACACGTAATCTTATTTAATATAACGCAAGAATTTAGGTGGGTGGGAGAATCGTGGGTTAGTGTCAAAACGTGTCGGAAGCCGTATAAAAACCTTTTTTTTTAATTCCTTACCTACTCTAACATTGATTCTAAGGTTCACTGGTTCCTGTCTCAACCGTGTATTGTAATTACAAGAATGTGGATAGAAACAAATTTTGTAGCTTGTGCGTGCCAACGAGCGCGCAAGCCAGTGTGTGTGTGTGTGTGTGTGTGTGTGTGTGTGTGTGTGTATGTGTGTGTGTGTGTGTGTGTGTGTGTGTGTGTGTGTGTGTGTGTGTGTGTGTGTGTGTGTGTGTGTGTGTGTGTGTGTGTGTATGTGTGTGTGTATGTGTGTATGTGTGTGTGTGTGTGTGTGTGTGTGTGTGTGTGTGTGTGTGTGTGTGTGTGTGTGTGTGTGTGTGTGTGTGTGTGTGTGTGTGTGTGTGTGTGTGTTAGTGTAGTTCTCGTCTATCCATGCAGTACGTATGCGTATATATGTCTTTGTTCTCGTGCGTGCGATCGTCATTTAAATATCTTCATCAAAGCAATGCAATTAAAAACTACTTAGTTTTGCTTAACTCGGCGTAAATCAGATTCATTGTGAGTGATTAATTGCGTATGATTTCATAATTTACTGTGATTACTGTAGGCCTATGTATAACAAGATTCAATTCCATTCGTAGTCATTGAAATGCGTAAATAATCTCTTACCCACGTAATAACAGACCTTCGTTTGATAAAGCAAATTACAATTCATTGTAGGCTTAGGCTTACAGACGTATTTAGTACCATACGTTGAGTCGTTTAAACAGAGACTATGTTGACCGATGAAGGATTCGTTTAAGACGAAGGATATAAGCATTTCTTATAGATGGCAGAATTTATTTGCGACAGATGAATGAATAAACGAATTCATTGTGGATAGAGGAATGGATAAATGTAGATACATACATAGTGGTTCAGTTATTGATAGATACATCATGTCGTACCTAGAGTGTTTTTTGTTGTACATAGTGTAACTATTCATACAGATTTATTGTCAAATGTAAAACTATATAAAGACATTTTTAGTTTTATGGATAACTTTGTTATTCACGGAAAGATTATTTCTTTAAGATAACGTAATTTGTTAATGTTAAATAATTCATATTTGATCTTAAACTATAAAGTTACATACCAACTATTCTTTGAGCGTAGCTTGTGAGGTTGTGTTAGTAACAAATGAAAGAAGTACACAAAACTCACACATTAATCATTTATTTACTCAGATGTGTTTCAATGACAAAGTCATTATCATCATCATCATCATCATCATCATCGGTATACTGCTGCTGATACTACTACTCTTACAGCTACTAGAGTTGTAAATTATTGTTTGTAATAGCAACACTCACCAATTACGATGACTTTGACATTGAAACGCGTCTGAGTAAATAAATGATTAATTTGTGAGTTTTGTGTATTTCTTCTAGTTGTTATTATAAAGTTACAGTTTAAACACGTAATATTCTTCACTAAATACGTAAAAATATCTAATTAAATCACTAATTATGAAACAAACATAATATAATTTGAAACGTAGAAAAATAAACTGACGTAAAAGTAACTGTTATGGCTCCAAAATTCCCGTAACCTTACTCAAGCATCGCTATTGCATCAGATACAAAAATGCTGTCCTGGCCGTATCCCTGGCATCATGTTGCCGGTCGGTTATTTATGGTTTATTTGTTGGGAGTGTTCCAAAACTGGTATTTTGTTTTCTAAACTCGTTATGGTTCGCCGAACTCGTATACAAAACGCTTTGAACTTGTTCCGAAAGATACCTTCAAAGATACGTGGCATGGCCTTTACCATGGTTTGACTACAACAGTTCGATTAACCTTACCATGGTAGTGTCTCCCTATTTAGTGGGAAACGTCGGGACGCGAATTTGTGAAGGTTTTTTTTCATGACGATTTATTCATCTCTTAGTCTAAAAATATAGCTGTGATTTGTGGTTCGAAATTGTCGGGCAACTGGTTAGGTTTATTTGTTTGTCTAATAATAGGCTTACAACCGATTATATCTAGCAGTATTTGATTGTCGTCTAAAGTTATCGACCCATAATTATATTCAAACCATTCTATGATCATTAAAAAAAAAAAAAATAAACCACACATTTAATAGCTCTGAAGATAATTGGCGCTACACAAGATTGTTTACTAATGATAATTCAAGGACATGTTAAAATGTACTTTAAATTTTTTTTTAAATCAACTAATAAGGTTATGGTTAAAAATTCTGTTAATTATTTTTAATTATGCCAAGTAATATATTGTAATAAGTGTATGTTTTCTGTAGCATATAACCAAAATTATAGAGCAGTTTGTGCTCTTCTAAAACACCAGTTTATTTATAATTAAGAATATCAATATTGAATTGTAACAACTTGAAAGAACTGTGGAACTTGAAGAACTTTAAAATTTTTTTATTAAATACCTTATTTATATTTTAATTGTAAAACTATTATCTTCAGAAGAATTATTACAAAAATAACTCAAATATCTCAGTAATAATAATAATGATAACGATATCTCACTAATATCTTATTTTTGTAATAATTTCCTTTGAAGATGGAGGAAATGTACACACACGCTTTTAATTGAAATGTACACATCAATTTAAATAAAATGTTTTATTTGTTTTTAAAATGTTTTATTTATTAAAAATATACAATAATTAATTGCTTTAGTATTTGTTTTTTAATTAGAAATTATTTTTAATAAGAAATTTCATTTATTGATTGAAGACCTACTGGACTCATTTAGAGACGGGAAATATAAAAATCTATTTGATACAAGAACTTTTAAAACTTTGTCTACAAAAATAAAATTTATAAATTCTGAAAGGTATTGATTATTTCTCCATTATACTCATGATGATATAATAAATTGCATGTTTTTCTATTTAATGGTATTTTTTTAAGAAAAACAAGTTGGATAGCCCATAACCTAAGTTAAATATTTTCGACTTTAAATAACATCTGTAAAGATTATATACAACTTTCAAACTTATAGTTTAAAAAATTGCAGTTAAATTAGGTAATATTTTAAGAAATTCAAAATTCACTAAACATTTCCATAATTAATTTTTATTTTCCCCTAATTTGTTGATTCCAATCATTTAACTAAAAAACCGTTGCCGTTAAAAGGTTACATACAGTTTGATTTATTCTGAAATGACGTCCTTAACGGTTTATAAATTTAGTATAAAAAACCAGAAAATTCATCGCTACAAATATTATCCTTATCTACTTTTGAGCCTATTCAAAGTTTTAAAACTAAGGTGTATGATAAGGATAGGACCTATTGTCCTGTTTTACTGATATGTCATGGTGAGAAGTAAAGTGTCGGGTACTTACCAAATAGCATGGATGCCCTTTACTTCAGAACAAACATGTTTATTCTACTTTTGTTTTATTTAAATAAATATCGAGCTTAGATATTTTGCTTGGAGAAAATTTGCCTGTTGTACTTTCTCGTTTTATCGATGAACTAACGGGAACCTGTTATTATATGCCAAACGTTTTGTTCAGCGCTCCAATTTACTTCTTTAAGGTTAAAACTCGCCCAAAGGTTATAATCGTGAAAATTGTTTCGTGACGTCATTTTCAAAAACCTGTTTAATACTCATTAAATATACAATTTTGTGTTGTATACAGTTTATATAAAGTATTTAATAATTAAAAGCATCTCCACAACGAAATTTACCTCATCTCTTACGATTCTCTACATTATGCGATACGATGTGTCACTGCGAAACGTTCGGAGCGATTATTTTGCGATTTGAATATTTAAATCCTTTTAATTATATAAGCTCTACACAAACGATATCTCAAGTCAGTCTCGCAATCAGAGAAATCAGTGGGTTCATTCTTATACAAAAAGACATTTGAACTGTTTATAGCAACAACGTGATTATAAGAAAAAATTATTTTATAACTGCTTATAACCCGCCTAGCTCTCTCGTGATCCCACCCAGCCTGCCTGTTCCCTCCATCGTATAACATGTGCATCCGGTTTGATAGCCCAACCGCGATAAAGACATTGTGGATTGATTTTCCACGAGCAAAGCTTTTGAGATTTTCCTATGGATAGGCAAAACATAGTGAAATGAAACTGAGCAATGTCACGTGAAAAAAGAAACCACCTTAATAGACATGGCAGTATGAAGTGGGTGTTAGGGTACGAATGGGCATCGTCTTACAAGTAATTTGTTAGTAAATCTGTAGAGCTTGAATACATACTATTTAGTTGAGCTGTTTCTAGGTAGCAGTGATGTGAATTGCATGTTTTTCTATTTAATGGTATTTTTTTAAGAAAAACAAGTTGGATAGCCCATAACCTAAGTTAAATATTTTCGACTTTAAATAACATCTGTAAAGATTATATACAATTTTCAAACTTATAGTTTAAAAAATTGCTGTTAAATTAGGTAATATTTTAAGAAATTCAAAATTCACTAAACATTTCCATAATTAATTTTTATTTTCCCCTAATTTGTTGATTCCAATCATTTAACTAAAAAACCGTTGCCGTTAAAAGGTTACATACAGTTTGATTTATTCTGAAATGACGTCCTTAACGGTTTATAAATTTAGTATAAAAAACCAGAAAATTCATCGCTACAAATATTATCCTTATCTACTTTTGAGCCTATTCAAAGTTTTAAAACTAAGGTGTATGATAAGGATAGGACCTATTGTCCTGTTTTACTGATATGTCATGGTGAGAAGTAAAGTGTCGGGTACTTACCAAATAGCATGGATGCCCTTTACTTCAGAACAAACATGTTTATTCTACTTTTGTTTTATTTAAATAAATATCGAGCTTAGATATTTTGCTTGGAGAAAATTTGCCTGTTGTACTTTCTCGTTTTATCGATGAACTAACGGGAACCTGTTATTATATGCCAAACGTTTTGTTCAGCGCTCCAATTTACTTCTTTAAGGTTAAAACTCGCCCAAAGGTTATAATCGTGAAAATTGTTTCGTGACGTCATTTTCAAAAACCTGTTTAATACTCATTAAATATACAATTTTGTGTTGTATACAGTTTATATAAAGTATTTAATAATTAAAAGCATCTCCACAACGAAATTTACCTCATCTCTTACGATTCTCTACATTATGCGATACGATGTGTCACTGCGAAACGTTCGGAGCGATTATTTTGCGATTTGAATATTTAAATCCTTTTAATTATATAAGCTCTACACAAACGATATCTCAAGTCAGTCTCGCAATCAGAGAAATCAGTGGGTTCATTCTTATACAAAAAGACATTTGAACTGTTTATAGCAACAACGTGATTATAAGAAAAAATTATTTTATAACTGCTTATAACCCGCCTAGCTCTCTCGTGATCCCACCCAGCCTGCCTGTTCCCTCCATCGTATAACATGTGCATCCGGTTTGATAGCCCAACCGCGATAAAGACATTGTGGATTGATTTTCCACGAGCAAAGCTTTTGAGATTTTCCTATGGATAGGCAAAACATAGTGAAATGAAACTGAGCAATGTCACGTGAAAAAAGAAACCACCTTAATAGACATGGCAGTATGAAGTGGGTGTTAGGGTACGAATGGGCATCGTCTTACAAGTAATTTGTTAGTAAATCTGTAGAGCTTGAATACATACTATTTAGTTGAGCTGTTTCTAGGTAGCAGTGATGTGAATTGCATGTTTTTCTATTTAATGGTATTTTTTTAAGAAAAACAAGTTGGATAGCCCATAACCTAAGTTAAATATTTTCGACTTTAAATAACATCTGTAAAGATTATATACAACTTTCAAACTTATAGTTTAAAAAATTGCTGTTAAATTAGGTAATATTTTAAGAAATTCAAAATTCACTAAACATTTCCATAATTAATTTTTATTTTCCCCTAATTTGTTGATTCCAATCATTTAACTAAAAAACCGTTGCCGTTAAAAGGTTACATACAGTTTGATTTATTCTGAAATGACGTCCTTAACGGTTTATAAATTTAGTATAAAAAACCAGAAAATTCATCGCTACAAATATTATCCTTATCTACTTTTGAGCCTATTCAAAGTTTTAAAACTAAGGTGTATGATAAGGATAGGACCTATTGTCCTGTTTTACTGATATGTCATGGTGAGAAGTAAAGTGTCGGGTACTTACCAAATAGCATGGGTGCCCTTTACTTCAGAACAAACATGTTTATTCTACTTTTGTTTTATTTAAATAAATATCGAGCTTAGATATTTTGCTTGGAGAAAATTTGCCTGTTGTACTTTCTCGTTTTATCGATGAACTAACGGGAACCTGTTATTATATGCCAAACGTTTTGTTCAGCGCTCCAATTTACTTCTTTAAGGTTAAAACTCGCCCAAAGGTTATAATCGTGAAAATTGTTTCGTGACGTCATTTTCAAAAACCTGTTTAATACTCATTAAATATACAATTTTGTGTTGTATACAGTTTATATAAAGTATTTAATAATTAAAAGCATCTCCACAACGAAATTTACCTCATCTCTTACGATTCTCTACATTATGCGATACGATGTGTCACTGCGAAACGTTCGGAGCGATTATTTTGCGATTTGAATATTTAAATCCTTTTAATTATATAAGCTCTACACAAACGATATCTCAAGTCAGTCTCGCAATCAGAGAAATCAGTGGGTTCATTCTTATACAAAAAGACATTTGAACTGTTTATAGCAACAACGTGATTATAAGAAAAAATTATTTTATAACTGCTTATAACCCGCCTAGCTCTCTCGTGATCCCACCCAGCCTGCCTGTTCCCTCCATCGTATAACATGTGCATCCGGTTTGATAGCCCAACCGCGATAAAGACATTGTGGATTGATTTTCCACGAGCAAAGCTTTTGAGATTTTCCTATGGATAGGCAAAACATAGTGAAATGAAACTGAGCAATGTCACGTGAAAAAAGAAACCACCTTAATAGACATGGCAGTATGAAGTGGGTGTTAGGGTACGAATGGGCATCGTCTTACAAGTAATTGGTTAGTAAATCTGTAGAGCTTGAATACATACTATTTAGTTGAGCTGTTTCTAGGTAGCAGTGATGTGAATTGCATGTTTTTCTATTTAATGGTATTTTTTTAAGAAAAACAAGTTGGATAGCCCATAACCTAAGTTAAATATTTTCGACTTTAAATAACATCTGTAAAGATTATATACAATTTTCAAACTTATAGTTTAAAAAATTGCTGTTAAATTAGGTAATATTTTAAGAAATTCAAAATTCACTAAACATTTCCATAATTAATTTTTATTTTCCCCTAATTTGTTGATTCCAATCATTTAACTAAAAAACCGTTGCCGTTAAAAGGTTACATACAGTTTGATTTATTCTGAAATGACGTCCTTAACGGTTTATAAATTTAGTATAAAAAACCAGAAAATTCATCGCTACAAATATTATCCTTATCTACTTTTGAGCCTATTCAAAGTTTTAAAACTAAGGTGTATGATAAGGATAGGACCTATTGTCCTGTTTTACTGATATGTCATGGTGAGAAGTAAAGTGTCGGGTACTTACCAAATAGCATGGATGCCCTTTACTTCAGAACAAACATGTTTATTCTACTTTTGTTTTATTTAAATAAATATCGAGCTTAGATATTTTGCTTGGAGAAAATTTGCCTGTTGTACTTTCTCGTTTTATCGATGAACTAACGGGAACCTGTTATTATATGCCAAACGTTTTGTTCAGCGCTCCAATTTACTTCTTTAAGGTTAAAACTCGCCCAAAGGTTATAATCGTGAAAATTGTTTCGTGACGTCATTTTCAAAAACCTGTTTAATACTCATTAAATATACAATTTTGTGTTGTATACAGTTTATATAAAGTATTTAATAATTAAAAGCATCTCCACAACGAAATTTACCTCATCTCTTACGATTCTCTACATTATGCGATACGATGTGTCACTGCGAAACGTTCGGAGCGATTATTTTGCGATTTGAATATTTAAATCCTTTTAATTATATAAGCTCTACACAAACGATATCTCAAGTCAGTCTCGCAATCAGAGAAATCAGTGGGTTCATTCTTATACAAAAAGACATTTGAACTGTTTATAGCAACAACGTGATTATAAGAAAAAATTATTTTATAACTGCTTATAACCCGCCTAGCTCTCTCGTGATCCCACCCAGCCTGCCTGTTCCCTCCATCGTATAACATGTGCATCCGGTTTGATAGCCCAACCGCGATAAAGACATTGTGGATTGATTTTCCACGAGCAAAGCTTTTGAGATTTTCCTATGGATAGGCAAAACATAGTGAAATGAAACTGAGCAATGTCACGTGAAAAAAGAAACCACCTTAATAGACATGGCAGTATGAAGTGGGTGTTAGGGTACGAATGGGCATCGTCTTACAAGTAATTTGTTAGTAAATCTGTAGAGCTTGAATACATACTATTTAGTTGAGCTGTTTCTAGGTAGCAGTGATGTGAATTGCATGTTTTTCTATTTAATGGTATTTTTTTAAGAAAAACAAGTTGGATAGCCCATAACCTAAGTTAAATATTTTCGACTTTAAATAACATCTGTAAAGATTATATACAACTTTCAAACTTATAGTTTAAAAAATTGCTGTTAAATTAGGTAATATTTTAAGAAATTCAAAATTCACTAAACATTTCCATAATTAATTTTTATTTTCCCCTAATTTGTTGATTCCAATCATTTAACTAAAAAACCGTTGCCGTTAAAAGGTTACATACAGTTTGATTTATTCTGAAATGACGTCCTTAACGGTTTATAAATTTAGTATAAAAAACCAGAAAATTCATCGCTACAAATATTATCCTTATCTACTTTTGAGCCTATTCAAAGTTTTAAAACTAAGGTGTATGATAAGGATAGGACCTATTGTCCTGTTTTACTGATATGTCATGGTGAGAAGTAAAGTGTCGGGTACTTACCAAATAGCATGGGTGCCCTTTACTTCAGAACAAACATGTTTATTCTACTTTTGTTTTATTTAAATAAATATCGAGCTTAGATATTTTGCTTGGAGAAAATTTGCCTGTTGTACTTTCTCGTTTTATCGATGAACTAACGGGAACCTGTTATTATATGCCAAACGTTTTGTTCAGCGCTCCAATTTACTTCTTTAAGGTTAAAACTCGCCCAAAGGTTATAATCGTGAAAATTGTTTCGTGACGTCATTTTCAAAAACCTGTTTAATACTCATTAAATATACAATTTTGTGTTGTATACAGTTTATATAAAGTATTTAATAATTAAAAGCATCTCCACAACGAAATTTACCTCATCTCTTACGATTCTCTACATTATGCGATACGATGTGTCACTGCGAAACGTTCGGAGCGATTATTTTGCGATTTGAATATTTAAATCCTTTTAATTATATAAGCTCTACACAAACGATATCTCAAGTCAGTCTCGCAATCAGAGAAATCAGTGGGTTCATTCTTATACAAAAAGACATTTGAACTGTTTATAGCAACAACGTGATTATAAGAAAAAATTATTTTATAACTGCTTATAACCCGCCTAGCTCTCTCGTGATCCCACCCAGCCTGCCTGTTCCCTCCATCGTATAACATGTGCATCCGGTTTGATAGCCCAACCGCGATAAAGACATTGTGGATTGATTTTCCACGAGCAAAGCTTTTGAGATTTTCCTATGGATAGGCAAAACATAGTGAAATGAAACTGAGCAATGTCACGTGAAAAAAGAAACCACCTTAATAGACATGGCAGTATGAAGTGGGTGTTAGGGTACGAATGGGCATCGTCTTACAAGTAATTTGTTAGTAAATCTGTAGAGCTTGAATACATACTATTTAGTTGAGCTGTTTCTAGGTAGCAGGGATGTGGTTCTTAGATTATACCACATTCCTTTATCACGTAAAACAGAACTGAGGAGCAGTTAGGCTCTTTCTAGGGGGTAGTGCTGTAGCTCTTAGGTTGTACCACTTTACTACATCACGTAAAACAGAAACTGAGAGACAGAACTGAGGAACAGTTAGTTAGGCTGTTCCTAAGTAGCAGTGTTGTAGCTCTTAGGTTGTACCACTTTACTACATCACGTAAAACAGAACTAAGGAAGCAGTAAGTTAATAAGTATTATATTGGTCAAATTACTTAAACTTTCATCGTGAGTAAGAAACAAATTCAGGAATTTTGTTTCATTTTGTACAATAATACAGGGTTTTTAAGGGCAAAGCTGTAATATGAAGGCCAGCTTTATATATATATATATATATATATATATATATATATATATATATATATATATATATATATATTCCGGGCGAAAAACCTATCAAGGTTATCATCGCCTAACTAAAGTTTTATTTTAAATAATTATTTCAAAATAAAACTAACAAACTAAACAAAATAAAATAAAACAAATGTTTAATAATAATTGTAACTAAAACGAAAGAAACTAAAATTATACATAATTTAAATATTATTAAATAGATTCAGGTGGCGTAAGAAAGCGATGACACGGTCGATAGCCGTGACATCGTCCCTTAAAACCACCTTTAAACTACCTCGAAGATCATAATGTATATACAAATCGCTCAAATCATCACAATCAAGCAGGATATGCTTGATTGTAATATTGCTTCTACAAAACAGACATAGTGGTGGATCCTCATGTCGCATCAACCATCCA
Organism: Prosapia bicincta; assembly: GCA_036971475.1. Taxonomy (NCBI): domain Eukaryota; kingdom Metazoa; phylum Arthropoda; class Insecta; order Hemiptera; family Cercopidae; genus Prosapia; species Prosapia bicincta. The sequence goes on from JBAIZL010000001.1 coordinate 37,405,765, forward strand.
CGCGTTAACAAAGAGTGGCCGGTACGAAGTCGAGTAGCCACCACTTCCTCCCTACGATTCGAACGAACAGATGTCCTCCATAGTCGGACGGTATTTTTGATGTCCCTCAGCTTGTTTCTATGTACATTTTGCCATTCTTCATTCCAAACAGAGAATAGTATAGGTTTAACATTGCATACACAATCTGATGCCATCACACGTTGTGTCGATGGTACCATACTTGTAGCTAATTTTGCTCCTTAATCTGCTTTAGTGTTTCCAAATATTCCGCAGTGACCAGGCACCCAGAGAAATGACACCTCGATACCCCGTAATTGGAGCCTGTGTATTGAGCACAAGATGTCTCCAACTAATGGGTTCTTGGAAAACGCCAATTAGAAGATTGAATTAAACCTGACCGTTGTGACGCAAGCGGTATCATGACCAAATGGAGGCGGATATCTAGCCCATTACGGTCCTCATCGACTCAAACTGCGGAATATACTGCGGGGATAGTCTATATCAAATCGACCTTCTGCATCCACGAATCCAACCTCAAACTTTTAGCTGCTCAACCTAAATAATTTGAGTCACCATTATCGACAGCTTGGATGCCAAGACAGTACAAGTATGTAACAGCTGTACTGTATGCCCTATACTAATCCCCGGGCTTGAGACCAGACGAGTAACCAACCAGTAACCAGCATCGTTTCGCCCACACTTTCAGAACTACCGAAGTAGAATCTTCCTAGAGCCCATTTCTCCTTAACGTCTGAGTACCCTTCTGATTAATTCAGTTAGTGCAGCCGGACCTTTATCCCTTGGTTTGCCTTAATGAATGGGGACTTGGACTAGAGTACTGCAGCCATCAACCTGCTCATTAAGAATTGAGGCCAGAAACCTGACAGTTAATTTTACTGCCTCAGTACACGCTTTCTCTATTGCATCTCGGCTCAAGTAATATCATAATTACGACCATTTTTTCACGTAGCTTACTAATGTGAGGTTAAAAGCGTACATCCTGCTTAGTTTAACGAGGCTCGTAACCCAGGTGCCATGATTCCAAACCGTTCACTTCAGTACTAGCGTTATTGATTGAGGGAGGAAAAATTGCTTTAGATGTCATCGCAAAAAAACTCTACCCGTGTGCGGAGTCTCTAGAGTTAACTAAGCTACTTCTCCGTTTCTTGGTTCGAGTTTCTTCTAATTTCCAAAATAACTTGATCGATACAGAATTCCTGAACCTACGTTCGGGGCCAAGTAAACTCAGCGTAAATAGCCTACTTGGCGTTGAATACGCATCTATTTCCAACCACCCTGTGACTCTTTTTCAATGTTATTTGGTTTAAGGTCACACACATTTGTTGTTTAACAATGTTATTTTAAAATATCAATGAAATTTTGAGTATGTTTGTACTCCAAATACCAAATACAAATATTTTTATACACAGTTATACTCCAAATATTCCTACAAAAATACTTTAAAAATAATTATATACGTTTTAATTGTTAAAGATTGCAATAAAAGACTGTATGAAAACGATTATTTACTAAGATTAATAGACATAAAAATATTCTTATTTATAAATACATCATAAATGATGTATTTATAAATGATGTTCGAATTGGCAATTAATAATATACAAAAACTCACAGGCCCACGTTTTCGTACGTAAGTAAATGTGCGTAGTGTAGAATTGTTCCTTACCAGTAGCGGATCCAGAAAAATATTTTAAGGATTTCGGGGGTGTCAGAGGAAAATGGGTATCCCCGGAAAATATTTAGGAAATGTGGTAGCTATAGTGTAAACTCCAAATGTCTTCTATCCGATGGAAATATTTACATTTCCTCCGAAACCCTTCTGTAACGAAAGCTATTCTGTTACATTGGGCATTAATTAATTAGCTTCATTTATCATATACTAAAATCTTTGTATTTTTTACATCGTGAATTACCTGAAGATCTGGCGTCACATTTCAATGTATACCGGAAAACCACGTATTTATTACATCGTGAGTGGGCCTAGTTAATAAAGATTATAGTATGGTATTAGAGTGATTAATACCGGTTTTTAAACATAATCTAATAATTATTACGTAGATTTAAATCAGCACGAACGTAAACATCGGATATGCCATTTAATTTTACATTTATAGCGTTATTTTATAGTTTAATGTTTTTTTTATATTTCCATATTTTAGGGGGCATATATTTTTTCATATTTCGGAAGTAATCCACACAAGCTTTGATTAGATTCTACCTTTTGACGCGTGAATAGTTTGGTGACGGAAGTTAGCAGCAGATAACGCCTGGTTAATTAAACACTCGTATCGGGATATCACAACCTAGAAGTAATACAGGAACTGATTGTATCAAGGCCGGCCGAAATACGCAATACTCGACGTCACACTTGTTTACAACAATCTACCATTTGCATTCCTGTTTGCATTTGTTACTTGACATCCATAATGTTCACTGAAAATTGGAAGATTTAGCATATTTATTAAGCCAGAGTTAAGTGGCCATTTATGATATTAGCAGGAGAAATCGGACTTGATGAAATATGCAGTATAAATGAAGATGTAGGCAGTACAAATAGATGCTATAAGCTGCGGAAGTCTAGACAGTAAGCACTATAAATGAAGTTACAAGCAATAAGACGATAGTTATTATTATAGCGGTAGGTATTAATGTTATTAAGCTGTAGACATTGATTATAATAAAAAGTAGAAATCTATCCAGTAAGCACTAGAAAACATTGATGTAAAGAATAGAAATCGATGCTGTTAGCAGTAGTATTAGATGATATTATAAGTAGAAGTCGATTATACAGTCACTAGAAATCGACGCTATTAGTAGTTGAAATTTATTATATCAGCAGTAGAAATCAATGTTATTATAAGTAGAAGTCGATTATACAATCACTAGAAATCGACGCTGTTGACAGTAGCAATTTATCCAATAAGCAGTAGAAACCTATCCTGTTAAGAATTGAAATTGATTATATAAATAGTAGAAATCGATTCTGTTATGAGTAGAAGTCGATTATATAAGTAGGCTACTAGAAATCGATGCTCTTGGCAGTAGCAATCGCTGCTGATAGATATGAAATTCGATGCTATTAGCAGTCGAAATTTATATCATAAACTGTATAAATCGATTATATAAGCAGTAGAAGATCTATCCAGTAAGCATGAGAAATCATGTAAGATGTAGATTCTATGTTATCAGCAGTAGAAATCGATGGTGTTATAAGTATAAGTCGATGCTATCAAAAATAAGAATTGAAGAGGTAAGCAATAGAAATCGATTCTGACAGCAGTAGAAATCCCTAGTGTCATAAATAGAAGTCGATGCTATTACAAATAGGAATTGATGAGACAAGCAATAGAAATCGATTCTGATAGCAGTAGAAATCCCTTGTATCATAAATAGAAGTCGATGCTATTACAAATAGGAATTGATGAGGCAAGGAATAAAAATCGATGCTGTTACAGTAGAAATCTATACTATTATAAGTAGAAGTGGATTACATAGGTACTAGAAATCTATGCTGTTGGCAGTAGCAATCGGTGTTGTAATATATCGAAATCGATGCTATTAGCAGTCGAAATTGATTTCATAATCGGTATTAATCGATTATAGGGACTCATGCCGTCACCTATGATAACTTTGCCGTCACTGTCACACAAGTTACTATTTACAATTATTAGTTTACATCGCTGATTTGTTGTACAATGTTTATTCCCTCCATGACGGTTAAACCATAGAACTTTAAATATAAACTGAACACAACAATTTCAGAGTAAAACAATAACAACTCAGTGAATTCTGACTAAATTTTAATGTAATTAGCTAATATGAACGTGGCTGCTCTCTGTGAGTTGCCCGTAATAAAGCGAGGGAAACGGGGTAAAGTTAAGCCATAAAGCTCGCTTCTCCCAGCAAAGGTTTTTAGATTTGTCGTTTACGCTATAAACTTTGTAATTTGATACAAAGTTTAATGTTTATGATTTAGGATGCCCATTTAATTAACTTTGACACCGAGTGTAAATTAATTTCAAATAGTCAAAAGACAACTTTACATTTACACACGCATGAGCAAGCCTGTACAAAGCAAATATATAGTAGACTGTAAAAACTATGAAAATTTATAAATTTAAATCAACTGTGCATTTTTTTAAATGAATAACGATTTCGACTGTGTAAATTTTCATTTTGATACCAAGGTTAAGATTTCCAATTATGTTATCCACATTCAAATATCCTTGTTTGTTGAAAATAAATTTCTGTTCCCCACGCCTTTAAAACGGAATTATTTCAAATAATGGACAAACGTTTAATCTGATGCCATCGCACTTCAACTGCTTCTGGTCGGGTATGATGTAAGTATAACATTATACTAGTGACTCATATGATATGCATTGTATCACACAATCATAGTAAATCACAGTTTGAACATAATTGTAACTAAACAAAGTTTATATAATGTATGATAAGGCCTTTTATTATTTATGGAAAATTTGTTACTACACACAAACCGGTAGAAATATATTAGTTTTGAAAACAGTGGATTGTTAAAGGACACAATTAATTAATTGATTTGTGTTTTGTTTCTGGTTGACTTCTAATTTACCTTCAATACTTCTACAGTTGGTCTTATATTTTATAAATAACATGCATAAGTGAAAATTTTGTATAGGCCTATTTAAGTAATGGTACATATTGATAAATTTTGTTTTTATCACCTGCGGTAAACTCTTTTGTATGTTATGTTCATACGCATGTAGTTTATCATTGAATTTTTGTTCAATAAAATAGAAATGGAATAATAAAATATTATTAATTAAAAATATTTATTATTGTTCAGCTTATCAATTTTCAACCGAAAAGAATGGATAGTTTTTATTCTATATAAAAAATGTCTCATAAAATCAAGAATGTTCACATTGCAAACTTGAACTGACTCTCAGGGTGTAAACGAACGCTACGCGAAAACAGAGTGGTTGGCAAGTTACCAAAAAAACACCTGTGATTCATTCATCAGTCAAGCCAATTTCTTTTTGCATAACCTTGAGACTATTCTGGCAGCAATTTACTTTTAGTTGCTTTTTGTAAAATAAAAGTTATCATTTTCTGATCTTGAATATTTTACAAAAAATAAATTATAAAATACAAATATATAATTAAAAGAATTATGGTAAGGGAAAATACAAAAACAAAAAGATTTTGAAAACAATAAAACAAAGATAGGGAAAGAAAATTAAATTTAAAAATTGCTTAAAGGTTATATATTCGATTAAAAATGTTAAAATGTTTCTGTTAAAAATGCCACTTGAATTTAGTTACACTGTTGACGAACTCGGCATCAACAATAATGCGAAATGTGAATTTCCTCCAAAGTCATACGAGGTACTACCAATTACAACTAACCAGTGTTTGTTTGATAGTGATGGTATATTTTAACGTATCAAAAACCATGTTTATCATAGTACAAGATAATGTTTAGACAAGTAAGCATAATCATATATTTCCCGGTAGAGAGAGAGAGAGAGAGAGAGAAAGCTTTCTTGGTATACTACAACTTGCATATCATGATTTCTTATCTCAAAACAATGGAAGAGATTCATAATCTGATCATAATCCTAGTAATTAAACCTTTCTCCTCAAATTAACCAAACCACAGATGTTAGTAGATAAACTTCTGGTTTAGTGGTAACCCCTTAACAATGTCGACAAACTTGATATACTGTTTGCAAAACTTACTGCCATTCCAAATTGTTTGCAGATCCAGTGGCACTGTTCTAAATTAAACCTGACAAATATTGGTAGACCTCAACAATATCGTTATCAGTCATAAAACGTTTACCATAAAAATATTATATTTTTATAGAAAGTTTTCTGAAGTAAGTTTAGACTACGGTAATGTACTTTCGGATATATTACTTGCAGTTTAAAGTTCTGTAATGTTTTGTTGAGGGAAAATAAAAATTTTTGAAAAATATGGTAAACTATAACTTATTAAATATATCTTATAGTTTATAATTAATTGTTTTATGGTTTTTGTGAAAATCGAAAATAAAATACAAAAATACAATAGAAATTTTTTTAAATATTTGTAATATTTTCAAATTTAAAAAATAAGTTATTATTATTATTGAAAAACTTGAGTTCATCATGAGAATAACGAAACCTTCTTAAATTGTTTTAACAGTTTGAAAACAATGGTTTATAATAGTTAAATACTGGATATATTTCACTAATAAGGAATTCATCAGTAACGCAAGCCACGAGATCAAATCGAAATTTATTTAGTATTAAATGTAATTTACCAGTACAGTACAGTATTTCCAGCCCCATTTTGTAATGTTGGCCTACAATGATAGTAATACAGCGACATTGGTGTACAATGTCAGGCGCATATTATTTGCCCTATAATGTCATGATTATTGAAGATATACATTAAAATAAATCCATTCCTTGCTGAAGTTGAAACCGGAAGTTAAGGAAAAAAGAAATAAACATCAACAAGTTTACTCATATCGGGGCAATATACCATCCAAGGACAGGCTTATCTTGGTGTAACAAAATTATTGTATGACTGTAATTAGCAATAAAAAAATAACCTTGGCAGCCTAAATAAATAAACCAATGCTACAAAAAATCTTCTATAAATTTTAAAAGAACAATGTATTTGATAATACATTTTGTAGATTATTTGTAGACCTACATTTAGGTTTGAAAAACCCAGTTGAGTTTTTCTCAATATTGTGTAGTATGAATAGATTTTTACTTCAGCTACCTCGAAATCAAAAGGATTTTAAATGTTGAAATTAGGTAATATTATTGGTATAATTTACATTTTGGAATAAATAGCCAGAAGAAATATTTTTAAAAAATACAAGTAATTTAAATATTTATCACACTTTGGGTAGTTATCGGTTATTCAGACACCATCAATATTGGAAATAAATTTATAACTGGTGATGCTAAGAAACACAGTAAAATAATAAAACTTGTTTAATGAATAAAAAAAGTTTAAACAATTAAAAACAAATACCTCGGAAATCATAGGTTTATAAACACAGAAATTCTATATGACATAAAGCCATATGCTATAGAGTACTACATTAAAATATAACTAAAACATTTTCAGTGACCTGATGACTGTGTTTTACAATGATTTAAAAAACTTGATTTTATTCCGAGCATTGTATCTCAACATTTTAGTACTTGCGACCAAATTTTCAATTACAGTTTTCATACAATATAGTCTCCTGGGGAGTGGGGGTCTCATCCCGTTTTTTAGAGACAGAATGAATGTACGTCATGAAATTGCTCTCTGTAAAGCTACATTCTCTATTAAAGCTGTTTATAAAGCAGATTCTTTGCCTTGAAATTTTATTTTCAATGTCCCGTAGTTCTACTTACTACTTTGCGCAAGCGCACAGTGCGATCGGAAAAACCGAGACGAAAACCGCGAAGGCGTGTGGTGAGCTCTTTAAGGAATTTCCTTATACTGTTATCAGTTTCTCCGCGATTTTATCTCTCATTTATTATTACATTTTTTGAATGCTTTTTCCGTGGATTTGAAGTCAGAGTACAGTGTAATTGGATTAAGAAAGAAGCCCTCATAAAGGGCCCTAAATTTATCCCTTTAGCTTTAATGAGCTTTTCGCCTAGCTTAGGTTATGCGGTATAACCCGCTATATCTATTGCGTCAATAGAAAACAACCTACGTAGGCAAAGTTTGCAGAACACATATCTGTATTTACTGGTTGTCAGTTGAATAAATGTAAAATTGAATTAACAAATTCAATATCCTCGGCACCGAATAAGGTCACGACTTGTATGTAATTCTTGCCTTAAAGTAAAATCAAATTTAAATTTTGGTAAATTTAGAATGTAATATTTAATATTGCAAAACACCAAAACTCAGAGATCTCACAACAAGTTTTTTAATGTAGTGAGAAACCTTTTAGCAACTACGTTGCCATTATCAGTAACGACTTCACACTTGTTCGCCTGTGTTCGTCACAGATGAGAAACATGTAGTTGCTGAAACATGTTTATGACATTAGACTGTGGGACTAAAGTTTTATATGCTTACTTCTGTAAATAGGTTCCCCAAGCAAAGTTATCGTTAAAGTTAGTCTTTAGCGTTGGGGAAATCTAATTGTGTCAGATGCTGATAAAATAAGAACATACTGAGATGGAGAAAGCCAAATACACGATTATATTTTACAAGAGCTGAACTGTGTTTTATTGGTGAATTGTGAATCTGAGTTAATGCAGAAGTTTATCTTTTAAATAGCAAGCGTCAGTTGTTCATAGCTCTGTTAGGTATATTCTAAAAGTGCATTATAATAACTAGTTACGTTTTGTGCATTTGGTAGCCACTGTATGAAAATTATATATGCTTTGCCAAACTACTTTATGAATGACATTAGTGTTATAATTCAAAGTGATAAATTTATTTCGTTACATGACGTAGAAATTTGCATAGAATTGTAATAACGTCACTGAATGAATTCAGTTATTGGAGGCAGTTTCGCAATATCGTATAAAAGTTGTTCCAGACTGATCCTGAAGAAACAAAACTGTACTCAAATATCAAAGCTAAATGACCTGATATCTTTTAAAATATTGCTCATTGTTTTCGTAAAGAGCTTCAGCAGCTGTTTCGAGGTTATAAACAGTGACGGTGAATAACACGTAGGGAGAGGCTAAGAATAAAAATATCCATATTGCAAGATTAAGGATCTCCCATCCTTAAAGAGTACCTGCTGTTGCCGGGTCATAAGGATGTGTTTACGAATTAAAAGATAGACGAAATAATAATGTCACTTGGAAAAGATATCCTATCAATTTAGTAATGATTTTTTTTATATACACATTCAATATATACAGTACTTCGATAATTATAGGTAAATGGTACCGAGACCCACTTAGATTACCGAAAACTCAGATTACACGGTAATACGTTCCATTGTATTAGAAAATGTAAGAGTTGTAATGACCCCTAATACTATAGGTAATTAAAACTGCACTAAATAGGTATTTAGTAACTTTATATGAACATTTCTTGGTGGCCTCATTTCCTTTGCATACCGTACTCCTGTAAACATTTCTTGGAAGCCCGACTAATTTCCTTTGCATACCATATGTCTATAAACATTTCTTGAAGTCTCGACTCATCATTTACTTTTAAATAGATAAAATAGGCTCAAATAGCGCGGATTAAACGGAAGCTGGAAATATTGGTACTCGGAATTTTGTGACCCTACTGTACATACTAAATATTTATATTGAAATAATTAAAAGAGATGTAGGCTATGTGCTGTATGGTCATGTGGGTAGAGAACTCGAATCCGAAACTGAAGTACTCGGTCGATATATATTATCGCTAAAGAGTTTCTAATTACGCTTCCGGCACCCAGGCCTGGGAAAATCACTACCCTAGGGTCAATCTAAGGTAGTAATGGACGTTTGAAATTTAATCCTGAACACATTAATTTCTTTAAACATTGTAAGGCCGAAATTTTATTAAAGTAGTGTATTAATATTATTATTATTATTAGAAATGGTATGGTTGTATAACGTAGAAGAGAGAGTTTCTTTCATTAACCGTACTGAAATTTTTTTGTTACAGATGGACAACTCTAAATGTCTCTTAGAGCCAGGCTTTAATCAGAATCAATAGTCACTTTAGCAATCAACTTGAAATTTGTAAAATTTGTCGGCAAACAGGTAAGCATGCAACATTTTAAATTTCGTAAAATGTGATCGATCCCACGCGTGCGCGAACACACTAATTTTTACACTCACACACACACACAACAAATTTTAGTTTACCAAAACAAATTACTTTCAGTTAATGTTTAAAGGACTTAGCCTACGTGACTAACACAGATTTTTTTGTGTAAAAAGTTTACTAGTTTTTTTAGTGCTGCTACCTTACACCCCGTGCTTAATAAAATTTAAAAGTAAAAGTGAAATTTGTTTACAAATTATTTTTTTTACAAATTTTTAATACAAAATCATTTAATTAGCTAATTTAGTGTTGTAGAAGTAGCAAGTTATTACCATCAAACATTTTTTATTTTAATTAAAATTTTAAAAATAAACTTAGATATGTACTATTAAAAGCATTTACTTTAATTACGGACAATCTTGTTCTAGGTTTTGATAAATGTGGACTTAAAACTTTGACCAGTTTTAAATTTAAAAAATAACACAATTATTTATCTCGTGTGAATATAATTTCGAATAGAGTTTTTTTCTAATCATTGAAAGTTTCAACTGAAAATAAAAAAAACTTTTGTGAATAAAAATAACACAATTTTAAAATTCAATGATCTCAGAACTGTAACCATCACCTAGAATTGTGGTCCTTAAAAGGATTCTGTGGTTCGGAGATGATCCAGGTTTGTTGTTGAAATTTAAACGAATGCTTGTTGTTTGTCAACATGTTAAGTTTTGCTTAAAACAGTAGCCAACTCCTGCCTACAATCATGTCCCCCATTTGTGATTGAACGTCAACAATTATTTCTTAAACCCTTTCGTTATCTGTAAACCACTTGATAGCAGTTGTTAAAACTTATTTTAATACAGTTTCATATGATATTATATAGGCCTACAAAGTAATTGAGAAAATGTTTTTTTTTTAAATATACAAGAATAGTAAGATCGTTTCTTATTCGAATAGTAGGAAACGAGAGAAAAGTATAAAGATGAAAAACTGAACTAATTTCTATTTATTACAATAAACTATTTAATTATGTTTTAAATTTTATTATTCAAGTCTACCAGAAGCTTGTGTCTTGAAACAAAAATATATTAAATACAGTAAATATTAGTGGACTTGAATATAGCTTTAGAACTAGTGTTTATCTGGTATCTTCACATTTAAAATGTTTTAGAGGGTTAAAATTGTTACATAACACTGAAGATTCCCTTAACAAATCTGTATAATATATTTATTCTTTCAATCTAACAACATTCTTCAGATATTAGCTATTTCATATTTCTGATTTACTTTCTAATTCGAATGTCACGCGAACCTTTTATCAATTTAGTATGCTACTAGCACAACTTTAAGACAATTTAAAACAAAATGATATTTGCTCTTTTACAAAATTTACCCTCTTTACTTGTAAATTATTTTTTTTATTGTTATAGTCCAATTATAGATATTAATCGTTAATTAGATAATGAAAAACACCAACTCACAGTTTATAAGTTATTTTCTCATACGAGTTCAATGTTAAAGTACTCAAAAGGTTACCTGAACATGTAGGGTCCCCAAACAGGTCCCCCTATGTGTAATTATTTTGAAAATGGTCATATAATATTTTAATTATTAAAACGCAGTGTTGTTCACATAAAATTAGTTTAAAACACACAAAGCATTAAGAAACCTATAAAGATTCCTGATAATAAAAAAATGTTCTGGAACTATCTCAAAGAATGTCTTACTACAATACTATTAAATCATGGGGCCACCTACACACATTACGAATCTCAGTAGATTGTTTCAGGGTGCTTGTTGTTGCTCTAAAGAAAGACGTATGTTGCTCTGACTAAGAGCGCATGTTCCGCTGACCAAGGGGAGCATGCTACGCTGACCAAGGGAGCATATTACTCTGACCAAGGGAGCATGCTACTTTGTTTGAGTAAATGCTCACCTGTGTTGTATTATGTGTGGGATTACATAATAAGTGAGTGAGACTGGTCAGGGAGGATGTTGCTCTGACCAAGGGAGCATGTTATTCTAACCAAGGGTGCATGTTACTTTGTTTGAGTAAATGCTCACCTGTGTTGTATTATGTGTGGGATTACAAAATACGTATGTGAGACTGATCAGGGAGCATGTTGCTCTGACCAAGGGAGCAAGTTACCCTGACCAAGGAAGCATGCTACTTTGTTTGAGTAAATGCTCACCTGTATTATATTATGTGTGGGATTACATAATAAGTGAGTGAGACTGGTCAGGGAGCATGTTGCTCTGACCAAGGGAGCATGTTATTCTAACCAAGGGTGCATGTTACTTTGTTTGAGTAAATGCTCACCTGTGTTGTATTATGTGTGGGATTACAAAATACGTATGTGAGACTGATCAGGTAGCATGTTGCTCTGACCAAGGGAGCAAGTTACTCTGACCAAGGAAGCATGCTACTTTGTTTGAGTAAATGCTCACCTGTGTTATATTATGTGTGAGATTACATAATAAGTGTGTGAGACTGGCCAAGGAGCATGTTGCTCTGACCAAGGGAGCATGTTACTCTGACCAGGGGATCATGTTACTCTATTTGAGTAAATGCTCACCTGTGTTGTATTATGTGTGGGATTACATAATAGGTGTGTGAGACGGGTCAGGGAGCATGTTACTCTGACCAAAAAAGCATGTTACTCTGACCAAGGGAGCATGTTTGAATAAATGCTCACCTGTGTTGCATTATGTGTGGGATTACATAATAAGAGTGTGAGACTGGTCAGGGAGCAAGTTGGGTTAACATAATAAGTGTGTGAGGCTTTCAACGGCCAAAATGACCGCTTCAAGAAATATGGTAATAGTAGCCTACAGAATATGTAACTAGGCCAAAGTGCTTAATTTAAAATTATTTTAAATGAATCATATAAAAAATGGTATTTATAGGGAAAAGAAATGTAAAGAGATATACTTAAAACTAAATTAGACAAACTGTGAGTGTTAAAATATATTATAAACAAATATAACTCTAAATAGGCTAAAGCCTAAGCGACCGGTTAAAATTAAACAGTAAAAAAGTAGTTAGTGGAACTAAGCCAAAGTGCCTAATATTAATTAAATTTGGACTAAATAAACTACAGACTAGTAAATAATAGACTAAGAAAGAGTAGACAGAGTAATTTAGACATAGAAAGAACAAATTGAAATCAGTAAGATATATTAAACAAAACTATAACTTAAAAGGGGCTAGCCTAAATAACAGGTGGACGGTAATTGTGTAGTTTATGGAACCAGGCCAAAAGGCATAATATTACAACAATTTAACCAAATATAATAATAAATAGTGAATATAAGAATAAGAAGTGCAACTTAGGGAGGGTAACGGAAGGAGAGTAACTTAGGCCTAGCTAGGGAAAATTATAATTCTTTAAATGTAATAATCGTAATCTCAAATGGTATAGCCTAGAATTGAGGTTAGGAATAAAAGTATATTTGAATCGGTTCAAAAAACGTGTCGAGAGATTATTATAAGATCTTACCACACTATGAAAACAGCGCTGCCGTCGTAATTTAATATATGAAAAAGGACAGTAAATTAAATAAATTAGAAGAAATATAGACAAATAAATTATTAAAATGAAAGTTAAAAAATTAAAGTAAACATTGCATTAAAGAAAAGACATTTATAAAAATCGATTAGAAATAAGTTAAGCAAATACAAGCTGAATGGGTTCAAGATTAAAACTAAACAGTATGATTACCATGTTAACAGAGTTCCCATTGGTTTAAAATTTAAGATGGACGTAATAACGTAGGTGTTTGGTCTTTTGAAGAAGACAGCATGCTTTTGTCGATGTAACGCGGGAATAGCGTCTGCTCCGCCGTAACGAGCGGTCGTGTTTACTAGCAAGGGAAGTTGAAGATCCAATATGTTGTAACACGACCTTATAAAGTGCTTCGATGTGACAGGGGAGTGTAAAGGTATTTGGGCAGATGTTCAAATATCCTCATAACATCATCTCGACCACGAAAATGCCCAAACGCCGGAGACGCCATGCAAGAAGAGAACAAAATTTCAAGAAAGAATGGGACAAGGTCCAAGAACCAACCACTTTTGGAAGATACTTCACCTTTTGCAGTACAAAGTCATATAAACAATTTACTTTTTCTTTCAATAAACCTTTATTTCAAATTATATTAAATTCAAGTTAAAATTAAATAAAAATTGAATAGCCTAAGGGAGAGAAACCTCTCTTAGATTACCTAAATTAACTTGACATTCTAAATTGAATTTCCATTCAACCGTTTGGCTGAAATGGGATTAACGTATTAAGTTTATTGATAATATCAAATATGGCTTTCTTCTCGAAGAGCGGATGTAAATCCGTTATTAACATAGTAGATAAGTAGGAAAAGGAGTAAAAGTAAATGTTTTATTAATAAATGTATAGCTTAGTATAACTAACTAGGGTAACCTAAAAATGGGTAAATGTTAACCAGACTCTGATATAGAATTGAATGAAGTTTGTATTAAAATTTATAGCCTATTGTAAATAGATAGAGTAACTTTAAACTGTTTGAATATTAACAAGATTCTGTGATATGTGAAATTTAACTTGGATAAACAAAATATGTACAAAATAATTAAGATAATTGAAATTGAATAAACATTGTATATATATATATATATATATATATATATATATATATATAATGAACTTTCGACTTTTGATAACATTAGAGAAGAGTGTATATATATATATATATATATATATATATATATGTATGTGTATGTGTGTTTGTTTGTGTGTGTGTTTGTGTGTGTGTGTGTGTGTGTGTGTGTGTGTGTCTGTTGTGTATGTTAACAATAATAATGTAGATTTAATAAGGAGACTTATTCTGCACTATTAATCTGAAACTAGATAGGTAGGTTACTTGTAATTTCAGGTTAGATAAAACTTAAAAAGATAAATAATACTGTAAAATAACATTAACTAAATAATAATAAATTCAAATGTTAAATGAAAAAAAATATTTTACAATTAGCTTTGTTTTCATTTAAGAAAAAATAAATTCATTAGACATCCAATTGCAGTTTTTAAGTCAAAAGTGTTTCTCAAAGATTCCCCTACCCCGAAAGGAGTTTGAAAGGCTGATTGGTTTTTGTAACAAATTCAGGGGTTGGTTCCCCTGAGAGGTTTATTCCTTGAAATATAGGTGTCGAAACAGGGTTCGTAATCAAGGGATAAACCATTACTTTTTGGCGGACGAGGAATGGTCATCGAGGTGAGGATTGTAGAGGCGATAGCCGGAGGACGTCGAGGGTGTGGTAGAATGAGGTAAGGTCCGTAAGAAAAGTATGGCGCCCAACGTTTTACCTCTATGCTTACATAGTAACATTGGGTTAACATTAAACAAATAGAGACAGACATAAATCAACTAAGGAGCCTAGTGAAACAAAATAAATTAAACATAATCTAATTAATAATGTAAAGGTTAATAGTAATCATTAAATTAAAAGAAAAATATTTTTTTAAATTAAATTAAAGTTTAATAAAATAAAAAT
This sequence comes from Prosapia bicincta, assembly GCA_036971475.1. Lineage (NCBI taxonomy): Eukaryota > Metazoa > Arthropoda > Insecta > Hemiptera > Cercopidae > Prosapia > Prosapia bicincta. The sequence continues at coordinate 37,421,022 of JBAIZL010000001.1, forward strand.
TACAAATTTGTATAAATACAAATAATTAAGTAATGATAAAATTTAGTAGGCGTCTGGGGGGGCATATTAAGTAAAAAGAATATAAAAGAAAAGAAACATAATATAAACAGAAAACAATGTTAGTTAATAGTACAAGCAAATAGAGTACATAGGCATTAGATAAACATGGCCGAGAGAACACTGAACCGGATCACATCGAGCACAACTTTAATGAATATTAATTTAAATAGTCATTAGATAATAGAAATATACATAGGTAGAAGATAAAAATTGAATAAGAGGATTTAATTTTAAAGAAGAAATTGTAGATACACAATATTGAAATGGCGACTAGACAAAGAAAAGACACAGAAAATCTGAAATGATAGAGTATTTAAAAAAAATGATGAAGGAGCAAAAACAAGAGAGATTAAAAGAAATGGAGGAACAGAAGCAAGAGAGATTAAAAGGAATAGAGGAACAGAAACAAGAAAAGTTAAGAGAGAAGGAAGAGAAACAAAAAAGGAAGGTAGAAAGAGACATTGAGAAAGAAAAGGAAAGACAAGAGAGAAAAAGATAAAGAAAAACATGAGAGAACGAGAGAAACAGAGCAAGACAACAAGAGAGAATAAACGAACAAGAAGAATTAATAAAAACTACAGAGAAACAAAGGATGGGAGGAAAAGAGGTAGAAAAATTAGAAAGAAAGAGAGGAAGAAATCAGAAATATTTGGGAAATTATGAGCATGAGGATAGATAAAATAAGTGATGGAATCACACGAAAGAATGAGGAAATGGAAAATAAAATTCAGAAGACAATAGAAAAGTTGGATAATTTAGAGGTAGCAGTCAGCGGGAATAAGCAAAATGTAGAAACGGTTACAGTAGAAGTCAAAAAGTAGAAAAGAGGGTACAGGTAGTGGAGAATAAGATATAAAATATGAGAGAAGGAATAAATATGGCCACCTTGTTCAAAGAAAGGATGTTTGAGATTTGGGATAATGGAGATAAAAGCAAAAAGGAATTCCACGGTAGGGAACATGAAGAACCTATTGATTTTATTAAACGAATAGAAAGCATGATGTCCGAAATTGATCCTGAGATGGAGGAAGGGCAAAAGTTAAAAATAATATGGAGGAGGAAAGTTAAGAAGAATGTAAAGAGAGATTCTTTAGAAATTTTTGGGGCCCACATTCCCAGTAACGAATACGAGGAAGAATAGAGAATGGGAGGTACGGATATAATTGAGGAGTAAATTATTTCCTCAAAATGGTGTACCCCACGTGACACCTAAATCCGATATACAACCGAGCGGAATTTGTCATGAAAATCATGAAACATTATGAAAACCGCATGTATATAGGATGTTCCGGGATGGCAGCTACTGACATTGAAGAGGCGGTATGGTACATCCGACGGAACATGGAACAGGAGGCTACCAGGAACCGAACCCAGTCTAAGGCTGAGAAGCGGGAGCCTAAAAGGAGGGGGTGGACACAACCAACAAGAAGCCCCGAATATAGGGGGAATTTAATGAAAGAGCCTTACCCGAGAGAAGGAAAAGAAAATTGGAGACAGGGGCCCTACCAAAGAGAATGACCAGGAAATTGGCAGCAAAAGGAGTGGCAACAGGAAAGGCCAGAATACGGGCCACAACCCCAAACAAAAGAGATCCCACAAATAAAGGAACAAAGACCACAAAATCCAGAGCCAAGTGGTCAGACAAAAAACTAAAGGAAATGATCCCTATTGGTAGGAAGGAAAAGAGGAGAGAGCCATTAGAGATCCAACAACAAAGACAATATTGCTAGGATAAAAAAGGAAAGAAAAATAAAGGAAAGGCGGAAGACCTAGTAATAAGAAAAATAATAAAGAGACAACACAAATGGAACAAAAAAATGAGGTATACCAAGACTTCATAAGCAAAACAAATGAAAATAAAGAAAAAGTCCAAGAAGTCAAAAACATAAACCAGATAACCCAAATAAATGGCATTACATCAACAATAGGGCATCAGAGCAAAAAGGAGGGGTTAATACGACATTGCGAGAAGCAGAGGCACTGCCGAATGAGTGAAGAAGTAGATAACCCAAGTAAATGACGATGAATCAACAATAGGGCATCAGAGCAAAAAGGAGGGGTTAATACGACATTGCGAGAAGCAGGGGCACTGCCGAATGAGTGAAGAAGTAGATAACCCAAGTAAATGACGATGCATCAACAATAGGGCATCAGAGCAAAAAGGAGGGGTTAATACGACATTGCGAGAAGCAGGGGCACTGCCGAATGAGTGAAGAAGTAGATAACCCAAGTAAATGACGATGCATCAACAATAGGGCATCAGAGCAAAAAGGGAGGGGGTTAATACGACATTGCGAGAAGCAGGGGCACTGCCGAATGAGTGAAGAAGGAGATAACCCAAGTAAATGACGATGCATCAACAATAGGGCATCAGAGCAAAAAGGACGGTTTAATGCAACAGTGCGAGAAGCAGGGGCACTGCCGAATGAGTGAAGGAGGTGATGGCCCAGAAACAAGTAAAGGGGAAATATTATATATAAAAAATGAACATCAAGAAAAAATAGAAAGGGAAACAGAAAAAGAAATTAGTAAAAACAAAAAAAACAAAAAAAGAAAGTAATATAAATAAAGAAATTAATTTAAGACCGGAGAGAGTCAAGGCAGGAGATAAAGAAACGAATGACAACGTACAGTTGTTAATTACAGACATTTAAAATAATTCACAAATTGTCATATTTCCGGAGTAATCAGACTGAATTAATAAAAAATTTACATTATCTAATGCTCTAAATGTTCGAATAGTTTGGCTATTCACGCTTTTCTTAGTATTTTAACTCCAAATACAGTCCCGGCTATTATGTTTTATAAGTTTAGGTGTGATATAGTAGCTGAAAAGAATTGGTTAATGAAATGTGATTAATGTCACAGAATTTTAATCACTTGTTTTTTTTGGCAATCGTTAAAGGCGAAATAGTACTTGGACACAAATGCGATCAAAAATTAAAAGTGTTATAAAAGAAACTTTTTAAATGTGTAAGAACAAAATATTCGGAAACAAAATATTCCGTCACTACCCTTAAAAAATATTCGCCTCCTCCTTTAAACTTTTCAGGTTACCATAAAATTAAAAGTAGGCTCTGAACCTCAACTAAAATACTTTCATTTTGTATTGTCCAATTAAAACTTTATGTACGAGTTCATTGTTGAATCTACAACTTCTACGAAGACACAATGAGAACTTTTTAATTGTCTATACGCGAATTACGTGTTAACAAAGTCTTATTTGTTTAACAATTAAGAATATCTCGACTTTACTCGGGTAAGAATGACGCGTAGTTGGTATTATCCATGCATTTCGCGCTTATTGCGTAGTATACGTAAAATACAACCAATTTAATAGTGCTGTTTAATGACATCTGTAAATGCTTTAATAGCTGCAATCGTACAGTATGTTGATTCGACCGCTAGTGAATGAACGTCACAGAGTGTGGCGTGTTATGTTGAATGAATGACGTAGGCCAAGTGTATTGCGCCTCGCCAAGCTTACTTTTGCGTCTTGACTTCAAGTAATATGCGTCTTACCTAGTTTAAATTCATACTTTTCCTACACTTACACAAATCGGGTTTTATAAGTTTTTGTATTTCAGAACGCTACTATTACGCTTAATGTACCTATTTTTTATAACTTTTGAGGCAAATAATTTGGAATACAATTTACGGCAGCTAATTTTATGTTGGATAAACTGACTAGAATGTTAATGGCATTCATGGAGGCGAGATTTACTTTGTGTTTCTGGTGTACATTCCTCTTTCCCATACATATTTTTGTTAAGGGATAAAAATATTTAGTTTTCGCCGCTTAAATGAAAGCATGTGAGACAGTTAAACTAAGTTATAGTTAGACAAAAAGAGTGGGAAAAAACGCAATATTCTACGGTAAATGAAGATGGAAGAGAAACAGATTTCCCTGAAGTAAACTTGTGCGAGGTCATTCCCATTTGTTTCGTAAAAGGCTGGAGTCAAAATAATTAAAAATGGAAATGTCATATTTGGTAAATCCAATATTATCATATTGCATATTATTACCTATTTAAGCTCAAATGAGAATCTGAACCTTTTAATAATAGGTAAATACATTGTAATTGAAAAAAATTATTTGACCGAGGTTTGTACTTTATGTAAATTATCGTTAGTGCTAGCGCAGTTTGAAACTTGTTTGATGTAGTCAGGCTTCAAAGTCAGGTCTTTGGTAGCATCATTCTTGTCTAGAAAAAGCCATTCTAGGACATCTTCAAACGAGGCACCTTAAATACTTTTAATAAAATAAAATTAAATTACTAAAAAAAATTAATTAGGGAAACTAATAAATTATAATTACGCAATAAAGCCATTTTTAAAAGTTAAAAGTATAGATAATATTTAAATGTAATGAAATAGATAAGAATAAAAGGAGGCAACTATTAGAAAAATGATAAGTGAAAAATATGATAGAAATAACGTAATTATTTATAAGGAATAAAGGATATGTAAAACGAAGGTAATGATTTTTTGTTTACGATCTACAATAAGTTGTTAGTTTAATATACAAATTTAAAAGTTTTTGATAGCAAAGTAACTTTGAAAAATAGCTCAGCCGGTCCCTTTGGCAAGGCTTACAGAGATAAATATCGGTAGTGCGGTTGTTACAAGCAGTTACAGGAAATTATAACAAAATTATATAAAGTAAAAATGTACGATCTACGCTCGTATGCTATATTTAGCGTAGAATACTGGGCTAATTTACTGTGTCTAGTATTCACAAGTTATAAATTGAAAAGTAATGAAAATTTCTACATAATAATAAAAATCAATTATATGATGAAATGTGTTACTTATACTTGAGAAAAAAGGTATTTTCAAGTAGCTCTATACAACTAATAGTTTAAACATGTTTCGGTATAATATCAATAGAGCAGTAAAGGTATAAAAGCCAATAAAACTAATTTTAAAAAAATAATAAAAAACATTATTTTTACTTATTAATTAGTATTTTTTAATGTCGAAAATAAAAATCTTATCACAGGTAACCTCATAAGAAAAGGTCTTTGAAATAAGGTAAACTCTTAACCCCGAAAGATGACTGAAATGACGTAAGAGGTATTATTGTTTTTCTAGTAAATCACTAAAATTAGACTCTCTGGAAGATCCGAAATATAATTCCTACAGGTCCAAGTATTAAAAATAATATTAGATCCGTTTGTAGAATCATTTTGCAATTTCGGACATACACTGGATGGCTAGAGTCCGTTGTAGCATGTATTCACACAACCAAAAGCAGTCAGCCTTATCCAAACCTTTGAGTATTCTAATTTTATTGCACAGCAAACACTTCAAATTAAAAAGTAATTCAGGACTCGGACTTTGATTTTATATTATTGTTTCAAGTAATAGTAATATCATTTTTTTAATGTTCAAAATAGAGCTTAAAAATCAAACTATGTACTCTGTCACAAAAACGGAACAGAATAATTTTACCAAATTTATTACGATCCCTGAAGGAATGCTGACTAGCTTTAATGATAACATACGTTTTTCTACTGTAGGTCTATTTCGGTTGAGAGTTTTTACCTTGGCATTATGATCCCAATGGGTATCTATACAGAATATCTATGTGGTGAATGCTACGTAACAACGGCGGGAAGAGACACTATTGAATTTGCAATGATTTAGATAATACATAAATAATTATTTAAAACTTCAATATTTCAGGCGCCCTAATAAGATCGTCTGTAGGTGTTATATGATTTTCTAAGTGTTTGAGTGTGTTTTTCACTATGTATGTGAACCCTAAACGTTAAGCTGTTTTTATGGTTTGGTATAGCCTGGATTTTAAAACATCTCGGTAATTGTTTTGGTACCAACGTTGTCATTGCAAAAGATGGAAAACTACGGTAGAACCACATTATAACTATGTAATTAGTCCGTTATAAAGCAAAAAACTATTTTAATGGCGATAAAATTCAAATAAAATGGACAAAATTTTGTATGAGGTTGAAAAATAGATAAACTTATTTAAAAAGTGTAAGTTTAATTACAGTGGTTAAAATCAGTCAACACATTCAATCTGGTTATTTTAAGGTGGAATTCAATTGGTTTATTTAGAAAACATTTGTCAATACTTGATAAGTCAGTATTATAAATATTACTGATATGTTTGCAGTATTTACAGTTCTATTGCATCGGTTTTAGGGGGAGTGTTCTTGGCAGAAAATATACGACCGTTACAGTAGCCGTGAAGGCGCCCCACTGGCGCGTTTTGCGACATATGATGAATGTTGTGATCTTTTAATTTCAAAACATAGTCCGTTACAAGCGACGCGACGTCTGGTTTAATAACGTTACGTTGTAATGATGTTTTACTGGCCATTCATTGTTTTATAACCTCACTTTGTTGGCCGCACTATTTGTGTCATTAATTGCATTTAATAGATTTACTAGAGTCTTGCAGCATTTCACTGAAGGTCAGGAGTAGAGTTAGGTTTAACGGCGTGAGTCATGGAATGTACGCATTTTTAATATTACTAGGCCTACTACATGAAACTATGCTTAACTAACAGTGTAACATATGTTAATTGCTAGCACATGGACTACATTTGTTTTATAATTATTTGTCATAAAGATAACACGGTCAAAACATGCACTATCAATAACAGTATCATCCGTTATTGCAAAGGGTACATCCTCTGACAGTTTGAAATACAAAGTATTACTGTTTGGAGTAATACAGAATCATTCTTAATATGTGCTGTTTGCTGGAGACAAGGAGTGGAAACAATATAAATGGTGTTTTTTTCTTCTTAATTCATCGTCTCCAGTGAAAGTTGGCGATCCAGCGGGCCATACCCTGGTTTTAGCCTTATAAGGTAAATCCAGACCATCTTCTTACGTTTTTTAAACAGGAATTCTGTCTTCTTCACACCGGTTTTTTCTGTATTTTTTTCTCTGTTAATAATGTTTAAAACTAGTGCTTCTTGCCTCTCATCATCTGCCCCATAAAACTCGTTTTTCCTAGATGACTATTTCTTATGACAGCCCTGACTGTATTTTCCTCGGGAATAGTTTCTGCTGTTACACTTACCAGCAGCTCGAACATTTAGATTTGTACACAATCTTGAAACTAAATTAAGGATAACCTGATTTTATATAATACATTATGTTTCAGAATACGCTAACTGTTAACAATAGTTAACCTAAAAATTAACTGTTAGGTTATATTTCTTTATTTATTCTTATTAATTTATAATGTTATTATTTAATATTTTTTTATCAGTTAATAAATATAATACTTTATTTATATTTCGACAATAAATCTTACTCAATACAATTATAATAATGAGTTATAGATTTTTATTCCAACCTTTGAAATGAAAACATTCTTTCATTTCTCGTCTGACACGTCTGAAACGTTCTAAATGCTAATTCGATTACATTAGTTTAATAAATTTTTTTCTGTACATTTTTTAACAACTAGTCTAACAAAGGTTTTCTATTACCTACATTCTCTTATTATTGCCTACATTAAACAGATTCTATTTAACCCTCAATTAATCACATTCTTCAATTAAAATATTCACTTCTGAGACCAAACCCTGTAATTGTTTTTTTTTTTATCCGAAACGTTTAACGAAAATTTTATATTGACGACTGGTATAAACCTATACTGCATTGGATGTATTTTTTTTTTAAATTTTACTGAGAGTAAAGTTCAAACTTTATTTTAAAGTAAAAATACTGAGACCAAACGTTTCTAACCGTACTAAGCGAAATTAGAAACTAATGGTGATTGCCTAGTTCGGTCTAAAACGTAAGAAATAGTCATTTCTGTCGGTCAGTCTTACGTTTGCATATTTTTTCACTAATAAATTTGCTTTTCCAAATTGTAGGCCTAGAGTTATGCCTAAAATATCTCGTAAAAACTGGTATATGTTTTCTTTCTTGTCTTCAATTTTTAATTTTATTTTGCATTTTGAGTCAAATTAACTGTTAATATTGGTTCTTAGGTATTTAATATAACATTCATGCTTAAGATTCTTGTTATTAAACCATATGTTGGTATTTTATCATGGTTTAAAACAATACGTTGACATTACTTTTATTTTTAATCGATACGTTGGCATTTACTCTTGGCTTTAATAAATATGTTGGCATTCATTGTTGGTTTTAATAAATACGTTGGCATTTATTCTTGTTTTTAATAAATACGCTAGCATTTACTCTTGGTTTTAATAAATACGTTGACTTTGACTCTTGGTTTTAATAAATACGTTGACTTTACTCTTGGTTTTAATAAATACGTTGGCTTTTACCCCTATTTTTAATATGTTGGCATTGACAGTTGGTTTTAATAAATACGTTGGCTTTTACTCTTGTTTTTAATTAATACGTTGCAATTACTCTTGGTTTTAATAAATACGTTGGCTTTTACCCTTGTTTTTAATATGTTGGCATTCACTGTTGGTTTTAATAAATACGTTGGCTTTTACTCTTGATTTTAATTAATATGTTGCGTTTACTCTTGGTTTTAATAAATACGTTGGCTTTTACTCTTGTTTTACATTAATACGTTGCATTTACTCTTGGTTTTAATAAATACGTTGGCTTTTACCCTTGTTTTTAATATGTTGGCATTCACTATTGGTTGTAATAAATACGTTGGCTTTTACTCTTGTTTTTAATTAATACGTTGCATTTACTCTTGGTTTTAATAAATACGTTAGCTTTTACCCTTGTTTTTAGTATGTTGGCATTCACTGTTGGTTTTAATAAATACGTTGGCTTTTACTCTTGTTTTCAATAAATACCTTGGCAGTTACTCTTGTTTTCAATAAATACGTTGGCAGTTACTCTTGTTTTCAATAAATACGTTGGCAGTTACTCTTGTTTTCAATAAATACCTTGGCAGTTACTCTTGTTTTCAATAAATACCTTGGCAGTTACTCTTGTTTTCAATAAATACGTTGGCAGTTACTCTTGTTTTCAATAAATACCTTGGCAGTTACTCTTGTTTTCAATAAATACCTTGGCAGTTACCCTTGTTTTCAATAAATACGTTGGCAGTTACTCTTGTTTTCAATAAATACGTTGGCAGTTACTCTTATTTTCAATAAATACCTTGACAGTTACTCTTGTTTTCAATAAATACGTTGGCAGTTACTCTTGTTTTCAATAAATACCTTGGCAGTTACTCTTGTTTTCAATAAATACCTTGGCAGTTACCCTTGTTTTCAATAAATACGTTGGCAGTTACTCTTGTTTTCAATAAATACGTTGGCAGTTACTCTAGTTTTCAATAAATACGTTGGCAGTTACTCTTGTTTTCAATAAATACCTTGGCAGTTACTCTTGTTTTCAATAAATACGTTGGCAGTTACTCTTGTTTTCAATAAATACGTTGGCAGTTACTCTTGTTTTCAATAAATACGTTGGCAGTTACTCTTGTTTTCAATAAATACGTTGGCAGTTACTCTTGTTTTCAATAAATACCTTGGCAGTTACTCTTGTTTTCAATAAATACCTTGGCAGTTACTCTTGTTTTCAATAAATACGTTGGCAGTTACTCTTGTTTTCAATAAATACCTTGGCAGTTACTCTTGTTTTCAATAAATACCTTGGCAGTTACCCTTGTTTTCAATAAATACGTTGGCAGTTACTCTTGCTTTCAATAAATACCTTGGCAGTTACTCTTGTTTCAATAAATACCTTGGCAGTTACTCTTGTTTTCAATAAATACGTTGGCAGTTACTCTTGTTTTCAATAAATACCTTGGCAGTTACTCTTGTTTTCAATAAATACCTCGGCAGTTACTCTTGTTTTCAATAAATACCTCGGCAGTTACTCTTATTTTCAATAAATACCTTTGCAGTTACTCTTGTTTTGTAAGCAATACGTTGGTATTTTCACTTGGTTTTACGAAAACAAGAGGCTTAGATTTAAAAATCACGTTTACAGAGCTTTAAAGTCATATTTTTATAAATACCATTTTTTTTTAAATTAAGAATTTGTTTGTAAAAAATTAGAAATTCGGTGCTACTGGAGTTATTTGAAGATGCTTTTCGTCAATAAAATGCAATTATTTCGATAAATTAAACTGAAAATTCAATTGATAATAGATCTCAAATCGATAGTCATAGATCTAATGTCAAGTTTGATCAATTGACATCTAAAATTCACTATAATGATGCCTTCAAGTGCAATATTACTCTTTAATACCTATTCTTTAATAGTGATGTAACATTTATAAACGCAGAAAGAAGATATTAGGTCTATATCAAAATTTGCAATTCGAAGTATATATTTGTATACAGTATATATAAATAATGAGTTGTACATTATTTTCTGTTTAAGAAAACTTATTGTTTCTACTTTACCATACAATGTTTTAAAATGGATAAATCATCAGTTATAAATTGGATTGGCAGTTTATAACAATAGGGGTTGGTTACTGATGAGATATAATTATAAACTGCATAAATGTAATCCTTATATAAAGGTGCGATTCATTATATACAGTTATACACGGATTGTAAAATTTCAGTATTTTGTTTCTAAAAGACTTGTTTGGTACTCATTAGACGAAGTAATGTTGGTTGGCAATGTGCAAAATTAATTTAAACTTATTAATAAGAAATTATTCAAATTTTGAAAAAGAACTTAAAGCAGACGTAATATAAGTTAAGGAAAATACTGATTTTTTTGTATTTCCCGGGACTTGGTAGTCTTGTTTAATAAAAATTGTTTTGTCATGTTGGTACGCTTGTCTGTATAGTACCGGCTAAGTCAGATGTTTACTACGCTGCCAACGGTCGATATTGTTGTCGTTTTCCTTTCATCTGCTATTTTTTATTGAATAAAAAAACCTTTCAGCTATAGGCGTATTGCATTAAGTTTTACTTCTAATGAATTGAATTAAGCTTAGGAAAGTTTTGTAAATGCTTTTGGCCAGTATGAAATAAGTAAAACAGGCATTTTACAAGATAACCGTCAAGACGAATGCCCCTGGAAACGCCCAACACGTCATCCACTGATAACAACAAGGAAAAAGTAAATGGCACGATTGTTACCAGAATTATTATCAGGAAGGTTGCTGATGGCGTTGGCATATCAATTGGCTTATGACATGAAGATTGTTTCAGATGTTTAAATTGTGAAATTTGTGTCAGAAACGTATTTTACAAATTGAATTTCGAATAACAGTACCGAGCGATGTTGTTCATGAAATGCCGAATAGAATCGACAAATTCAAAATTACCAAAACTATGTCATACTTACGTAGATCCTTTCTTAAAACAACATTGAATAAAACCTCTCCGTATCTATAAAAAAAAATAGAGGTTTAAATCAAAACTCAACACATCCAAAATTCATTCAGTTTTTCGACACACTTTGTCTTTGTTTTTTATCAAATTTAAATCAAGTTGAATATAAACTACTGGAGCAGTCTAGTTGTGCTAGTAAACTGCCTTCTATGTGCGTATATCAACCCACAAAGTGTAGGAAAGGATTCTCATATAGATACGATTAAAGTCGGAATAAAAACACTCCTTCTACAGCATAGGCTATATAGGGGCCATATTATCACATGTGCATGTAGGGTTTGATCCAACTCTATCCCGAGGTCATGAATGTCTACCCATTACACACTTTAATGAGTAAAAGGATAACCTGCACACTTTACAAGTAAACCTATTGTTAGAGATGTTTTAAGTTTTCGAAAACTAACATACGCTTACAAAACCTTAGCCAACCTTTTTGATGATGTACTGAACGCATTCTGCCACAGCCACCATGAATCATTCAGTTCCATAATAGCCAATGCTTTTGATGATGTGCTCACCACTTCCGGTCACAGCCACCATGAATTACTCTGTTTCATAATAGCCAATGCTTTTGATGATGGCTCACCACTTTCGGCCACAGCCACCATGAATTACTCTGTTTCATAATAGCAAGCACTTTTGATGATGTGTCCAAATCATCCGACCTTATCCATTATGAATTAGTCTGTTCCCTAATAGCCAAAGATGCTGATTGTGGGCTCAGTGCATTCTGCAACAGCCACCAACAATTAATGTGTTTTAGATCAAAGCTGTCAATAGTGGCATACAATTTTATTTCAAGTGCATGTGACGTAATAATGAGGCACAAAGTCTAACCATTTTGTAGAACGTAACATAAATTACTTGATCCCAGGATGATTCTGAGATATGTCATGTGATTTTCCATGACTAGATTCTTCACTTGTCAGATGTTCATCCCACTCTTCTCCGCACATTCATTTCATTTCCTATCGATGAATTACAATTAGCCACGGAAAGCGTATTTTAGTTCAGAACATCTCTGAATTCTTTTTTCTGTAGTTGCGAAAGGTACTACTACATGCAAGTTTTCTTTAGCGATATGGCTCCCAACAACTAGTCACCAAGGGCGGTGCATAGTGAAGTGAAGACCTGGTAAGTAGACTAAATAATATTCCGAATGAAACAAATTCTGAAGTAAATTAATCTTAAACATCATAGATGTGATGAGATGCCGAAATATGAATTTTTATAGTTGGTCCGCTGCCACTTTGAAAGTTATACAAAAATAAAATTTCACAAGGCTAGACTAAACAACTGTAAACACAAAAATATTTGAGGTCAGTTCAAAAATAGCATTTAGGTTAGGTTCGTTTTAGTTTTCAAATCGTTTCATAAACTTTTATAACACAAATGTCAAATGACTGTCGAAATGTCGCCGTAAGATTATTTTTATTGCACTTTAAAAACGTTATTGTGTTATCTTTACTTAAACTAGCCCATATAAATTGGTCCACACTTCCTCACTCGTGCTCAAAAATGTTTAAAAGTCATTGTAAAAACAATACGGAAATTTGAAGCTTCAAACTCTAGTTCTATTTTCTCTGCTTTAAAATAGATTCATTTTGCTTCATACAAAAAAAATGTATTTTTTTGTTTATATTTGTTTATTTAGTTCACTTTATTTATTATTCATTTTATTACAAAAAATGTTTTAATTAACTGAAACCCGTTACATAACCTAATATTTATAACATAGTAGTGTTGAAGTTCTTTCCAAGAGTTGATACCTTTGCCTTTACGTTGACATGAAAAGTAACAAATTGCACAGATGTTTACTCCTTCATTGGTTGTTTTTGGCAGTTTCTCAATTGTCAGATGTAGAAGAACGCCAAATGTTTGGCTAGCTTTATATTGCATTCGGGTTATTCACACACTGTTAGGCACACGAAATATACTAACAATTTTAATAATACTCTTATTTCTTTGTTTTGGAGTATGCGTTTAATTTTCAACTCCGGCCGGAACGTTATGGTTATCCCTACCAAGGCTTATTATTACTTGATAAGGACGATACACTTAGGACAGATGCACTTAGTACTGGGGTCGGTGAAGTATGTCTGCTCTGTAACCAGGCCATAATTATATGTCTATCCGCCACCCCTTTCTCACGTCAAAAACACAATGAATTGCAGGTATAATTAATGTCGTTTTTTGATTCTCAATTGGTATTTATGCGTACTTGGACGTGGAGAAAATTAATACTTTTCAGGGTAGCATCGCTCATCTGAAATACACCTTCTCTCTACTGGGAACACACGAAGTGTTACCACACGCAAGGACTTCTATACTTGGCGCTGCGTTCCGTATCAAACTTTTCCCCGTGACGCTATTCTCCAGATTCCACAATATTTTCGGCCTGCCTCTGCTTCTGAAACCCTTAAAAAAGTACTCCGTTACATAATTATTGTTTTCTCCCTATATACAACAAATTTCCTTAGACTGCTATCCCGAATTAACCTTGATTCCGCTTTTCGACTACCACCCTCTTCATTCGCACCTAAACTGTTCCATCGTTTACTTCAGGATCCTTTCTGTCACTAGTACACGGAAACCCCTACTTAACAAGCAGTCCATCGCTATTGTATTTATTTTGCATTATTTTTCTTTTTCGATTCTGTAACATATGAATATCCTGGATACTTTTATGATAGAGTGTATCCCGAGTTTAAATTATTAGTTTTACCATTCTTTTCATACTCACATTGAGATTGATAGATAGGTTCGGATGTACGCTTTTAAACACAGCCTACTTAATGACCATACAGTAAAATTATTTTTTAAATTCACCAAGTAAAGAAATTGCTGACAAGTACGCGTGCATGTTGAATTGTAATCAGCCAGGCTATTATTTTTATTTACATAAATCAGTTACAATATATAGAGTTCATTGTATTTTTGTATTATGCCGTAATTAAATCAGACTATGGATAATTAAAATAAACAGATTGTTTAATACTTAAAGTACCTTAACTCTGTAATAAGTCGTGCCTTAAATCAGTTTATTTATACATTCGCCTTTTAAACGTTGGTAAAACTCAAACAGAAAACAAAATAAACTCTTTGAACGGATTTTAAATATTTACATACTATAAAAACAAATGGGTAATAAGGAGGCATTGATCGGATTGTATAGCTTTAACTAACATTTTATAAATATATAAAATTAAGGTCTCTAAAATGCTAATAAACCAGGAAATCTAATATTACGGTTTCAAGACTCTTACATTTCACTTTTGCTGTAGCCGATGTTTTATGTAGTGAATTCAGTTTTACTAGCTCATACGATTTGGCACTTGTCTGACTTGGATGTTCATTTTCACTTATGTATGAAACCAAAATAACTTATTAATCACTACGACTTACATAATTTAATTATTAATATAATCAAATTAAAATTATAATTTAATTATAATAATTAATTATAACATCCACATCTGTAGGAGTTGTTATTTATTATTACACAATTGAATAATTTTTAATAGATATATTATATTACTAAAGTGTTTTATTTTAAATTATAAACACTTTTAAAAGGTTGTGGAAACCTAAAGGTTTCTATCTGTTTAGACCTTCGAAAGTTCGCCTGTAGTTCTGTTATTGCTATTATACCTCTCGAATGTTCATGCATGTTTCAGGAAATCGCCAACCGGTTGACCCATTTAGATTGTTTAAGAGACATTTTTTAAATAAAATTAGTTTTTTGATCCACGCCATCTGCATGATTGCATTTGTAATATATAATGCAGGCGATGAGGGATATAGATTAAATGTTAAACAATTTTCCACATTTTATCAAAAGCTTCCTGAGGAGCCCTTACTTGCTGTCGATTAATTCTAACTTAGAAATGAAAAATTGTAAAATACTTTTCAAAATATGTAAAATATACAAGTAACTATCTGTATATAATATATAAATGTAAGATGTATAAAACTGGATTTACTAGATGAGTTAATTATATAATATTTACAAAAATACTAAATTTTAAAAGAAATTATTGAAAAAGTTATTAAATAATACAATATTATTAATAATAATATTTACAATATTTTTATTTACTAGGTTTAGATAAAAAATTTGTAAATATATAAACATACACTTTTTTGCTTTTTTAAAGTATTATATTATTGGCTTTTTATTTGTTTTTTTTTAAATTTTGCTATAGCTTTTTATTTTGGATAGTAATAATTTATTCCGTCAAGAAAATCTTAAAATAGTTTCTATTAGTTAAAAATTATTTATTTCATCTGTCATCACCCGCATAGTATAAATGCATTTATTTCCAGCTTTAAAACAAAAACGTCCGGAATAAGCTACGATAACTTATTTAAAAACATCCTTAAACAATATAAATAGGCCTCGTGTTTGGGATCTATAGAAAGTTAATCAACAACAATGGCTCGCTTTCATTTCAACAACCCCGTTTTTAGTTTGTCAATTCTCCCTAAACAGTCCCTCAGAAATAAATATAACTAATAATAAAACTCGTGCAGTCTAAAACTATACATTTAACCCTATAACAAGCAAATAGAAATAACTAAAGATAGTGAATATTCAATTGAATTTAGGTAGCCTATAATATTGTCTGAATTGATGGCAAATTGAACTTGAAAGGGAATTAACTATATCCTCTGAATAAGAAAGAAAACAGCTGTTGTATGAAATCATATAGGTGAGCATTAACATTGTTTATTAGTTTACACGTTTACGCGTTTTGCGTATTGGATTCTATCAACAATTCTACATGTAATAGGCCTACATCAGATTTACTAACAACAAAGTACTTAGGACGCTTATAGATGTTTATTTATTACGTTTTATTTAAAGTATTGACACTATAACTTCTAGTAAGAACATTGGTTATTTTATCATAACGCGTTTTGAAGTTACCTATGTATTACATTTATCTAGTTACATTTTACAAAATAACGGTGACCATTAACCACAACTTCCTCATCATGATTGGAAAAGGTCAAAATTTATTTGATAAAACTGTAGCTTATCAGCTACAAAAATTACTAGGACTGAGATTACATTCGGTTTCTTTTTTGTTATTTTCGCGTTTGAATACACCAAAACTAACCTTTTAAACCCGCTGATAAGAGTTTGTGTAAATGCTGTGTATTATTTGTAAACTGTTACATCATCTTTCAAGTGTACCAAGAGACATTGCAAGTTATATCAAGGGATAAAAGTCCATGAAATTTATAATTTCATTATTTATGAAATATGCCTATTGTAATTTGTGCAAAGAATATAACGTTAATAATATCCTATACAAAATGTTTTAATAATTGTATACACTTTATGTAGGCTTGCCGTGTAGGCTATTTCAAGATTAAATTGCCATGATAATATCTCGACTTTATGACTTATGTTGATAATCAGTTATGTTTATCAAAATCTACAAATTATGAGTGTTATTACTTTCTACTGAATAGTGTTTTTATAGAACAGCTGTTGTTATTAAAATCAGCTGTGACGCAAGTAAGCATGCTTATGTATGTATGTCGTGGGTCCCTCTTTCACTCTTTTAACGCGCGCGCGCGTGTGTGTGTGTGTGTGTGTGAGTGTGTATGTATGTATATACGTGTGTGTGTGTGCGCGCGCGCGTGCGTGCGTGTTGTATTTACAGTTTGATATTAACAATTAGCAATTCAGTTCTAACATAATCCTAGTCAAATGTAACCTGTATTACATTCAGCAGCCGCTTCAAGGTTTTATCTATGACAGCAATTACATTAAGCAATTACTTCTATAGAACGACAAAACTAGGCCGACGGGTGCATAAATAAATTGCACTACAACCTTGGTTTTAATTCAATGCTCAAGCGTCTGTATTTATTATCTTACTTTAAAACTAAAATATCATACAAACAATGAGTACTAAACTCTTTCTGATTTCCAATAACTGAATCTGTTCAGCAGCAGATGATTACCACACAGGCTGGACGTGTTTGTGTTACAGTACCGTTCGTGAAACAAGTTTTACTTTATGGTGTAATTTTATAGTATCAGTCTTAGCATTGTTACAACCTACTATACAGAGAATTGGATTATATAAAGAGGTGCCAAGTAGGACAGCCCCCCCCCCACGAAATTAATAAAATCAATAACTTTTATTACTATTTCAATAAATGATGTTGAAAATGTATTTAAATCAAAAGTTATTTAGTTATTTTTTGTAAATTAAAATTCAGTTACTTTGAAAGCCAGTGATTTGTAGAATCACCATAGTAGAATTACTTATACAATTTACTAAGCACTTGAATAATTTTAAAAATAGGAACATATAGTTTTATAAATTTAGGAGTAAGTTATAAATTATTATTCTTTAGTTAAAAATACTAATGTGATTTCATAGAAATCAATTATTTATTACTTAATGTTTTACCAACATCTATTTCATAAACGTCTGTATATTATGTTATAATTATTATAATTTACCCATAATCCAATTGTTTATGTACATCCCTTGTTTATGAAAGTTGTAAAAAAAGGTTTCCTAAAAAATCAAAACTGAAATAAGTAATTGTTCGTACATTTTGGTAGACGCGTAGAATTGATCTCCCGAAACAAACTCTGTTTATCACAATGGACCTGCTGTATATTCTGCTGCAGTAGATTCTGTTACATAGGCCTATTCTTTATACTTTAGAGTACATTAGTGAGTGCATTAGAAGTGCTTGTATTAAAAAACTGAATCTTATCTTTAAATATTTAACATTCTGTTCTGGAAAATACTTCAAAATAATACAAAAAGTAAAATTTGGTGCTGCCAATAAAGAAGCACAATGATGTTCTTGGATAAGAAAAATGTTCTTTCAGGCGCACCTGAAGTCGGTAAAACCGGCAGCCGATAGGTTACAGGCGCACCTGAAGTCAGGAAGACCGGCAGCCGATAGGTTACACGCGCACCTGAAGTCAGGAAGACCGGCAGCCGATAGGTTACAGGCGCACCTGAAGTCAGGAAGACCGGCAGCCGATAGGTTACAGGCGCACCTGAAGTCGGTAAGGCCGGCAGCCAATAAAGTCGGTAAGGAAGGCAACCGATCGGATACACTCCACCTGATGCCAGTAAGGCCGGCAGACGACAGGTTACACGCGCACCTGAAGTCAGGAAGACCGGCAGCCGATAGGTTACACGCGCACCTGAAGTCAGGAAGACCGGCAGCCGATAGGTTACACGCGCACCTGAAGTCAGGAAGACCGGCAGCCGATAGGTCACAGGCGCACCTGAAGTCAGGAAGACCGGCAGCCGATAGGTTACAGGCGCACCTGAAGTCGGTAAGGCCGGCAGCCAATAAAGTCGGTAAGGAAGGCAACCGATCGGATACACTCCACCTGATGCCAGTAAGGCCGGCAGACGACAGGTTACACGCGCACCTGAAGTCGGTAAGGCCGGCAGCCAATAAAGTCGGTAAGGAAGGCAACCGATCGGATACACTCCACCTGATGTCAGTAAGGCCGGCAGACGACAGGTTACAGCTGCACCTGAAGTCAGTAAGGCTGGCTGCTGTTCGGCTACAGCCACAACGAAAGGTTTTAATCCGATATCTTAATTTTGCATTAGTTTTAATTCTTTCACTGAGAACCCGTTCAACTCAAGCACAAAGATAAGATTTAATAGCAAATAGTCCTTTTAAAATATGATAAGTAATATTATGTAATGTTTCTGGATATTTTTATATGCAAACATGTTTCTTGTCCAACTTGGTGCTGTTGACTTGTAAAACTTAAAACTCACAATTTCATAGTTTGAAATTGAACAAAAACCAGATATAGTTGTTTGTAAACTTTGTAGTGGGAAGTATAGTAATTATTTTCATTTTCTCAAGGTTGCGTTACGATCAAGCTGACGAGCAAAGGTTTGTTTATCTTCTGAGCGTGTGTCCTACTTTCTCACTAACCACAGTCCAACCAGTTCAGTATCAATGGGTCAATGTCTAAACATAACCAGTACTCCTACAACAACCGCTTATTAACGGAGTACACCGTAAATATCTTCTTGAAACAATATGTTATTCGAAGTCAGATTTTGTTTACGTTATTTCTTAGGATATAAAGACGTCCTCAGTAGGTGTCTAGCAACAATGGCAACCAGGTCAATTTTATAATGAACTTGTTCTTCTAAAATCCCGAGATTTTTTACTTTTATCCAGAAAATATTGGTCCCTGCCGCAATTTTATCGATATTAACATCTCTGCCTTTTTTCATAGGTGATAACAGTCACTCTGTACTGGTTGATTGTCTTAAAAACAAACAAATATCCCAATTTCCATGCCTCTTTTGCAGGGTATCTCTATATTTAATTTTAATTGGATTTTTAACGACATTTTTACACATTTGTGACAGTTTTGAGATTTTACCAAAATGTTTATACAAAATTATGCCTTTTTTTTAAAAAAAAATAAACATATTAGTTTTAATACTAATGCTACCATATGTCATCCAACGACCCTTAGCAACAGAAACTTTTATCGACCACAATTTATCGACTATTGAAATCGTCTTTGAAAAAACGAGAATGCCGTCAAGAATTAACAATTTGGGCCTAAACATATAACACAAACCAATGGATGGATCACTTTACTAATAAACTAGGTCTATATTACCACTTGTAAATCAAGCCCGAAATAAAAGAATCCAACAAAGTACATAACACTACCCCATAGATAATCCAAAAGACTTAAACTAACCCACGCTTACTTGGTAAATATAAACAAAATATTACAATAAAAAAATATATAGCGACCGCGGAGAACGATTGGTATCATTCTAGTTTGTAACTTCTTGTGTGCTAGATTTTGTTTTGTAACAAGACCCTCTGATGATGATGACATGGTCATCGAAATGTACATAAGGGTTTAATCTTAAGTAACTTGTTTTATTTGTTATTTTTGATTATTTTTGTGGTATTGGGGTTCTTTTCAATATTTTTATTGTAATATATTGTACCACTGTGGTCTTGATATTGTGTATAAACAAAATAGCCTACTCCAAACACATAAACCTCAAGATATCCAAAACTAGATAGGCAAGAACTATTCAAGCTATTCAAAGACATAAACTAACATTATGTGCAGTTTATACTCAGGTAAAGCATGAAGGACATTCACACGTATTATCAAGAGCACATAAAGGCACTGAAAAATCATAATTCCTCAAACCTTGCCGAACGCCCCAAAGCTACACATCACAACCACATAGCCCATCAGGCCTACAAATTGACTTCAAAACAACTACACAACATATCTGATCTACAAACTGTGGACGAACTAAATAAAAATAAGAGACTCCACGCAAGTGAACAGTAAAAAAATCACGAAGAATTTCGAGTTACACCCAACATAAGACTTCCTATCAAATTATATTATTATTACTCACTTTTTGACATCATTACTCTGCTCTTAAAAATCTCTCAAAATCTCCTGACATAATTTCTCCACCAGTTAAACAGAAAGTAAGTTCTATTATAGGTTGATTTTCTTAATATCGTCTTTGTTACCATTAGAAATATTGGTATAAATTTGAGTACCTCTTCTGCCTTTCCTAAGTTCAAAATATTCTTCGTTGTGGCGTTTAGGATTAACTCCATTATCAAAACCTTTCAACATCATAAAAAAAAAATCAGAATAGGCTACGTATTCTCTCAATACTGTATAAAGTTTTGATATTTAAGAGTATAGTTTATAGTTTTGATAATGGAGTTAATCCGAAACGCGTCAACGAAGAATAATGTTTTAATGTTAGGAAAGTTAGAAGAAGGTACTCAAATATATCCTATTATTGGTGCCTGCATAATATACCCTAAGTCTTTTCATATCAATATCTTACAATAAAAATATTGAAAAGAACCCCAATACCACAAAAATAATCAAAAATAACAAATAAAACAAGTTACTTAAGATTAAACCCTTATGTACATTTCGATGACCATGTCATCATCATCAGAGGGTCTTGTTACAAAACACAATCTAGAAACTAGAAACTAGATCTAGAAACTAGAATCATTCTAGTTTGTAACTTCTTGTGTGCTAGATTGTGTTTTGTAACAAGACCCTCTGATGATGATGACATGGTCATCGAAATGTACATAAAGGTTTAATCTTAAGTAACTTGTTTTATTTGATATTTTTTGATTATTTGTGTGGTATTGGGGTTCTTTTCAATATTTTTATTGTAATATATTGTACCACTGTGCTCTTGATATTGTGTAATATCAATATCTGTTGGAGTGTAGAAGTATTTTAGATTTTATTAAAAATAATAAATAAATAATAAAACATATTACTTCCATTTATTAGAAACAATATATTCAAACATTAAATTTAAGTATAATAAATATATTTTACATGTTTTGTAGAATCCTGTTGAAAAACAGTCGAAAACCGTAAAAACAAATCTAATTTTAGTTGTTATATGACTAGACATATGTAATAAAGTAAGCTTACATAAGAGCCTGCAATATAAAAATGTCTCGTTAGATGGTGTACCACAGCCATAAAATTAAAAGAGGTGTAAAAACGAAGTTTTTACGTTTAGACAATGTCTCAAGTGTAGTGAGGGCATTTTGTTATGTAATTCTTGGTTCACAAGGCTGTGGCTATTCTACAGTGTTTATTGCATTATCACATTGGTTTTTCAATTATTAAAATTTCTTAACATGGAAAAGAATCAATAAACGAACTTTAAGAAATGCCCGCTTAAACTTTAAACACATTGAACATTTCTGTAGATGAATGAATCTTTGTGGAAAATTGCTTGTTTTATGATAAATGTTTTATTGTAATAAAATATTGCCAATATTAGAGGATATTTTATAGTCCATAATTGTCTTTTATGACTGTCGTTTTTTCACCATTGGCCTCGAATTGAATGATTCTGAGCTGAAATTAAGTTGTATCCATTTAAATAAAATTGGTTAGGTAGCAAAATTTGAAAAGGAATGAATGCACCGCTTCAGAAATCTATAGATAACATGAGAAGTTTTCGAATAATCGTCTAGGAAACCGATCTGGTTAACTGTATAACTTTGGACATTCGAGAATGTCGGAATAGATTATTTATTCTAAAATAAATTCAAATAAAAGCCTTCATTTTATTTTAAGACATTTAGTTGCCGCATCATTAGAATTGCGGACGGTTGATATTTGGCGGTGTTACAGCAACATTGTTACATTCCCTCTTGTGGTTTGAAATTTTGTACACACTGTTACATATAGGCTAAATCACGTAGGAGGAGCCAATCTGCCACTTTTTGAAAAGAGGTTAATACAAAAGTAGGCGAATTATGAAATTGCAAAAACATGTCTAATAAAAGCCTAAAATGCAAATAAATTTTAACACGAAAATAAAAGAGGAAAAGTGATTTTTTTACAAAAATATTATTTATAAAAGAGGCTAATGTTTGAGCATCATTACATTTTTATAACTAAACCTGTCCCAAACAGACTCGATGTCGCTTATTATAATAAAGCTATATATTATGCGGCACATAACGGCTCTGTTTTTGAAGTAAATAGTTTTAGAGTGAAACTACTGCTAAGTTATTTTTGTAATTTTTTAATACTTTAATTTCTGGAGCGTCAGTATCAAGTTTCAGTTGTTCCGTATTCTTGACGACTTTCTACATCACTAGTTATAATAGTTTACAACATAAATCATTATATTGTGTTGCATGACATTTTCAACTCTTAGTATTATTACGTGAGAGACCGATGTAGGCCTAAATCACAAAATGCTCTGTCACTACAATTTTAATATCTACTTTGCGTCATTAACCGAAATTTATTGCCTATTTATAGGTCGATAATTGCTTGTCACAAGTAGTTAACGGAGCCATTACGTCGTTTGTCTTGTAAACAAAGGATCAAGATTGGCAATACTGCTGATTAGCTTTAATAGATTTAGGAAGGTCTGTAGTTTATAGTGTCATGTGTTATTTCTACTTTAATTTTGTATTAAAAGGATAGTTTGGGCAGTTAATATGTAAGTCAGGATGCAGTAGCGGCTGGTGCCTAAAACCTATGGGGATTGCAGATTGTAAAGTGTTAGTTTTTTTAAGGCAAAGATAGCATAATCAGAAATCTTTAAGGGGTGTTATAGGGGAAGTAGGTAGATACTGCTTAATACTTTGTGATTTATTGAAGGAAATATATTGGCATTTTTTATTTTACTTTTGTTTCTTTAAGACACCGAAACTCGAGTCATGGGTTTATTTATTAACAAACCAATCTCAACTCATTCGTAACTGTGAACGTCAAGAGACTAGGAGCAGAGTAGATATGCTTCTCTCCGAACATATTCGATTTTAACCGAACACACCCGAGGTTGCAGCTTGTCTACAACCTAAGGAGCCTTACAGTGCTGCCTCGGTGTTTTAGTCTGTCAGAACCTGACAATGTTTTTTGTTCATTAAGAGTGACGCCACTGGGTGTTGAAGGTTTCCATGCAACCAGGCCGGACGAGACTATCTGCGACTGAGCGAACGTCCATACGGTCGCTGCGATCCTAACGTTTTTATTATTATTTATAACGATGGATCGTGCTAGACAATAAATATAATTCCTTACAAAATAAATAATTTTTTCTTGCTATTGATCTCTGTTTTGGGGGCTGCGCAACCGTGCACCCTGCCCACGAGCCGCCACTGTCAGGATGCTTCATCAATCAGAAAATCTGCACAAAAAATCTACTATTCACAGTTTTTTCTCATAGTCTAATATTTTAAAGAAATAAAACCTCTTAAGCACAAAAACTATTATTTAAATAAAAAGATTCAGATTTACATTAGGCGTTATTAAGAGTTATTCTTGTAATAATTTCCTCCTCTGATGATTGCTTATCAATCTTAATGTACATAAGGATTTAACTAAAACGTTTTTCTGGTTAAGAGGCTTTATTTATTTATTTTAAAATAAGAAAATTTACACCACAGTTTCTCCAAGTTGTTACTCGATAATAGTTTTTAAAGGTATTATTAGCCTAAATTGTAAGAGGCATAAACAAGTAAAAATTAACTCTTATGACAGGTATTTTACTATAAAACGGAAAACAAATTTCCAATTTTCATCAATTAACTTTTATTTTAAAAAAAAACCTGTTTCTACCTCACCTTGTCTTCATCAGATCGTATTAGGACTGATAAATTCATACAGACTTACAACAGAATAAAAGTCAAGTGCTTTTGTTAAGAAAATGTACATAATCATATACTAAAATACTGATGAGGCTAACAAACGATTTTTTAAAACATGTGTTTTTTCGTAAAGCCTTATGTTTTATTTGTTTTATTTTGTTTTATAACTATAGAACGAATTTTCACCAAGTAAAGGCCTCAAATATTGATATCTTTTAAAACGAGTTTGGCTACCTGTCAAATGTGACGCTGCCTTTAGTTATGCGACATATAAAAAGTGACCAGTTAGGAAATTTGTTCAGGTTGACTTGTATTAAAATTTTCCGTAGCAGAATATTGAAAAACATTTATTCCATCTCCAAACTAACATTCTAACTTGCTTCAAGGTTAGTTTTGCGTACTAATGACCGAAGTGTAGTTTTGTATATAAACACAAGTTGATGTGTTTGCAAACATTTGACAAGCGTAAACTAATTAGTTTGTTTGGCTTCGTGGTGCCAGTCTCCTTTTTTATAGGTCTGTTATAGTTTTACGTTTCATTACTTTATCAGGCCCCCGTACACAAAGACTTGCAATAAATTAAACCCTCTTTTACAAAAATATTCAAGGTCAGTAAATTCATTGGTAAATCATCAAAGCTTAGGTTATATGAACGCTGAGTTTGAAATGAATATAATAAGTTTGAAAATAATTCCCTAAATAAACACACAAAAAACAAGTTTAAGGATTAAGACGAAAAATTATATTTGTTTAGAAAATACTTTATAACTATTACATATGCAAATTAAAATATTTTTGCAAAATTCTGAATTTTTTTTCAGTTTTTTTACTAGATTTTAACAAAATTTAATTTTTTATATTCGAGGCCGTAAATGTTTTTGTATGCTAAGAAAACAAAAATGTTTGTAGAAATATGTATAATTAACATATAAGTACAAAAATATTGAAAAATGTTTATTATTAGAAAATACTTCGTGTAAACTTTGTTTTGCACTGTTACATGTTTTTGGTTAATTTTCTTTCTAAACATGAGCTCATATTCCTCCTACATTAAATTGCTTTGTAAATAAATTCAATCAGATTTTTCATAAACCGTCAGTTTTCTAAGGTATCGTTTATAGAGTTATAAAGTCAAATAGCCTATCCTACTAGGTGTGGAGGGGTAGTTAAATTTGTGTATCCCCTTTTATAGGTGCCTATAGTATATTATACAACTGCAATTTCAATTATAGCTGAATTGTAATTAGATTAATTAAATTATATAAAATTTGAGGCAGTAACTGACTGATAACACATTCTGAGTTTTCTCTCTTACGCAATCTTCTTTTATACAAACTGTAATTTCAGTAACAAAACATTTTCAAACTTTTTACAACATTGATGTAAACATACATTATATTAAATGCGGTTTCCATCTTTAAACAAATACTCTACGTCACAATAAAAATATTTAAGAACTCTAAGATGATTTATTTAGTCTAGATATATTTTAAGCTTCCGTTAATTTAAAGTTTTCAAACATATCTGCTATTCCATATTAGCTACATCAATCTAACTCAAACTGTTCCAATTTTGTAAGCTTTGAGGTTACCTTTTGTCAATACAGTAAAGGACTTTTGCTAATATACTGCAATACCGTATACGTGTATCATTGACTCCCCTTTTAAATGAAACAATAATTCTAATGCAAAATTATTGTTTTAAAATTCTATAATCGCATACTAAATATACTCTTTACAAAGTAAACTGACGTATTCCTGAAATAATATTATTGATTTTATAATTGTGGCAGTTTTTATATACCTACTCTTTACATTTACCAAATACACCCACCCACCCTTACACACTTACACACACACACACACACACACACACACACACACACACACACACACACACACAAACCATAGACAAACAAAGTTAAAAGAAAATAAATAAATCACCCACAATTGTATAAACATTTATCTCTCTCTGGATTCTAAAACGAAACGTTAGCTGAGATATTTATAAGGTTGCATGATGTACTCGATCGATGCAGCTAATAACTTCACCTCTGAACGGAATAAATCTTTGATATTTACTTAGAAACAGGTTTTGTTGTGCATTCAAAGCCACGTCTATTTGTTGTCCTTTACACATTATAGCAATCACAAGAATCTATTGCGATTAGCTGCATAAACCCTACAGTAATATAGGCGGGAGAAATGGATTATACCTTCCCATATGAAATGATAAGCTACTTAGGTTCTAGGTAAGTACTAGGTTGGAAATTTTTTAAATCTAAATTATAACCTGCTAATGTGAATAAATTCAAATATCCTGTTTGAAATTTTGGCTCATGTTTTACGAAATAATATTAAACGAGAATTTTTTACCACTGTTTCTCAAGTTTATTTTTTGTCAATTCAATTTTTCATTTATCTGAAAATATTTTTTATTTGGGAACGAAAATCACATAATAATTAAAATTATTGTTTAAAGATTTAATATAAATATGGAAATGAGAAAAGTAAATGATATACTATTTTCAACAAACTGTTTACCAGTTCAAGTATGTCTAACACTTTATTACGTATGTTGAGCAGGTGTCAAAGTTTTCAATGGGTGCGGCTTCCTCCTGCATGTGTATGTGTTTATATAGTTATCCCCTGTATACAAAATACAAACAATAAATAAAAACATAACCAGATTTGTTAAACATTTATTTTATTAGAGGTTTAATTTTCAGGTAATAAGACGATTTCATAAAATAACAAAAAATAACTAAAAGTATTATAAGCAAAAAATAACAAAAAAATAATGATAAATGAGAATAATGATCTTTATAAGAATTTCGAAAGAAACTCGTTAAAAAAAACTTGTCTTGATTTTACAAACAGCTGGGAAAACAATCTGTATTAAATAAAATAAACAACAAATTTTTAAAGTCAATTCCTACTTAGGCAAAAACAAATATTTGAATTACTTGTTATTAAACAATTAGAATTAATATAAATAAAGAAACACAACATATGCCTCAAAACTGCTGTAGTCCAACCAACCAAATAAAATCTTTTTTATGAAATTATGTTTTGTGAAATTTTTTCTCCCATGTAAAACTAAAATTCATTATTAAATATAATTGATGAAATATTATTTGAAAAACCAGTATTAACATCAAGAGTCGTTCACTGCAAGCAAAACAAAATGTATTTGAAATTGGGTGAATGAATGAAAAATATTTTATTATTGATTAAAGTTTTGAAAAAAAACTTATATATATATATATATATATATATATATATATATATATATATATACATTAAATATGGTGATATGTTTTCTTGTAATATAGTTAATAAATTAAAAATATTTCAAAAACAAGAATACTTTTAATACATATATTATTCAAAGTTTTTGGCCGATAAAACAGTACTAGGAAAATAGTTATCTAACAAAATATGTTTACAAAAATTAAATCATATGTACTACAAAGGATCATATGTTTATAGGTATTGAATTAAATAAAGGATTAAAGATGAATATATGTGGAGCATTGGAAATTTATAAGCATAAAGGTAAAGACAAATTAATTGATGAACAAATTCAAGTGAGATCAAAAAAATTACATAAAGTGCAATACCTATAAACATATGATTGTTTGTAGTACATATGATTTAATTTTTGTAAAAATATTTTGTTAGATAATTATTTTCCTGAAGATGCTAGTTCTGTTTTATCGGCGAAAAGGTTTGAATATATGCATTAAAAGTATTCTTGTTTTTGAAATATTTTTAATTTATTAATTATATATATAAGAAGATTGAAGTAACTGAACGAATTAAAAAATTGTTTTTCAATTTAAAAATTTAAAACCCATATAGTGTACCCTACCAGAAAAAATCGAGCGAACATTATTCAAAAAAAAAAAATATAATAATAAAGTAATGATCTAAAAGTTTAAAAGGCTCGATAGGCAAAAAACAAATAGGCCTATAGAAATAAAAATATAATCCATATCTTTAGCATTTATTACCTAAACTTAGATCATGGTATGCTCCAATCTTGCTCTAACCGCCTTAATTCTGAATAAGCGCGATTTTCTTCTCTTTATATTCACGCTAAGTAACAGTAATTCATTCTAATGATTAAAATTAAACTCTAGTTGACAAAATAATTTAATTAAATTTGTTCCTAATTAAATACAGCTGACTCGAAATTTAAAGATTATTCGATGAATAATAAATATAAGTACATGTACAGGGAGTAGCTAATTAGAATCAGGAGAGGACTTGGAAAAAATAACAAGGTCGTAAAAAGAAATTTACGTTTTTCATTTTCAATTACTATTTCACAAAAAAACTGTTAAGTTTACGAAACTTTTATCAAGGTTCATTTAGAACTTCATCCTTAGTTTTGGGTATACAGTATTGTTGTAATTATTACCCATAGCCAGTCCATTAACGTGCTTTTCGTACGTTTTACGCCACAAATTATGAGACCACCGGAAACAGAAGTTACGCTAATGTGTTATAGGCGTTGTATTAATATCTCCAAATTTACGGTCAACTGGATTTATGCGACAATTTTAACCTGGCGTTATAGCCTAATACTGTATTTAAATTTCCCTGCAAGGCTTTAAAATTATTATGAAATTTATTACAAAACTGTTTAATAGGCCAAACTGCCTAAAATACTTTAATCGCCGAATAAATATTATGTATACATCCCCGAATAGCATTTTGCAAAGGACGTGAATGGCTGGAGGAAACGTTTATATGTAACTTATACTTAGTATGGTGCAATGTTTTCGTTAAACTAGTATACTTTATAAACTTTATCTATAACATGACTTACATAGGCGCTTTGCTATAATTTCAGTGCCAAAGAAACACTTCAAAGTTAAATCCACGTTGTTTACAGATATCGTAAAGTAGAGAATCAAATTCAGAGAACGATGTAATTGAATTTTAGAAATATTGTCAAAGTTTAATTTAAAGCAAATACATTAAATTACATATCATATAAATTATACAATGAATAAAAATATTATATCATATACTCAAATCATCCGTTTTTAACAATTCATTTAACATATGATTTCTTACAACAGCGGTTTTTCTCCCTATTCAGTTCCTTCTTTTATTCACTCTCTCTCTCTCTCTCTCTCTCTCTCTCTCTATATATATATATATATATATATATATATATATATATATATATATATATATATATATATTAAAACAACATAGGTTATTCAAATACAGGAATATTTATTAATTTATATTCAAAGCTTTTCGTTGGTAAACAGTACCAACATTATCAGCTATATATATATATATATATATATATATATATATATATATATGTATATACAGGCTATCTATTTTTAAAGATATAGTGGTTGAAACTTGTTGTTAATACAATTGTTTCAAACAATAATTCATTAGTTAAATTTAATAATGAATTAATTTTAGTTTTATATTGAAGAAAAACTTTCCACAAAAGGGGAAAGGTATGTAATATAGTTATTACCTAAAATTTGCCTTAAAATAAGTGATAAAATATGATTACATAAAACAGCTGATACTATGTTATAGGTTGTGTGGTAGAACGGCTGAGTTAATGCATAGATTATGTTACTTTATTTATATTAATTATCGTTATTTAATAAAAAGTAACTACAATTTTTCTTAGTTTATCTAAATAGGAATTACTGAAAACAATGTTTGTTTATATTACTTATTTATAAGTTATTTTTGTTCTTAAGTAACCATTCTTACGTAAAAGATTGCAAATTTTGTAGTTTTTAAGTATATTAAAGCATATTAATTTCATTTAAGTATAGGCTGTGCTAATAAATGATACTGATTACAACTAAATTTTAAATGTAGGTCTGTGATAAAGTTAATCATTTCATTTTGAAATACTCCAATTTATAATAAATATATTGCATAAATATAATGCACTTTTTATTTAAAGTTATCAAAATAAATAATAAAGATTTAATTATTTAAATTGTTTATACCATTTTTATAAATACATTTTAGGAAGAAATCGTAGTTTTACTTGTAGAAGATAATACTGTATTAAAATTATTATTACAATAATATAAACAACCAGTATTTATTAAACATTTTTTTTCAAAATAACTGATATTTTTATTATTGCCATTAAATGTTATTTTTTACGTTCCAGTAATTTTGACTATTATTATTGTTGGCATTTTCATCAGTAAAATACCCATTGATAGGACATTTTAAGAAAACGTCCCTTTACCAGCATTTGCGCCTTCGGATCCTGTTTTGTGAATTGTGCGTGTGACAATAAAATCTTGGATACACGAAACTTTAGATAACTGTCACTTACAGATTATGCATAGGCCTACTAGTGATCAGCGTCAAAGTACCATCATAAAATATGCAAAGTGGCTTGCGTAACTTATATGGGTTATTACAATGTATCGATTAGACCTAGCCCGCTATTATCGCGCCACTTTTAATAGATGGGAAAAACACAGTGATTGTAGCCTTCACCGAATGAAATTTGTAGGAAATGAAGTTTGCTGATAATAGTTTGTTTCTGTGGTGTCATCAGCGTATTGTTTTTGTTAAAACGTTTAAAGTTAGATCTTGGCGACATACACAATTGTTTATTTCTTCATGTTTCATTCCGAGTAATATTGTCGAGTTTAGTATCAATAAAAAACTGTTCGCAAACAAT
This sequence comes from Prosapia bicincta, assembly GCA_036971475.1. Lineage (NCBI taxonomy): Eukaryota > Metazoa > Arthropoda > Insecta > Hemiptera > Cercopidae > Prosapia > Prosapia bicincta. The sequence continues at coordinate 37,452,260 of JBAIZL010000001.1, forward strand.
TGTTCCCTGCTGGAGGTGGCTTAGGTTGGTATTTTCAAGATTTAGGTATATATATATATTCAAAGTAGGCCTATATACATTTTTAACTACTAACCAATCATAAAATGTATAGTGTAAATCATTGATTTTAAAGTATCATTTATTATGAAAAATTTAATTTAGACACTTTATTAATATGTAAGCACTTCCATATACAGTAGAAATACTTTTTTTGTCTAAATGAGGACGGCAGTTGTGGGAGATAAGTCCATTATCAAATCGAACTCTCTAGTTAATTGATAATAACCTGAGATACTGGTCGAGTTGATAATTACCATTTAATCATTATAATGGATCACATATCCCGGAACGACCGTCCTCATTTAGACAATAAATTAGTGCTACTGTAGGAAAGTTTTTACGTATGAATGCATGTTAAATGGTTTATAGAAATGTAAACTATAATGAATTAATGCTTTTGCTTTGACTAGTTTAACTTAATATAAGGGTCTCATAATTAGAAAATTTTAATTATGGTATTGATATGGATAGAATTGTTAGTTGTTTTCAATTGTAATTTATATTTTCTTGATGAATTAATGATTAGTTTACCTTAATATAAGAGTCTCAGTAGGATGTTACGTCTAGAATAATTTTTGAAAAATAATCACTTGTTAGGCTATAACCGAGTCGACAAATATTGCTATATATTACAGTTACTTAAATAATGATCAATTTAAACCGTAGTATTTTGAAAAATTAATCAAAAGTAATATTAAAAACTACTTTGCATACACAAAGATTACTTCCGATTTACTAATAAGGTGTTATTTAGTTTTAAAACTTCGAATATTACTTGCTTCATATTATTTATCATTTTGTAATCACGCAATGTTTAAACATTTACAGAAATAATAATAATGAAAGGTTACTTCCCGTTTATGAGTTTCAAGAAATTGTTCTGGTGAAGGCCCGCGGAGCGGCAATACGATAACCCGCAACAAAACTTGTTTAGTTGAGCGTCGTGCACCTTGATTAGTTGAATTGCGCATAACTTGGTTAGTCCCCATCGTGCATCTTTATTAAACGTCGCGCACGTTGGTCATTTGATCGTTGCGTATATACTTTGATTAGTTGACACCTTGGTCATTTGAAGCAGCCCCGAGACAATGACCAAAATGAAAGAACGTCCGAATGCGTTTATATTATCGATCAGTATTGCATTGTTTATTTAGGCACTACCATGAAATTTTGTTTTTGCAGGGATATTTAAATACTTGATAATTAAATAGTCTAGTCAACTTGTTTATTACAAATACGACATTTACAACTTGTTCAGTATATCAAGGCTGAAAATATTTTTCATAATATTTATACTTTCATCTGATGAAAAATCAGATAGTGTTTACCAAGTTTTTGTTCGGTTTCCATCATGCCTGTCTTGTCTGTCCGGGTGGAATTTTGCAATCGAGTTTAAACTAACTTCCTGATGAGCTAGAGACCTGAAATTTCAAACCTAGGACAGATTTAGATGACAATGCAATATTCACTAGGTTTCTTGTCTCTACATTTGTTTAAACAACAGTTGTTTAAACAAATCTAATATTTTTGACAAGCTAGACACTTGGAGTTTTTTCAAATATATGTCAGAACTGATTAATAACCTGATATTCTTTCTGTTCCTTGTTCGCAAGATGTTTGATCAAATTAAATTTGATTGTCGAGTTACATACTTGAAATTTTACGTACAGGTCAGGACTGGATGACGGTGCAAAATTCGCTCACTTTAAGTTTGTTTAAACAAATTAGATTAGCGTGTTAATTTTCATACTCTAAACAAATAACAAAATTTAAAATACATAATATATTTTATTGTCGTATATGAATATGACGAGGCATATCAGGGGCACAGGAGGTTAAAGACTCACTAGAAATTTTGAAACGAAACAAAAAATTAATTTTTTTAATTATAGGGCATGGGATGTCATAAGACTAAAACCTATATACAGTTTTTGTGTTGAGACATGTTTGTACAAGTTTTATCTTGAATCCTCAAAATGTTACTTTCCCAAATTACTTGTTACGACTCTGTGAAACAAACCCGTCAAAAAAAAACTTCCTGTTAATGACCACAGAATGCGATAAAGATTCTATCTTAAAATACTGTCGTTTACAGATTCTTTTTACTGATACCATAGCACCAAGTGTTACTGACACCCTTCATGTATTACCATGTTAGTATCAAATGAAACTGACTGAGAGGCTCTTCTGGGTGAACTTGTCCGCAGTACTCACAGTGCTTGCATCCGTAACTAACATAAATAGTACAAACTCCCTGATGCTTGGAGTTGAATTACTTCATTTATATTCATTTTTGACTGAATAGTGACTGGGACTAAAATAATTTTAAACATTTTAAAAATGTAATTTCATATATTTAGAGTGGTTCATAAAAAAACAACGCAAAACATTTTTAGAAATGTTTATCATATTATCTTGTCACGGTAAAAAGTTTAATTCTAAATTTTTAAATGTTATTCACTTTGAATGATAGCAACAGTAAAATGTTTCATGTTGAAATTCAGAAATTCATTTATCGCTTTCTGTCCAATGAATAAGTTTCCTTCACTGCAAACCCACTTCCTTCAGATTTTAGAATGTTCCGTTTTGACCATACTAATCTTTTCTTTCCGGTACATCTGTCCTGAACCTTACTTGAATTATTCATTCATTTTTCCTATCCAATTTCTGTTCCTTTTCTCTATATTACGTTCTTCGCCAGGTCTTTCTAAAAATGTGTTTCACGTTTTCGATCCATGTAACACCAACTATTGTCATATCAAATATAGTCAATAGAAGTTACATTTTGGGGAACCTTTGATGATTTGTTTACAATATCAGATATGGTCAACAATACTTGCACAGTAAAAATTGAAATATTCATTTTATTAAAATAAATCCATCTTAAAAACTGAAATATTTTCTTACTTCCGAGAATCAACAAAGGGGAATTTCTATATAGGCTACAATAACAGAGAATTTTACAGGTAAAGCAAGGAAAATTGTGTTTATATTTTTTTTAATAGTCGATTAAGCTCGGATAGTCATAAACTATTGTTCAAGTGATTAATAAGATTCAACGAACGTAATGGGCTACAAAATAAAAAATTTATATATGTTTGTTAACCTACAGCAGACGTATGCCTACAAGCTACGAAATTACTGTATATATCAATAACAATTTTTATTATTCCAAGATAATACTTCAACATTTGTTTAAAGTTTAATACCCTAGATGTCTTGTTTGGTACGGATACTTGACGACATCATGACGGTAAATAAATTTTATCAAGTGTTATCATTGTCATTCATTGTCTGTGATTACATAGTGAAGCCTACTGCGTAGTTCGAACCAGTGAGTTGGGTGTTAACTATTGCCTAATGGAAGAGACCCGATCTTGTTATGAAATTAAAAAGATTTTGAGAAACTATCGGAGATTATATTTCAATAATGATCTATAGTACTAATAATCCTCAGTAGTTAAAAAAAAAAATTTTTGTTCCTCTCGATATAGATATTGGCAAGACATGCCATAGTTAAGGCCAAACAAGTAGTTTCATGAAACATATAGCCTATGTACTTTAATTCGCTTTATCTTTAGGAGCTGACATCTTACTTGTACGAAAGTAGAAAATTCAAGTTGTCTATTTGGATCTATACCTACTAGTTAGAATCTATTACTTTTCTTGCTTTTTACCTGTCCTATTTGGTGGGATTCTTTGCCCAACTTTGGCTTCTCTGAGACTCTGGTCACAAAATGATTGTGGAGTTTACTTATTACATTTTTCAGACGATTTCAGAAAAAAAAAACAATTATTCAAATTTATCATAAGGATTCAAGAAGTATTTATTAGATGGGAATGTGATCACCCACGGCGGATTTAGAGGGTGCTATAGGGGATTGTAGCTCAAGGCGGCAAGTATTTAGAGGAGCTATAAGGGACTGTAGCCAAGGGGGGAAAGTATTTAGGGGCAGCTATAGCGAACTGTAGCCGAGGGAAGCAAGTATTTAGGGGATCTATAGGGCTACAAAACTATAGCTCCCCTAAATTATTAAGTAATTTTAAGTGCTTTGAAATAAGACTGTAGCCCAGGGCGGCAAGTATATAGGGAGAGCTATAGGGGACCGTAGCCCAGGGCGGCAAGTATATAGGGGATATATAGAGGATTGTAGCCCAGGGCAGCAAGTATTTAGTAAGAGCTATAAGAGACTATAGCCCAGGGTGGCAAGTATTTAGGGAGAGCTGTTTGGGGACTGTAGCCCAGTGCGGCAAGAATTTAGGGGCATCTATATGGGAGTGTAGCCCAGGGCGGCAAGTATTTAGAGGCAGCTATAGGTGTCTGTAGCCCAAGGCGGCAAGTATTTAGAGGAACTATAAGGGACTGCACCCCCAGGGCGGTAAGTATTTACAGGAGCTATAATGGACTGTAGCCCAGGGTGTCAAGTATTTAGGGAGAAGTAAGGGGACCGTAGCCCAGGGCGGTAAGTATTTAGGGGCATATATAGGGGACTGTAACCAGGGGGAAAGTATATAGGGGCAGCTATATTGGGCTGTTGCTCAGGGTGGCAAGTATTTAGGGAGATCTATAGCGGACTGTAGCCCATGGCGGCAAATATTTAATGGCAGTTGTAGGTGTCTGTAGCCCAAGGCGACAAGTATTTAGGAGAGCTATAAGGGACTGTAGCCCAGAGATTGTAAGCATTTTAGGGGAGCTAAGGGGACCGTAGAACAGGCTGCAAGTATATAGGGGCATATATAAGGGTCTGTAGCTCAGGGCGGCAAGTATTTATGGGCAGCTATAAGTCACTGTAGCCCAGGGCGGCAAGTATTTAGGGAGAGACTGTAGCCCATTACGGCACTTATTTAGGGGTATCTATAGGGGACTGTAACCCAGGACGGCAAGAATTTGGAGCATACATAGTTGTCTGTATCCCAATGATTTACCAAACATGTATTAACGATTTATAATATGAACGCCACCTTAAGTAAAAAGACTTTATTATTCCTTACGGCTTTTGAAGGCACTATTACATCCTTTTATTAAACGTGGAACGAGCAAACCCGCCTTATTATTTTTTTTTATTTACTTCGAAAATAAAGAAAACCTAGTTAAGGAGTTTCTCATTTGAATTTTCGGTATTAAAAATATTTATTTTTATAAGGGAAATAGCAATACTTGAATAGCGCCAAATTCTCCTTGCCTTCAAATGAAAAAATATCCCATCATTAACAGTGGTGGCGATAAGATACCGCGACCTGCTACTACAGTCGAACCACTACTCAATAACTGGCAAATTTGGTGTCAGGAAAAGTTTATAATCCGAAATAAATAGAGGAACCATTTCAGAAAATGTTAGTTATAAGTGATTTGTATTGGAATAATATTCTTAATATGTGTTTCTGAAAGCTTTTGAATTGTTATTGGGAACTACTATTTAGAGAATGTACAGAAAGAATATTTTTTCACCAACGTGTTTGAGCATGTGGTTCGGTCTGTCAACGCCAACCATATATTTATTTACACTCTAATAAAGGTAAGTACAATCCAAACTATTTAACATATACTATCGAAAGACTGAAACACGTGGCAGATAACCACTGTCTGGATGATTAGGCAGGATAAGGTTAAGAGAAGTTCCTACTCGTCAAATCAAACTACTGACGCCACTCGATGTCGCCAGCATAAAGTACGTCAGGCCTAGACATTATGTTAGATTTAAAACAGAATAGGACTCTATGAAAGTGAAATCGTCCGGTAGGGGTGGGGGTTGCATCCGTCTGGGCGAGTGGAAAATCCACATCTTTCCGGGTCGGTGAGCCTTGTTCCCAATTCTGCGTTAAACTTCAATTCGCTCAGTGTTACAGCTTTCAAAGAGCGGGTCTGTGTTACCCCGCCACAGATCCGTTCCTAATCTGACTACAGAACGGACGACATCCAGGGTCTGAGTTACTTTTAAAAATATTATTTCCTCTGGAAATGATTGGTTTGTAATTGATATTTACATAAGGATTTAATTAAAGGGAGTATATTTGTGGGTAATAGAATAAATTTATTTTAATTAAAAAAATCTACCACAGTTCCTTCAAGTTTTGTTTACTGTTCAATTTCCTTCCTGCCTTAATAATATTTACAGCAATTCATAGCTTGAAAGGCTCTACAAATTATTTGGATATAGATTACGTTTGAAATTTTATTTGTTGTTATTTCTAATCTTATTGTAATTTTAAGATATTTATGTTAGTTCCTTTTTTTGTTTTTACCGTTTCAAGCCTCTTCTTGTTTGGTTAATATTATCAATAGAAATAGTTATTTCGGTCAAAGAGTGTTAGAGATTGATAAACAAATTTTATGAAATTCGCTTTTCCGAGATCGTTTGATAAAGTAATTAATTTAAAAGGGCTACTTAATGTTTTTCTAGGGGATTTTTCTATAGCTTACTGCCCCTGATAAAAAAACATGAGATTTTAGGGACAACACACAATCGCAGAATCTTTATTATCTGTGTAGAATTGGCATAAGAATTTGAAATAATAATCCTAGTTGATTTATCAATTAACTTTACAACCAAAATGTCTTGATAAAAGCTCAACAGAATTAAATCCATGCACAAAAATATTAATTAATAATTAATTCAGAGAAGTTAATTACATTAGGCTACAAATTTCAGAAATTAAAAAAATAAAAGCAAACATTTAATTTTTAAAAATATTTTGTTGTTTGTTTTTAAATTGCACTAATATTTTAAAGTATTAGATATTTAATTAATATTAATATTTTGTTGTTGAATATAAGAGTTTTACTGTTTTACACAAGTTACAGGTAAAAACTCCTTATTTTAAGGAAATCATTTAGTTGAGAAAAACTTACCTTTATTTGTTTTTTTTTAGAAAAATATGTGGAGATTATGGTTACCAATATTTTATCTGAGTTCCTTATGGTTCGTTTGCATCAATTCTTCTAACAGATGTTTAAAAGACAGACCAGGTAAGCTCTGTGTAGTTTTATGCATAATTAAACATTTAGTTAACAAGATATTTAAAATTTGAAAATATGGTTTGTAATTGTTCCAAAATATAATAGTAAGATAATTTAATTTTAAAATTTGGAGTGTTAAAGGAAAATATCACTCTTAAACTAACAGAATGTAATTCATATAAAAAATCCTTTAATCACATCTTAAACTCACAAAAACCAATAATGCCTAGAACAAAGAAGTTTTATTTTAAATAATTTCTCATGATTACTACAGGTTATCTCATAAGTAGAGATGCTCTACTGGAGTAGACTGGTAATTACTAGAGTAAACATTTCATAAGTATACTATGCCTGTTATTTCATATGAGCCTGGTATAGCGTTTTCCTGGTATAGGATATGAATAAATAATGAGTTTCAGTGAATTTTTTTAAAAAATTTAATTTTAAGTTAATGCAAATAGTTTAGATTGCAGTTTTATTTTTACTATGAGTTGCTTCTTATACATCAAATGTAGAGAACATCTAAAGATAATACAGTCTCACATCTGTTTAAATATATAGAAAATTATATATAACAGCTCTTATATGTCACGAGATATACTATGAGACTTTGCCAACCGATGTACATTAGTCTACTTGAAATTTAGAGTGGTGGGAAGGACTCAATGTCTCATTGTTTGTCAGTACTCGCTGCTTTACGTATTGGTCTGCCCCAACCACTGTCCTTGGCTTCAATCTCCACTAGTTGGTAATCTCTTCTTGTTCCTATACCTCATGAGTTATACTTCATTATAACAAGAATGTTATAATGAGAATGACTTGTTGGTAGATGTATCCCTTTGTCATCTTGTACCCCAACCCGTGGGGAAGAATTGTCTCATGAAATTAACAAACCAAAGCAATATTTTGTACAAAAAAAAATGTTCACAGTCCTAGTGGACAAAATCTAAAATAGCTGTACTTATTACATTGCTAAAGTGAGTGCTACTATTAGTACCTTTCTATTTATCTTGTAATAGGTGTAAGTATATACTAGTACCTCAAGATGATGACAAAGCAAATGAAAAATATTATCATTGTGTTAAGCTATAGCCACCGTAATTAGATGTCTTTGGATTTTGAGCTCTTAATTGCACTTTTAAAAATGTGTTACGATAAAAAATACTTTTCCTACTCAGTGTAGAAAGCACTTCTGTATTGTAACAAGACTACTTGTGAAAATTTTTATACATAAACTTAATTATTATTGTTATAAAAGTTTCTTTAAATTAATTGCAGAAAAGTTGCAGAAAAGGTTTTTACGATTTGAAGGTGAAGTTAGACCAGTGGTTTTGGAAACAACCCATAGTATAACACATCAAATAAAAACAAATATCTTCAAAATATTTCTTGAAGAAATTTTAGCTTATCAAAATGTCAACATTGTTATGGGAAATGACAATTTCTCTGACACATTTTCTATTTTTCATCGCCTTTCCGGACCTCTGGGTGATGCTGTTTCTCAGTAAGTAATTATTGCTATATTTTTTAACTCTTACATATTATATATTACTATTACATATTTTTTTGCTCTCACTGTATTTATAAGAAAACTCTTACATTAATCTTTTATATCAGCTCACAAATATTCTGATGTGTTTATGTATACATTCGAAATGTTATGAAAAAATTGAATGTAAATATACAATGTACTTGAATTTAGTCAAACATTTGGGCCTAAATCTACACACAATTATACAGTTTAGTATTAAATACAAATTCTACTCAAACGTTATTAAAATTCTCGCCTAGAAAAGTTACAATAAATTTGAAACAATAATATTAATGACAGGTCAGTATATTTCTAATTTCTTGAAGATTATAATTTTATTACAAAGATCACTGTCTTTTAGTATTCCTTTACAATCTCCTAAATTCCTGAACTCACAAATAAATTTAAAATCATTTTCAAAGAAATTACACATACATGCATGTACGAGCGCACGCATACATACACACACACACAAATAGGAGAAAATGTAAAATGATTTAATAATAATACTACCTGAAGTATACTTATCACGTAGAAAACCTAAGACCATGGAATGATAAGTTATTATTTAATGAAGTGTTGAAATTAATTATAAGAATAATTTTTATATTTTTGTTCAGTATAATTTATTTTAAGTAGTTAAGATTGTGAAAAAAATAGTTACCTTCATGAAAACCCAGTGTCAGAGTCAAATGTTTGTAAACAGTCAGTCGAATAGTCACAAATTTATTTCATGAACAACTAACCTCCAGGTCCCGGGAAATCACCTAAATTTTTTAAAAAAATTCAACACTTGGAAACAAAATTTTACGCTATTTTATTACTGAAAATATATGAAATAAAAACTACTATATCTTTCTACAAGGAGATTCATTGACCACAAAAAAAACATATACCTTCCACATAAGTAAATAATTTCTATAGTCTACTTTTAATGCTTTGTTCAATCACTTAAAATATACACTAGATGGCAGAACAATGTAGAGCATAAATTGTAAAGGAAATATACCTTTAACCTATTCCTGCAAAGATTATAATGTTTTTATAAACTACGTACATGTAAAAACGATCTTCCCAGTTCCACAAAGAGGTAATTAATTCAACCTTTTATTCTGACTCTACCAAAAATGTAATTGTTATATCATGCCTAGCAGGTCTAGTAGCCTACATTTCAACCCAATTAGTTCTACTTTGGACTACTGTATTTATTTACTAGTTGAATTCATAATATATCATAAATAGAAATTTTGTTAAATATTTCAGGGAATCTAAGATACCATGGACTCTCTTTTTGCCTATGCCAACGAAAACGACACACAGTGATTTGTATAATCAATTAAATTATTCTTCTTTTACAAAAGTATATTATGGTCTCTGCTTGCTGTATTTAAATTTTAACTTTGTAAAATTTGTTATCCTCTTAATTATGTTAAGAAGTTTCAAACTGTTTTTTATTGCCTAAACACTTATTTGCACTTTTGGTATTAATTTGGCAAAAAAAAACATACTGATATTTTTCAGCAGATGCATCTCACACTAGGTCTGTACAGTATTCAATGCTATGAGTCACAGACAAGACTGTTGCTCAGGTGTGTAGTGTTGGTATGAGTTTGTGGTGTATTGGTGTGTTATTGTTCATAGAGTAGTTTTTAATTACGTGTTCAAATACAGTATTTGATTGAGAATGTGTTGTGGATAGTATTTATGGTCTTTGTATATCTTGTAGTTTTCTGCTGTGTCAAGTTTGTTCCTTTTTTTGATGTAGTGCAGGATTTTTAGATTGGTGTCTATGTTAGTCTGTGAATGTAGTGTGTTTTGTATGTGTATGGCAAATTTTGATTTGGGATGTCTTTTATGTGTTTCTTGTATCTTGTGCTAAATGTTCCCCCTGTGTGTCCTACATAAAAGCTGGGGCAGTTGTTGGATGTAATCTTGTCGACTCCTTCTCTGCCATGTATATTCTGGTGTGTTTTTGAACTATGTAGGTGTTTTTTTTATTATGTTGGATGTTTTAAATACTACTTTGTATTAAAGTTTGCGGAGCGAGGAAGCTATTTTATGTGATGTGTTGTTGTGATATGTTAATGTTATGTATTTTTGTGTGTTATGATTTTTTGTTGTGTTATGTATGTGTTGTTTTTAGCGCATTATATTGTCTATCCAGGTGTGTTTATATCTGTTTTTATAGGCTAAGTATTTTATTCTGTTTAATTTGTTTGTTTTCTCCTTATTGTTCATGGTTATGTTGAATAGTCTGTGTATCATGGACAGCATGTTTATGTTGTGTGGGGTGATTTGAAGTTTTAGGTATAACTCCGTCATGGCGGATTTCCTGTATATTTTGAATGTATGTTTATTGTTTCGCTTTGTTAATGTTAGATCTAATAAGTTGATTTTGTTCTGTTTCTACTGTAAAGTTTATGTTATTGTGTAATTTGTTTGTGTAATTATGGAAGGTGATTTATCTGTCTTATGTTGCCGTTGTATAGGTTTAGGATATCATCTACATATCTGTACCAATATATTATTTTGTAGGCATATTTGTTGTTGTTTATGATATATTTTTGTTCTAGATTGTGTTAATGAATATTTTTGATAATATGTTTGAGAGGGGGATCCTCTCAAACAGAGAGGAGCCCATGGGGGATCCCATGGGTAGGCCTTTGTTTTGTGTGTAGTATTTGTTGTTGTATTTGAAGTGATTCTCCAAAGTCATTGTTACTGTTAGTGTTATTATTTCTCTGGTTATGTGTTCTCTGGTGTGTTGTTTTATATTAACATTAGTTAGAGTATGTATATTGTTTCTTTGATAGGTATATTTGTGTATAGGTTGGTGTTGTCGAATGGTGCTAATCGACAGTTATTTTGTCGAGGTGTTTCACGCTTTTGTGTGAAGGTGCTGATGTGTTATTTATCAGTGGGTGTATTGGTATATCTTTTTTGTGTATTTTCAGTAAGGCGCTGAGTGTTAGTGCTTGTGGTTTAATTTGTGTAAGGTGTCGTTTTTATTCTTTGTTTATTATGTATGGGGATTTGTTTTATGTTATTTTGTTATTTATGTATGGAATTTGCCTGGTCCATGGGTGTTTCTGTGATGTCATTGCTTTAAAAGTAAGATAGTACTTTATTGTGTAATTCTGTTTCGTGTATAAAGACAGTGATGTTGCCTTTGTCTGCCTTTATAAATTTTAGGTTATGTGGTCTATGTTTGTGTTTTATTGAGTTAAATGTTTTTGTTTCATTGTTTCTGTGGTGTGTTTGTTTTGTTTTGTTTAAATTACGTATTGTGTGTTGGAGGTATTTCTCGTGGTTGGTGTCTGTGGTTAGTAATTGCTGTTTCAAGGTTGAGTAATTTGTTAGTGAGCTTTTTGTGTTGTATCCCTTTTGTGTTGTGTAAATTGTGTGTGAGGCCTTTGATGAGAAATCTATTTCTTCTTTGTTAAATTTTATGTTTGTTGTGTTAAAAGTAGGTTCATGAAATGTGTGTGTGGTGTTAATTTTGGTTTGTGTGTGATACTTAATTTTTTAATTTTAAGGTTATGTTTTTTTTAATTATTTGTTGTTGTATTTTGTATTTGTTCATTTGGTGATTGCATGACGTTTTTGAGTTCAGCATGGTATAGTATTTGTGTGAGTTCTTGGTGGAGGGATTAAAGTTTGATAATAATAATATACAACGGGTAACATAAGATAGATGAATACCTTCCACAATTACATAAACAAATTGCACAATAATACAAATTGCTTCACACTAGAAATAGAACAAAATCAACTTCTTAGATCTATCAATAACAAAGCTGCCTTAGCCCTAATTGTTTTTTTAGATCTAACAAAAATAACAAACACACATTAAAAATAAACAGGAAACCCACCACATGTATATATATAACATAGTTATACTCAACACTTGTAATCACCCCACACATGCTACCTTTCACTCCATATTACACAGACTAATCTACAGGCCAATGAACTATGAAGAGAAAATAAACGAACTAAACAGAATAAAACACATAGCCTATAAAAACGGATACAAACATATCGTGATAGACATTATAATGAGCAAAAAACAACACATACATAACACAACAAAAAACTATAGTACACAAAAATATATAACATTAACATATCACAACAACAGATCACAAAAAATAGCTTCCTCGTTCTGCAAACCTAAACACAAAGAAGCATTTAAAACATCTAATACAATTAAAAAAACTTCTTCAGAGTTCAAAAACACCAGAATAAACATGGCAAGGCAGGAGTCTATAAGATTACATCCAACAACTGACCCTGCTTTTATATAGGACACACAGGGAGAACATTTAGCACAAGATACAACAAACACATAAAATACATAAAAAAGTTATCCCAAATCAAATTTCACCATACACGTACAAAACACACTATATTTACAGAATAACATAGACACCAATCTAAAAAACCTACACTACATCAAAAAGAAGGAACAAACTTAACAACAGAAAACTACAAGATATACAAAGACCATAAATACTATCCACAACACATTCTAAACGACAAAACACATTCACAATCAAATACTATATTTGAACACATAATTAACAATTACTCAATGTACAATAACACACCACAGAACGCCAATACACCAAAGACTCACACCAACCCAACACACCTGAGCAACAGTCTTGTTCATGAATCACACCATTGAATAATGCGCTGACCTAGTGTAAAAAGCTCTACTGAGAAATATCAATAATTGTATTTCTTTGTCCTAAGTTAATACCAAAAGTGTAATTATAGAAAATCTTCAAGATGTCCAAGATAAAAACTGTAAGATACTTATTTGTTTAGTGTTGACCATATTTTTGTTTTTTATTTTAAATAAACTTATTCGATCATCATAAATCATGAAATGTTTTATAAATGTTATTTTCTTGTTGTGTGCCAAATTTAATAAATATAAATCTAACTAGACATTATATCAAACAAGCGCTCTTATAGAAACTGTTAGTCCAAACATTAATTATGGCATGTTATTATTGTTAATTGTATCATATGTAACAGTTATAATTGTAAAAAAAATATTACCTAATTAATAGTTGTTACTAGTTGCCAAAGACCTTATTCAATGGTTAATTTTAATAATTATTTCAAAGACATTAATAAAATTATTGATGATAGTTAACTATTACAGCTTGCCAAAATCCATGATAAATCTTGAAGTTTGGAGTGCTGCAGATGAAAATGCTGTTGATTTTATTTTCACCCATTATGTCACTGACTATGGAATTTCAGGACCACCGGCAAGGTAAATATGACATAATAACCACAGAAAAAATGTGTTTCAAGTTACAATAGATCTCTGAAAAAGGTTACTTAGACATACTACACCTTATTAATAATGAGTTACATAATTAAACATTCTTGGAAGTAAATACTAAGTTTTAGTTCTAAATTTAATTCTGAAATACGAATTCATTTTTAACAAATAGAAAAATCAAAAAACTAGATGTAGTAATTGAAAAATAGAAATTGGTTAAATAACAGGATTCTTTATTCAGTCAGATAAATTATTTTTCTTAACGCTCCAGCAGTCGTCCAGGTTTCTGTAACACTAGTACTTCACCGTATAGAATTGTACCCCATTGTTACTTTTACATGTATTATTTATTGGCTTATGAAGCTGAAGTTTTGCTTACAAATTACAAACCATTACATTTTATTTACTCATTACAAATTACACATATTGATAAAAAAAGGAACAAAATTGAATTCTTTAGCTAATTTTTTTGGTTTTAGATGTGATTTTCTTTACTCTAATGTTAGAATACTGTTTGCATAACTAGACATATATAATATTTGTAGAGATTTTTTATAGTAAAAAACTATTTATTTGAAATGAATATATTTATTGACCACCTTACAATAGAGTCAATTTTCTGGGATTTATTCAAGAAATATAGATTTGGTGTGAAATGTATTCAAATTGGCAAAATGATTAAATTAAATACATCCTGAATATTAACCCTACAGTGAACGGGCTGGATCTGTGAGACCCAAGCGTTTCTATATTAGGTTATTTATAAAGTTATTTGTATTGTAGATAGCTGGTTTCCTCTGTACCTTCCCAAAATAGTCCACAGATAGTAATAGTGTCATTGTTTTTACCAACTTGACTCTTAGTCATCATTTGTCACGCGATAAAGTATAGTGTGGGTCAGTTGGACCCGGCCCATTCACTTGAGTGACTTTTTTTCAACACTCACCAATTATTGTTTTATGTTACTTTTTTGTTATTTACTTAACGTCTGTTAGTGTATTAACGTGTTTCAAGAAGTGTATAGTGTAGTGCCTTTTTTATCATTATGAGTAGCAGAAGAGTGGAAACACCGAGTGAAATTTAGCGTATTTTATTAGAGGAGTTATCTGAAAGTGATGTAAGTGACTCGGACGCAGACCCTGACTTTCAATTGTACAGTGATCATGACACAAATAGTGATATTGAACTAGTTGACAATGATGAACTTGAGAATAATTCAGTTGGTTATGTGAGAGAACTCAGTGAGGAATGTGATGACCTACACATACCTGAAGGTTCGGGTGACTCAAGTTCAACACCAGCAGGTATACCTAGAGCCCAAAATTATTTCCTTGGTAAAGATAAAAAGAAAAAATGGCAAAAAAACTTACCAACACAAACTGTTAGAACCCGGTCTCACAATATAGTATCTTATTTACCTGGAAACCTAAGGGAAGCTAGAAATGTTCAAACTGTACTAGATTCTAGGTCGTTATTTTTTAATGAGCCACTACTTGAGTTGATTGTTGAATCAACTAATATTTTCATCAATTCTGTAAAGGACAATTATACTGATGATCCCAATCTGGCACGACCGACCTCGGCTGTAGAAATGAAAGCATATTTAGGACTTTTATACTTGGCTGGAGTTTTACATGGTGGACAGATGAATGTAAGGGAATTTTGGGCGACTGATGGAACAGGGGTTGAGACGTTCAGGACTGGAATGGTTTTTAGACGTTTTAGGTTCCTTTCCAGATGTATACGTTTTGATGACATAACAACAAGAAATGTCCGAAAACCCTATGACAACCTTGCAGCAGTCAGACAGCTTCTAGACATACTTGTCTCAAATTGTAGAAAATACTTTTCTACATATGAATGAACAACATTGGACGAGATGCTTGTTCCCTTCCGAGGACGATATAAATTTCGAATGTACATTCCGAACAAGCCAGCCAAGTATGGTATTAAGGTCTTTATACTGGCTTGTTCAAAGACTTATTATGTAAAAAACTTTGAAGTGTACTGTGTTACTCAACCCAACGGTCCTTACGAGATAAGTAACAAGGCCGATGATGTTATCTTCCGGTTAGTTGAGCTTATCAAAGGTAGTGGCCGTAACGTGACACTTGATAATTCGTTTACTTCTTATGATGCTGCTAAGACTCTGTTGAAAGATAACAAGCAAACACTTGTGGGTACCCTGCGGAAGAATAAGCCTCAAATACCTCCAAGCTTTCTTCCAACAAGAAACAAGGAACAATATTCCAGTCTTTTTGGATTCCAAGAAGATTTTACAATGGTATCTTACGTACCCAAGAAAACGAAAAGTGTTATATTACTCTCATCTATGCACCATGACAGTGAAATCGACCCTTCTACTGAGGAAAAGAAGAAGCCCAGCATCATAACTTATTATAATTCAGCTAAAGAAGGTGTTGATGTGGCTGATGCTATGTGTGGTGAATACAGCGTTGCAAGAGACGTTGGCCAGTAACTTTGTTTTCGGCTTCAATGAACATTGCTGCTCTAAACGCTTTCATTGTGTTTAAATCAAATTGTCAGTCCATAACCAGGAGAGCTTTTCTCAAGGACTTAGCAAAACAGATACTGCAGCCCTTCTTGACCATCCGGGCTCAGCAAGATAACCTACCACGAGAGATTCGGCAGTTAGCAACTAAATTTTCCGGGTATGAAGCTGAACCTAAACAGAATCCGGCTCCAGGTAATCGTGGTAGATGTTCCTTGTGTGAAGGTAACAAAACAAAGTACTTTTGTAAAGAGAGTAAAGTTTGGTTATGTCTAGGCCACGCTGAAATGTTGTGTAGCCAATGCTGGAAAAAGTAAAACTTTGGAACTCTATAGAAACTTGTTTTTTTTCAATTTTAAGTAATTGTTATTGTTTTAATGTTAGAACTACTCTTAAATAGTGCGTGTAAAACAACCACAGTATTTTAGTTCAACTTTTAGCTTCTTTGTGTAACTTTGATAAAATTATTGCAATTCTTTTGAGTAAAATATTTAAAAAAGTAAATAGATAGTTATGAATTTTTTTTAGCAATATTATTTTGTGAATTTAGTGTTGAAATACTGAAAACATTCCTAGAAATAGTATAAAAATATGTTTGACTCAATTACAATTGTTAAAAATTGTTTACTGATTTTTTACGTTTTGGGTCTGTGAGACCCAGCTCGTCTACTTATGTAACTTTTATTTGCCCGTTCACTCTAGGGTTAATCTTAAATTATTGATTAAAGTAAAGTCATTAAATGGACTGAATAATGAAGTTTTATTACTCAGCAATATCTAAATTGTAGTTTGTAAACTGTGACTACATTATTAAAAATTGTTTAATTTTTTAAAAATTTGCTCTAATAAATTAGCAAAAGAAATTACATTATAAAGTGAGATGAGTAACTGAGAGGAATTAAAATTACTGGCCAGTACCATATTAAACTTATTATTGTGCAGTAAATAAATTTGTAGTGAAGGTTATCAAGTGATGAAAGCTGAGGATCCTCGGATTAACAATTTATCATTTAAAATATATATTGGTCCAAACAAAGTGACCCAGATATAAAGCCCTTGTATACTATGACAAAAATTGTGTCATAAAAGCCTTATCTATATATATTTTTAGTGAATAATAGTTAAATTGATTGGATGTAATTAGAGTTTATGAAGTATTGTAAAATTACATACATTCAATGCTGTCTGAATTTACAAAAGAATATCACATACTGATTTTTTTTCTTCAAAATTAATAGTTAATAACTTTGAAGTTTTAATTATAAACATATATTATGTATTGACCAAAAAGTGTTTTTAGTGGATTGTGGAGTGTAAATCAATATTTATTGATATGGCGTAGTCTGTAAATGGTGAGAATCTGAGTAAGCAATCAGGAAATCAACCTACGATATGTTCTGTTACTTAATTGTAGGGTCATGAAATATTTAGAATATTTATTTAATTTTAATACTGTATTTATAAATATGGAATATAAAAAACTGTATTTATAAATTAAAAATAAAATTAATCCCTTAAACAATAGTTTATGACTATCCAAACTTTAAATGTTGTAAATTTGTTAAAACCTACTGAAACAGAACGTTTTCGATCTTCATCACAGATTGCCACATAGCGATCAAAAATGTTCTGTCTCAGTCAGTTTTAACAAATTTACAAAATTAAAAATTCGGATAGTCATAAACTATTGTTTAAGTGATTAATTAAGATTCACCAAATATAATAAACTACAAAATTCAAGAACAAATATAAAAGTTGTAGACAAATAATTTTCAATGTTTACAAAATTTTAGTTTGAAGATGAAAGAATATTCATGTTCTAAACTGTTACAAGAAAGTGGTTTTATAACTTTTTTTTACCAAGATGGTATTGGACACAGAAACTTTTTAAAAAACCAGGTTAACAAAATTAGAATTTTTTTAGTGATTTTAAACTTTTAAAGTTAATAATAAATGTTTATTTATTCTTTTCACTTTTTAAAACTATACAACATAATAAAGAACTCAGATATAAAATAAATTTTTTTTAAATTTCCGACCCTTGATGAGATATGTAGAATGTTTTGGATTGGTTTGTTTTTTTATTGAAGTTCCAGATTAACTGGCCAAACAATTAACCTCCTTTTTTAAATACAATTGTTTTAATAAACCCTGTATTTGTCAGTGTCTACAACATGTAAAAATATGATTAGGAAAATTCAATAATCTCAGACTAAAATTAATAAGCAATATCTTAATAGGAAGTTATAATAGTTCATTTTGTTCATAATAATTTATGATTAATAATGTACCTGGTTATCTGAACATGATAAGAAAGATAAATTTGTGTAGCCTTGTTTCTATGACTTGACACTAGCTTTGTTCTAGAATTTTGTCTTTTATTTGATTGTATTGCTTGACTTATTAATTTTAAATAATTGTAATAAAAATTTATAGGTAAGATAACAGTTTTGTTGTTAAAACTTTTAAATAATATTTAAAATGGAAATATGTTTCAAAAATTTTTATAATAAAAATTATAATACGTTAATTTATTTATCAAGAGTTCTGGGATTCTGAGCTTTCTTCAGTGGGTCTCGATTATACTATTGATTTAGAAATTACCATTCAATAATTTTATTTAAAAAAATATTTCAGTTTATAGTATTAATCAATATATTTCTGTATGTATTTGCGTTATGTAAATTATAAAATAAAACTTACGTTACTTATTAAGTTATTTTTAAGTTTCAAAATCTTGTTGTTCATGACAACCTGGTTGTTAATCACTATTACACTTTGAAATTACTTGCGACCAGACATTCTGTTAAATATAAGTTGTTAAATTGTTAACTTACACTTGTAGGAAACGTTTTCGTCTTACGACTTCTTCAGTCTCACATTTCTGCTGCTAAGATTACTGCAGTTGTGCTTTTTGGTATCAATTTTTTTTTTCATCTGAAACTTAGAAGTGATGTGATTAAAGATTATGTGTGATGTCTGTCATGTTTGTTCATTTAAGATATCATTTTCATGTGTGTTGCTATGTTTGTATATTTCATATTGTTCTAGTGTGTTTAATTTATAGCCTTTGTTGCATCTGTGGATGATGCTCATGTTATTTTCCATACTATTGCATGAGTGTTTAGTGTCCCTGAAGTAATTTGCGAAGGTCGATTCAGTAGTAGTGTGCAGTGCGTTTTTGGTTTCTTTATATCTTTTGGTGAAGATCAAATGATATCAGCATATCTTTATTATTGGGTAACTTTTTTAAAGTGATAACAACAGGTTTTTATAACCGATGTACACACACGCGCGCAGGCACACGCACACACACACACACACACACGCACTCCAGTCCCCTACTCCTAGTTTTGAGCACTCTTCTCCTGCTCAACTCCAAGTTCTACTATTTCCACCCTTGAAATCTAATACTTTTCACTTGCTTAACGTCCTTTCTATCTTTACTATTTCTGATTTCCGAACACATCCTTTCTCCTAATAACCTATCTTAATGTAAAGTGATTTTTATTTTGTCTGCTCCTAACCAATTTACTCTAGTTTAACATAAACAGATCATGTTTTTAAAACTAGCTAGTTACAGTACAAATTTGTATAGATATAATAATAAAAAGAATTATACAATTAACAATTGAATGACATAGTAGAAAAAGGAACATATTCCAAAAAAATTAAAAATTAAACTGAGATCGCCATTTTCTTCTTTGAATTCACATCTTCCTATATAGCAGAAAAATGAACATATTCCTCAACTCCAAGTGTGGTTATGATAGTCATGAATTAGTGAGAGAGTTGAAAAAGATTCATGTTCCAGGTATATGTCCCATTTTCAACTCAAAGTCATGCTAATATCAGAGGAACTGCCACAGCGTTGCTCAATGACTTATTCTTTACTGTTGTTGTGATCTTGCAGACAAGGTTATGATGGATGTGATGAGTTTGTTTGTGTACATTATTTGTTTAGTGAAATTTATTGGTTTTAACTGAGTTATAACAATGTCAGAGTCAGATAATGACACTCATGAACCAAGACATAAAAAGGAAAGAGTAATAAAAAAGGAAAAACATGTACAGGAGAAGAAAAGTTACACTGTGCCATGGTAAGGATTTTTGAAATTCAGCACAGGTGTTTGTCAAAGCAGAAACTACAGGGCCAAACTATGAGTGTGGGAAAAAATTCATGGATAGTTTTTGTAAGAAGAAAAAAGGTAATATTATTACATCTTAGACAATAGTAAGCCTAAGAATATGCAAGACACTTTTTTAATGAGCTTGCTTGAGAGTTATGATGTTGCAAGGCATAGGGCGTTGTATGAAAATTCAAAACAATATTGGTTATATGTCAAATACTTTGCCATGTAGGGGACAAAGAAGTTGAAGTACTCCAGAATGCTTACATCAGTATTATATGAAGTTTCAGATAAAGTTAACATTAGGTTGACAAATATTTTGGCCTCTAGAAAATCTTCCATTGATGTGAGAGATAAACATTACACCGTGGTAATGCTATACAATGCATTTTTTTACTTCAAGGAATAAATCATTAACAGAAAACTTGTTTAAAAAAATTATTTTTCTCAAAAAACTGTTTTTATTAAAACTGCAGCGTTTGTGTTGTAAATCTTGAGGGTTTTCTTATAATTATTCTTTTCATATCACTTGACAAAAGAACCACTACTTACTGATATTTTTCAGCAGATTTGTTTCATGCAAGGTCAGTGCATTGTTAAATGCTTTGACTCACTGTTCTATGCTGGGACAAGACTGTGGGTTAGGTGTGAGTATGTGTGTTGTATGAGTTTGTGGTGTATTGGTGTTCTGTGGTGTATTATTGTTTGTAGAATAGTTGTTAATCATGTGTTCAAATATAGTATTTGATTGTGAGTGTGTTTTGTTTTTCAGAGTGTGTTGTGGATAATGTTTGTGGTGTTTGTATATCTTGTAGTTTTCTGTTGTGTTTAGTATGTTGATTTTTTTTATGTAGTGTAGGTCATCAAAAAATAGGATTTTTAGATTAGTGTCCAAACTACATAAAAAAAAGTAACAAACTAAACACAAGAGAAAACTACAAGATATACACACCACAATATATTCCATACGACAAAACACACTAACAATAAAATATTATATTTGACCACATAATTAACAACTACCCCATCAACAATGAACAATAATACATCACAGAATGCCAATTTAAGCTACAGTCTTGTCTTTGACTTACAGCTTGAACAATACACTGACCTAGTGTGAAACGTGTCTGCTGAAAAGTATCAGAAAGTAGTGTTATTTTTGCCAAGTAGTACCAAAAGTGTTTTATTATTAGTTTTCCAACATTTAAGGTTCTTGAAATTGTGTTCATTTTCAACTCGATCATTTAATTTATAACTGAGCCAACCTCATTTCATTTTAAAACACAAACTAATTCATGAGAACTGCAAAACTGCACATTATTGATATACAAAATATATTATTTTAATTAATCACTTTAACTTTAGTTTAATATTCACCGAATGTAATGGACTACAAAATTCAAGATATTATATTAATTGAAAAATGTATTTTTCTAAATATTTTCCCAAATGAGAATTATTTAGATTCATAAAGTAATAAATTTCATAACTGAAATGATAAACAAATTATTAAAAGCTTACAATTTGATTAATTAATTTCTCGAGGTAATTATTATACAATAGAATAAGGCATTTAATTATTGATAATACTTGAGTTAAAACATTCTTAACTCTTAAACTTCTTTACAAAATAGGGCCATAAGAACTTCATAATTGTATTGTAAATAGTACAATTATTATTTTGATTACAAACGGCACTTTAATTAAACTCAGTTTATTTACTAGGATGGAAATGTGAATGTTTTTTTTTTTAATAAATAATTTATTATCCTGAAAGATTTGAAATAAATTAGGAATATGAGGTGCCAATCAAAATCCCACAAATCACAAATCTTAAAAAATTAAGTTAATGCTTTTAACATGATCCTCATATTCATTATTATGATTTTATGTGTTGAAATTCAACCAAAATGCCACAAATCTTTTTAAAATAGATTGGGAAAACTGGTGATTTAAACAAAGCATAGTTTTAAGGTTACTATGTTAAAATTTTAGAACAAATATTTATAAATGATTAAGATATAAAGAGATCACATCAGAATGTTGACTAACTTTAAAATATAAAAACAATAAATTTCTCAAATTTGAATTTGATACACAATTATAACTATACCAAGGTATGTAATTTGACATGCATTTTATTGATTAAAATTACGATGTTTTAATTATTGAAATTTCATGAAAATAGAATGGAGTTTGTGTGTGCCACAGATTAGTTTCTTGTAGCACAAGATTTTTATGAATTTATATTTTTCCCAACATAAACGTAGTATATTACAATAAAGAAAATTAACCTGCACATGTACAATGGGATATCTCGGCATGCTATAATATCGTCAAAAGTATAAAGCGTGATACTTTGTGTTTACAAGTTTTGCCATTTTTATCCTGCTGAAGTTCACAAAAACTCAAACACAGTGCACGTTAATGTTAGCTTTGAATAAAATAACAGCTGTGATGAATTTATTCTATTCAGTTACCTGCTTCTCCTCACCAATTTGTTGTCATGGCAACTGGGAGCTATACACATTTTGAATGACTTCTCCAAAACCCATTTGAGACTCTCTGTTTACCCAGATTAATTGTTGCTGTTCTATTACATGTTCAATTTCTATATTGGTCGCACTTGTTTGGTTTGAACTTGAGGTTTCTTTTTAGCAAGATAATAGCCTAATATTTTTATGTTTATCAATTTAGTGAGAGGATAAAACATAAAATATCTTTTTCTGTAAATTACCTGTAAATTATCTATAAAATATGTTAGCTGAAATTACTTACTTCTTGAACATTTTGGGCTGTAAAAATGTATAACCTGTTTAAAATATTAGTTTAATTTTATTTATTCTTTTATGTATCTAAAAATTTCAATTTAAATAGACCTTTAAAAAAATTGAAACTTTCTTTTTACCTTCTATTTCTCTGGTAATTTCTTGTATAGATTTCAAAGGTTTAATAATAAATTAAAACTAAACCCCTAAAACATTTAATTTAAATAGGCATTTAAATAACCTATAATCTATAATTAATCTATAATTAATTTAATAATACCTAACTATGTGAATACATAAGGCGTTACTTGCTGACGTGTTTTGAAACAATCGTTCCTTTTACGAAGCAAAGGCTCTACTCCAGTAGAGTAGTTAAGTATTATTTAATTATAGTTTAATCAGTGAATTCAAAATGATTACAACAAGCAACTTCTATAATTAGTATTATTTGTCTCCACCTTCTACTTAAGCTACTAGTTTACGCTTATTCTGTGAAACATATATCTTGTGTCATATAAAATTTTTCCACACTCTTAAACATGTATATATATATATAATTTAATTCAGTAATCTCTGTATTCCTCATATAAAAAGAAATGTTTTGAACTTTAATTGGTTTTTATATTTGTGTTACAGATTTGGGTGGTTCATACCTAAGAATTTGTCTACTCTTATACCTAACATGGATAATTGGCACATCTTTACTTCTTCAAATACGGCTAAATATTTTAGTTTATTACACTACATTGATGAGATTAAAGAATATACTTACAATCCTAAAACAATGAGGTAATGTATTTTTTTCTTTACTTTATGTAAAGAGATATCTTAGTTTTTCAAGGTGCAACGGTGATAACTGGCATATCTCAAGCCCTAGTAAAATCCAAATGAGTTATAGAACATTTGTTTTGTTATTATTACATGAAATCGTATAAAATACCATTATATTTATGGTAAATTACCTTTGATTTTTGGTACCTTTAAAGAAAAAATATAACATGGGGTTGAACTAGGTGACCAAGCAGATCAAATGACAATACCTTGTAACAAAAACCAAATGATCGAGAAACAATTCCCTCAGGATTCACATTGTATGGCAAGCAGTGTGGGCCATTATCCCACCTTGATGAACATTGTTCAATTGTCTATATTATCAAGTTCGTCCAGTTTGAGCCTTAGAAGTTTGCCAGCCTCTCACAATATCAAAAGAAGTTCACAATCACTATCATTGTCTAGTTCAAAGAATTATCGTCCCCAAATGCCAACATCTGGAATTGCAAACCATATACTAATCTTAGCTCAATGTAAAGGTTGTTTGTGTAACTG
This sequence comes from Prosapia bicincta, assembly GCA_036971475.1. Lineage (NCBI taxonomy): Eukaryota > Metazoa > Arthropoda > Insecta > Hemiptera > Cercopidae > Prosapia > Prosapia bicincta. The sequence goes on from JBAIZL010000001.1 coordinate 37,476,847, forward strand.
ACAAGGATTGTTCTCTCCCCAGCATCGAAAATGTTACTTATTCACATATTCAAACGAATATGTGGATTATTACTGAATAATACATAAGCTTCATTGGGAATATGTTGACTTTTGTATACATCATTACAGTTTTTTTTCTTGTTGAGTTTCTGTACAACATTAATGTGTAAGGATGCGTTATGAGTTCTAAGGCCATCCAGATTGTTTTTATGGTTCTAATTCACTAGCTTGAAAGTTGTTGAACCTTCCAATAATCTTATTTCATGTAGATACAAAGTCACCTAGGCTAAATTTATAGCACATTCAAAAAGTTCTTTGGGAAGCAGTCACAAATATTTAATAATCTTATTATTAAAAACATTTCATGAATAAAGGTATGGTGCTTACCAATCTAGCTGATGATTGTGACTCAAAATTGCATGTTGCTCTCTACTTAATGTGGTGCTTTCCACCACTGTAGTGTCTCTACTCTTAGAGTGTAGATCTGTAGCCCTTGGAAATGTGTCAGTTATTTTCCCCAAATTCTATAAGGGAGATTTCAAAACCAAACATGAACAAGGAAACAAGAGCTTTTAGTGTAAGTTCTTAAAAAATGTTATTACAAAGTTAAATAAGGTACAAAAGCACAATTAAAAATAAAATAAAAAAGGTTTTTCTTCTGATAAAAACTATTCTCAAATGGTATGAAATCAACATTTTATAGTTTAGAAAATGGGAAGGCTTTCAAATTTGAAAAGATTTTCTCTTTCTATTGGAACTAAGCAGCCTACATGTGTAATGATATACCATATTTGTGGAAGAATACAACCGCAAGAGATATGCCATAAGCATCACTTTTTGTCAAATAATTGATAAAAACAATTTTATGGTTCACACAGAAACATAACATATGATAACTTTTTTATCTCAATAACACTAGTAAATGAACTATTATTCCTTGATATTGGTCTAACCACAGTTGGAACACTTCAACCAGAAATTCCTGCAGAAATGAAGCAACCAGGTATAAAGCCAATTGGATCCTTTGAAGGACAAAAAAGTGTGATTTCATACAAAGCAAAAAAAAATAATAATAAATTCTATTATTGTCAACTACACATGATCAACCAAGTATTAACCCTCAAAGTGAAAAACCAGATATGCATAGTACTACAACTCAACAAATGGTCTATTTGACTCACTGGACCAAATCTGTGATCAAATGCCACCAACTGGATAACCAAAATATGGCTCCTTTGTGTTCTTTTCGTGGTATTATAAACATTATGCTAGTGAAATCCTATGTGAAATATGTAAGTGTGACAATATCTCTCAGGAGAAAACCACTCAAAAGGCGATGGTTTTCTCAGGAGTTCTACTCACAACTAGTTACTCCATGGATGCAGCTATGTCTTGATACGATAGGTGTGCAGAAGCCTCTGAGGTAGACCATCACAAAAATTGTGGGAGTTAGCAGCACAAAACCATTTCAGAACAACCCCGAGGGAAAAAATGTTCAGCTTTTGCCAATCAGAAAAGTGAAGGATAACAAAATATTTTTGTATCATTGTGTCCATGCTATGTGTGGGGAGCATCATGAAAAGTGGTGCACAGACTGTACTAAGTGAATGTAACTATTTGCTATCATGCTCCAGATTTTAACATTTAGTAACCAATAAAGTCAACCATTTTGTTTCATATGTTGTAGAAAAAATTTACACATCGTTTCCTTTTCAAGTAGTCTCTCAGACAAAGCCTTACATATAACGCTTTTTTTCAGATTAACTTTAGGTTAACTAAAGTCAAGAATATAAGGCACAGACCATTGATTTTTTGATTGCATAAATAGACTTTTGCAGCATATGTTTTACCTACTTTTTGAACCATGCTTATAAATGCTACAAAATCTAGCTTTTTAGTAAAAAAAGCTTTTATATACAGCAGATCCTCGCTATATGGATTTTGTATTCACAGTTGGAAAAATTACAGCATTTCCCACTAACATGTATCGTATTTTAATACAAAGACAAGAAAGATAGTATTATTACTATGTTTATCTTATTTATTTTGCACAGTAATATAGTTATTTATTACAAACAAATATGATTATTTTCCAAACATCTGTTATGTTAGGATTCTACACTAATAGCCCTACTACTCAAATGATATGTATTCTTATTTATAACAATCTTTCAAGTTGTGTTACTGTCACTGAGAAACAAAAAGGAGTTAATCCGGTGTTCGCAACCAGCTCTATACATAAGTCTAGCATTACTACTGTTTACTTACCACATATTTAGTAGTTTTCAAAATCCAAAGATCAATAATCGTATATGAGTCTGGTATTTTTCAAAACGCCGCATCTACTTGTAGAATTGTTTAGTGAATATATTTTGCTTAGTTTCTCTTTTCTCTTTAATTGTTTATCCAAGCCATAATGTCATAGAACTCTGATAGGAACAAGAAAAGACAAAACACATTATATAGTTGATTAGGGAAATTGACTTTACCTATGCCTATTTCAGATCATGAAGACAAAGAAATCATAAAAAATTGTATCACCGAAGTTGACTTTAAAATCTGTATGTGAAATTCTATATAGTTAGGGAAACAGTTAGCTTCACCAGTTACTGAAATGGATCCGTCTCTAGAATGGGCAATAAAATTGAATCAAAAGCTGGGAAAACCACTATAGCCCTAAAGAAGTGTGTAAAGAACTAGAAAAAATTCACACACAAAGTAAAATAGCAAGTTTTAAAAATCAAATTAAATAGCAAGTTTTAAAATAATCTTTAACAGTGTTTTAAAGATTATTTGTCTAAAATTAGGTATATACAAATTTAGTGGATAGTGTTTAATAATGAAGAATACGTGTGTCTGGGTGTGTCCACCCACATACTTAATAGAATTTTCATGTTTTCGGATTGAAGGAAAACGTAAGTAAACAATAAAAATTATGCATGTAAATATGTATCTAAATATACTATACTGTATTATATTATAGCTGTAATTAATGTGAACATTTTCAATGTAGAATGTAACCCTCCCCTGACCATACGCAGTAGAAGAATCGGTGAGTCTTAACTGTTAAAGTGATTAACATATTTTGAATTTTAAAATTTGTTTTTACTTACATTTCTTGACTTAATGTTATCTGAATGTGTTAAACCTGATTTCAGTAACTACTGCAGTGAAAACTTTTGTGTAGAAGGAATGTATATACCTCAAAGATGCCTTAAAAGTGGATGTGCTACTCTGCTCACTGGATATTATGGTAGTAAAACATTTTAATAAATTCGTTTTTTAAAAACTAAATGTGTGTGTTTTTTTTTATGTGAAAACTTACAAATATGGTAGCTTATGTTAAATATAGAATGTAAAAGTATTTTTACCAAACTTATTTATTTAAATTTTAAGATTGCTCAAGATGTAGTCAACAAAAGGTTTGTCTTTTGTATATTGACATATCTTATCGTATATTGTCAATATGAGAAAATTTAAGAAATAAGCTTCTTAGATTTTTTTAAAAACATTTTGTTATTTAATTTTGAAATGTATTTAACCTTAACAAATACAAAAAAAAGCTAAATATATATAGTTTTAAAAGCTGCATTAGAGACTTCTGGTTACATTAACTTCATGTTATATTGGTAGGTCAAAGGTCATTTTAAACTAAAAATTACTACAATAAAAACTGTAGTTAAATAAATAATAGGGAAGTAAGAGAGGTAACTTTTAGATAAATGACTAAACGAAATTGCACAGAAGTAGAAAAAACAATTACTAGTCCCAATAAAATGAATGCCAACTTAAAACGACCTATATTATTTATCAATTTCAAAACAAGAAGTAAGTAAGTAAAACAAGAAAGAGCACTGTAATTTATTAAATTCATCGTGCATTCTAAACTCATGTTAATTGTGTTTCTGCTACATATTGGGTTATGTCAAACATGGCAAGTAATCTAGTTGTTTTTATGACAACAAAGGGTAGAGTATGTTGGAGAAGTAAGCCCTTGGGGTGCTTCTTTGCTTTTTATTGTGTAAGGTTAAACCCTAACATTTTCAAGAAATCCAGACTTCAAGCTTATTGGGATTGGAATTGAGACATCTAATTTACATAGTCATAGTCGTTTAAGTGGACATGGATTTCAATAAGTAATTCAAGGTTCACATATTTGATGAATCAGCGATGTCATAAATGTAAATCTTGAGAATGGTTTCCTTCGATATCAATCTTTAAAAAATTTATTTATATATATTCTATCCAGGTTAGCAGCAGAAATATTCATAATGTTCTTTTTTTTCTTTCTAAATTGCATATTTTTTTCCGGTGTCAGTGAGTCAGGGTCTGTCTGAAATGACAACAGCCATTTAGATGATATTATAATATAGAATCATCCTGTGTGACCACTTCCAGAATTTATGGAACTCTTCATCTTGAACTGTTGTAGTTAAGGTTAAAAGTTTCTGCCTAATAAGTTTATAATGAACTCTAACTGTTTTGGAAAATAAAAACTCTGGTTGTCTTTCTTGAAAGAATGAATCTACACTGAAAAAAATTAGACATTTTTTTGCTGAGATATATTTCTTCAAACTGTTCACACAAATAAATACATATAACATAACATGCCTATAAATCCCACCTGAAACAGATAAATAATCAGGTTCTAGTTCAAATACGTAAATGTTTTCATCATAGATCTGAAATACTGCAATTCAATTATGCAATTATATCATGTTCTTAACCACAAGATCCTCTCTTTTCGTGCTATTTAAATTTACTTACACTATTTTATATTCTGATCAGTAACTATGAGAAAAATCATACATTCAATTCTATGCTTATCATATATTATTTTGACTCACTAAGTTTAGAAAACCCCTATCTTACCTGAGGTGAGAATTAGCCTTCAGTCTTTGTAGTTATTCAATTATTAAGGTAATTATTTCTGCTAGGTAGTTCTGAACTCTTTAAAGATCATGCAACTCTATGGGGGAGGGGCCAGCTCTAAACTCTAATGATGCTGCAGTGGCCAAACTTACCTTTGATAAGCACATCTTGTCTTGGTTGGTTTTTTCAAATCAGCCACAATGTAAAATTTGAAAGTGGATTATACTCATATATCCACTTGCCATATGTGGCAGTGGATAAATCCCTAGACTTTATGTATAAGAAAAATAAAGTTTATTTAAATCTTGAGGTTATTTTATACCAGAGGAGGATTCTTTCAAGGCATCTCAACTTAAAGACTATTCATTAGGGATATTTAAGAAATATTATTTTACAAATAAATTTATATCCACAATTGCAAATTGGAAAATATATAATTTTATTTATTTATTTTAAACAAACATTTTTAAATTTAATATAATTCAATTCATTGTTTAAATTCAATTAATAGTTATTAATTTATTTTTAAAAAAATTTTACAATATAATAAATATTACAATCACAATAAATCTAACTTGCAAACAAATAACTTTACTTGAAAAAAAACAAACTGTAGGCGAAGGTTACACATTGAACTTACTCTAACCCATGATCGATCGTGCTCTGTTTTGTAATGTAAATAGTCGTATAAGAAACCCCCTAACATTTAAAAACTCAATAATTATAGCAAACATTTTCATTTAAAACTAAATTTTTATATTCATAATTGTTAAGAAATACAGTAAACTCCCGATTATCCGTGGGCGGATTAACCGGTATGCGGATTATCCGGGGTCTGCCATTGTTTTACAAATATCCAATTTTTATTCCAATCAGATTCATGTGTTTAAATTTCCAAACGGTGAATTACAGCGTAAATATATATAAGGCTTAATAGAAGTTAAGATGAAGGGAATAGATATGAAAATATGTACGTACTAGTTTTTACATTGAAAGGGAAGCACCCGACGCGAGCCAGGGAATTGTGTATCATAAGATTGTAAACAAATGTCAGCTAATCTCGGCTATAAATAGTCTAGGATGTGAAATATGCTTATCCATGTCTGTCAATTCATTATCGATCTTTATGGCTTTGTGACACAAGTAAACACTGTGCTACAAAATGATTCTCAAGAAATTTAGATCGCACATTAAAGCTAAATCAATGCTCACGAAAAAACAGACGAAAGTGACAGATTTTTTTGTTAAAAAGTAAAAGTATTATGTGTAAAGGAAATTACATATGTACATACATACTTACTTTTGACATATACTTATGTACGTATTGTAAATAGTTAGACATATAAATGTACATGTTATAATCCGTCAAATACATCGACACTTTAAATTATTTTCTGTATTTATTTTGTCCTCTGAAGATTATTTGTGGATTGCACTAACCGGGGTCATTATTTGTGTAACTTATGGTATAATAATCGATTATCGATCGTTTTACGTATTCTTTGTTCATAGTGGATTATCCGGGGAATTCGTTATCCGGCGTTGCGGGGCCACCCTATTCCACGGATAATCAGGAGTTTACTGTAGTTTTAATGTTTATGTTTTATGTATTAGTAGTATGTTTATGTTTTGTGAGTGCTATACTGCGATATTGGCATTATGTAGAAGTGATTGACTATAGAGCAATGTAGGAAACTGTGGTGAACAGTGTATAAGTCGCGAGATATAGAGAGAGACATGTGTAGCCGATGCCCAGTAGAATACTTGTTATTTACATTACTGATATAAGTGGATGAATTTATAGTTTATTCTGTTCATACAAAATAATGTTATTTTTAGATATGTTAAATAAATTAATATTAAATGGCAGTAATAGTTGTAACAATAGATATAATATAATCTTATTAAAAACTGTTTCATAATTATATTAATATTAATTCCTATCATGAATTGTACAATTGCCTAGATTCCACTTCATTTGTGAAAGACCACATTGATGAACTAGGACTTTTTGTTCAAGTAGCCTGGGTTGGTCCTCATTTACAACAATTGGTTTCAAATTTAACTCAAAGACTTTCTGAAAGTTCTTTAGTCTTTCTCAGTTGGACTCCAAGTGTTATGTCATTCCCAGGAGATGACAAGCATGTCACTGTGACATTTCCTTCATGCGAGACATTTGATAAGTCTTTGAAAAACTGCAAGTACGATTTACACAGAATACTTAAATTAGCATGGTCACGATTACAAACCATTTCCATTCCAATTTTTCATGTAAGTATATTTTTACTGTAATTTGTGATTGTAAATAAAATTTTGTTACTATTACATTTATTGTTATAAATTTAGCTTAAAAAGTTTAGAAATATCAGGAAATAAATTTGAAGATGATTACTATCTCTATTATATTATTAAATGATACTCTATATTCCTAGTAGTCACATGGTGTATAGTTGACCACCAGACAATTTGTTTTGTTTTCAACGAGCAGTTGGCAACTCTTATGACCTTTAGTGCTCATCTACCTTCCACTTGCCTTTCCATCTTTATGTTAGTATGGGGATAGCTTCTGTGTTGGAAATTTACCTTTGATAAATAATAATAACATTTTGATGCTCATTTACAGCTCTAGTGCACAAATGTGCACTGTGATATTACCAGCAAGCTCTCAAAGTATGATTTGAAGGTCTCTGAGCTTGATTCTTCGAAATTACATTTTTATGCAACAAATCTGGAAGTGTGTAAGAACCAGCAGTCAATTGGCCCTTCCATGAGAATTATTCCTAAACATGACTTAGTACTTAAACTAGCACATTCTGTATTAAAACGAAACTGGAATATTACTTGACAATTAAGTCACATCAGAACCCCCTGCAATAAAGCTTCATGAAGTAATTAAACATGTTTGATATTCACTTTATGCCTTAACTTTCTTCTCAATGCAGACAGAGAAGTAAAATCTGTATAACAGGCCAGCAACTCTCTTTAGAGTATGTTAATTACTGACCACTACATAGTGGCCATGCTACTACTTTACCACCTATATAATGGGAACTTACTTGTAACAATGACAACAGTCAAATCTCAAAAAATTATTTTTTAGTCTCTCCGAAACAATACACCATGTTTCCATATATATATTGATTCGCTATGACTTCTCCCTCTCTTCTCCTTGGTCTATCATAACTCATTAACCTATCGCAGCAGGGTAGGGGTTTTTGTAATCTCTATTGGCCTTTGGCCCATTCTTAATTTGTAAACTGTCTATTTTATTAACACTGTGTGTATTCCGCACTATGGATTTTGTCACACTTTCCTTGTTCAATAGAATGTCAATGGTGGTTGTAGGTGGCCTAGTTCACTAGTTTCTGTTTTTCAGTTCCAATTTTGTATTCGTCTATTGATTTTTTCACTCCTGGGGTCAAAATTATTAGTTATTTACAATTTGTTAAGTTGAAATAGAATACTTAGTTTCTTCACTCTATTGATTAATTGTTTTAGTTAACTATTTCTCATTTATAAACATTTTAACTGTTATTGATTTAATTTATGTTTTTAAATTAAAAATTCTTAATTTCTCTATATTGCAAGGGCAAACTGCTTGTTGCAACACACACATCCAAACAGGTAAACCTTTTTGTGCAAATGTAAATTATTCTTCGTTGTGTTTTGTAGTAAATGTTAAGAATGTTTCAAATGGAATAAAACTAATGGATGATAATTTTCGTTTGATGTTATTTTATATCATGTGAAAGTTGTAATATTTTATATCACTTAAAACTTTTTTTGTGAAGTAAATGTAAAACTTTTATTTTGTATCTCTTTTTGGTAATGTCTCTTTTGGGGAATATATCAGCTTGGAACAATGAAATATCAAATAAAAAATTACCAAGAAGGAAATAGAAAATAAAACTTTTTGCCTTGTGTATTCCTAAAATGTGTGAATTTAGTTCAGCAATAAGAAGTAGATTTTATAATAAATATGATGATACGTTTTCTTGTAATATAGTTAATGAATTCAAATATAGTTTTACAATATATATATATATATATATATATATATATATATATATATATATATATATATATATATATATAGGAATTTCTTGGACTTGATAGGAGACTGACAGACTTACCTAAAGGCAATAGTCCAAAACTGCAATCTCTTGGAAATAAGCACATATAAAAAACACATATAAAACACTTAATACACTTTTATTTGAAATATTTCGATCAACATGATCTTCTTCAGTCAAGAAAGAGAAAACAAAACAAAAGATTGAAGTGAACCACAGATGTGTATAAACATCCAAATGTCACAGATTCACAGATTTATAGTTTATGATATAGAGCTATATGTGATATGTGTAGAAATTGTTAAATGTGAATCGTGTAAAGATTGGTTACTTGAAACTAGATATTAAAAGTCTGTCAGAAGGAAGGTAATGGAGCTGTTAAAAATGGTAGAAGTTAGGGGGAAGTTAAAAGGAGTTTTATCTGATGTTGAGGTTAGGAGGCTCTCTAGATTTGGTATACCATTGGTATGATAACTCCCATCTTCTTAATTCTGAAGAGTTGCAATCCGGGGGGAGGGCTTTAATTATTTTGGTGGTATAGCAATCATTGAAAGAGACGATGTTGTGACTAGCAGCGTGTTGAGCGGTTGGCCTGTCTATGTTCATGGTTCCAACGTCATGTCTGTGGCCATTCATTCTGATGCTCAGACTATCCGTGGTAAGGCCTATGTACTGTGCCGGGCAAAATTTACATTGTAACTGGTATATTACATTACTGGATGTACAAGTATGATGACCCTGAATCTTGAAGTCCACATTGGTTGCTAGGCTATGGAAACTATTTGTTGGGATGTGTATTGGACATGTCTTGCATCTTGGTCTATTGCACGGAAAGGAGCCGTGAGGAAGTTTGGGCGGTTTTTCAGTACTTGGATCTGGTAATTTTGGATGTACTAAAATACTTTTTAAATTGAACGGTTGTCTGAACCAAATATGTGGTGGATTTGAGAAAAGATCTTTGGTGTGGGCGGAAGCTTGAAGAATCTTGAAGCCATCCTTTAATATTTTGTTCAGCTTCGTTAGGCCTGGATGGTAATCTGTAACTAAAGACAGTTTGTCCTCCATAGGTGGTCTGGGTACATCAGATGACTGAGCCAAGCGGATTTGATTCTCAACAAGTTGTTTAGGGTATCCTCTTTTTTGGAAAGCTAGTAAGGTCTTTCTATTAAAGTCTTCCAATGCTCTATCGTTGGAACAAATTCTCTTGCCCCTGACTGCCTGACTGTATGGTATGGACCTTTTTATATTCATGGGGTGGTTGCTATTGAAATGTAGGTATTGTAGATGGTTCGTCGGTTTGATGTGGACACCTGTATAGATATTCCCATCTCTGATTGTTACATCTACATCCAAGAAGGTGATTGTTGCTGCAGACTTCTCCCAGGTGAATTGAAGTGTGGAACATAGTGATAAGCTCTTCAAAAAACTTTCCAGTGTTGAGATTCCCTGTGTCCAGATAACGAATATATCATCTATATATCTGTACCAACATAATGGTTGGTGTGTTTGTGTTTTAAGGAAATCTGTTTCGATAGTACCCATGTACAGGTTTGCGTACGACGGGGCCATCCTAGTACCCATTGCTGTTCCTTTTATTTGCAAATAGTTCTTTCCCTCAAATTGAAAATTATTCTTTTCAAGAATGAATTTGGCGAGGTGAACTAGGAAAGGTGTAGTAGGGCAAGGGTTGTCTGAACGTTTGTTGAGGAAAGTTTCGAGAGCTGATAGACCGTGAGCATGCGGGATGTTTGTGTAAAGAGAGGTAACATCTATTGTGACCAAAAATGTTTCAGGAGGTAGAGGTGTGGGTATTTGAGACAGCCGGTCTATGAAATGATTCGTATCCTGAATGTATGATGGAAGGTTTTTCACTAAAGGTTGAATATACGAATCCAGAAAATCCAGGTAGGCCAATAATCGCTGGTTGTAATTCGGTCACGGAAAGAATCTCAGCTTTTCTGGATTCGTATATTCAACCTTTAGTGAAAAACCTTCCATCATACATTCAGGATACGAATCATTTCATAGACCGGCTGTCTCAAATACCCACACCTCTACCTCCTGAAACATTTTTGGTCACAATAGATGTTACCTCTCTTTACACAAACATCCCGCATGCTCACGGTCTATCAGCTCTCGAAACTTTCCTCAACAAACGTTCAGACAACCCTTGCCCTACTACACCTTTCCTAGTTCACCTCGCCAAATTCATTCTTGAAAAGAATAATTTTCAATTTGAGGGAAAGAACTATTTGCAAATAAAAGGAACAGCAATGGGTACTAGGATGGCCCCGTCGTACGCAAACCTGTACATGGGTACTATCGAAACAGATTTCCTTAAAACACAAACACACCAACCATTATGTTGGTACAGATATATAGATGATATATTCGTTATCTGGACACAGGGAATCTCAACACTGGAAAGTTTTTTGAAGAGCTTATCACTATGTTCCACACTTCAATTCACCTGGGAGAAGTCTGCAGCAACAATCACCTTCTTGGATGTAGATGTAACAATCAGAGATGGGAATATCTATACAGGTGTCCACATCAAACCGACGAACCATCTACAATACCTACATTTCAATAGCAACCACCCCATGAATATAAAAAGGTCCATACCATACAGTCAGGCAGTCAGGGGCAAGAGAATTTGTTCCAACGATAGAGCATTGGAAGACTTTAATAGAAAGACCTTACTAGCTTTCCAAAAAAGAGAATACCCTAAACAACTTGTTGAGAATCAAATCCGCTTGGCTCAGTCATCTGATGTACCCAGACCACCTATGGAGGACAAACTGTCTTTAGTTACAGATTACCATCCAGGCCTAACGAAGCTGAACAAAATATTAAAGGATGGCTTCAAGATTCTTCAAGCTTCCGCCCACACCAAAGATCTTTTCTCAAATCCACCACATATTTGGTTCAGACAACTGTTCAATTTAAAAAGTATTTTAGTACATCCAAAATTACCAGATCCAAGTACTGAAAAACCGCCCAAACTTCCTCACGGCTCCTTTCCGTGCAATAGACCAAGATGCAAGACATGTCCAATACACATCGCAACAAATAGTTTCCATAGCCTAGCAACCAATGTGGACTTCAAGATTCAGGGTTATCATACTTGTACATCCAGTAATGTAATATACCAGTTACAATGTAAATTTTGCCCGGCACAGTACATAGGCCTTACCACGGATAGTCTGAGCATCAGAATGAATGGCCACAGACATGACGTTGGAACCATGAACATAGACAGGCCAACCGCTCAACACGCTGCTAGTCACAACATCGTCTCTTTCAATGATTGCTATACCACCAAAATAATTAAAGCCCTCCCCCCGGATTGCAACTCTTCAGAATTAAGAAGATGGGAGTTATCATACCAATGGTATACCAAATCTAGAGAGCCTCCTAACCTCAACATCAGATAAAACTCCTTTTAACTTCCCCCTAACTTCTACCATTTTTAACAGCTCCATTACCTTCCTTCTGACAGACTTTTAATATCTAGTTTCAAGTAACCAATCTTTACACGATTCACATTTAACAATTTCTACACATATCACATATAGCTCTATATCATAAACTATAAATCTGTGAATCTGTGACATTTGGATGTTTATACACATCTGTGGTTCACTTCAATCTTTTGTTTTGTTTTCTCTTTCTTGACTGAAGAAGATCATGTTGATCGAAATATTTCAAATAAAAGTGTATTAAGTGTTTTATATGTGTTTTTTATATGTGCTTATTTCCAAGAGATTGCAGTTTTGGACTATTGCCTTTAGGTAAGTCTGTCAGTCTCCTATCAAGTCCAAGAAATTCCTAAATAAGCTTTAAGCTCTACTAGAACTAACCTAAATATATATATATATATATATATATATATATATATATATATATATATATATACACACACATATATATATATATATACATATATATAGTGTTTATTTGCTTATTGCAGGCCTTGGTGCAAGTACAATTCACTTTAGAAGACTATAAGGAATTTATAACAAATTATCAAAATATGATTAAAAACGAGTCATTTGAAAACTCATATAATATTATTGAAGAAGTAGCATGCACTTGGCTCCAGAAACATGAAAATAAGTGGAAAGATTGGGCAACAAACAAGACTGAAACTGAACTCTCAATTGGAGGAATTTTCCCATTAACTGGGTCATCTTATATAGCTAGCAGTATTAATAATGGTAAGATTGTAGAATACTACAAGTTAAATGTAATATCAATGACATAATCAGCATATATCTTTTCATTTGGGATATTTAAACCTATTAAATAGTTTTTCTCCATTGATTTACACTAAAAGTTACAGTATTTGTTATTTATAAAACATCTCATTAAAATTTATTTTCATTAGTAAAATATACATATATTTCATTTATTTACTTATATAAAAAATATAACAAGAATTATACATGTAATCATGGAAAATAAAATTATGTTATAATGTAACTATGGATAAGTATGTTATAATTTTGCGATTTTGATTGTGGCTACTGAAGGGTGGTCTCTTCATTTTAAAAATAATTTGCTGGTGATAATCTTTATTTTTCTTTTTATTATTTGATATTAAACTATTTAAGTTTAACTTACGTAAAGCAAAGAACAGTCACAAAGAATGAATAACAGTAAGCTCAATTCAAATTTACTTTTTACTTGGCTTAATCCATAAAAGTGAAAGTTACAGACAGCATGAGTTTTTTTACGATATATAATAACATTGTGGTTTTACAAATTAATATCTTTTTTTATTTAAATTAAAGTAATTAATTAATTTTAAAACGTTAAATTTCTTATTTATTTTGATGGCCAAAGTACCAAAGACTAAAAACTCTCCTGTCCAATTCTACTTCTACAATTTATTTTTAAATGGTGGAACCATGAAGAAGACCTTTCACAGGCGGCTAAAAACATTGAAACTGAAAATACTAATCTAAAAATGAAAGGTAGTGTTCATTTCTATGTACTTCTCTATATAGATTTTGGTTTTTTGCTGATTTTTTGCTAATATAGTTTATATCCATGAAAAGTGGGATTTCAAGCTTTTGCGCAGACACATGTTTTGACCTCTTTCCACCTGTTCAGCTTTTGAACTTTGAATTTGCTACAGTGTTAACCCTTTAAACAATAACTTTCCAAACACCCAACTTCACTCAAAAACTGAGTTTTTTTTAAAAAAATTCTTTAAATAACTTTTGAATCATTATATTGATAGTTTATATTGTGTTAGTTCAGAAATTATAACATTTTGGGAAAAAATTTTGTTCAGCTACTTTTTTTGATAAGAAACAACTTTTTTTCAAACAACTTTGATATAATAAAGAAATTTTATAAGTCTTCTCCTAAAATATAAAGCAATTCATTATTCACAAAATCATAAAAATAATCAAGAGATATTTCTCAATTGCTGGTAGCTATGACATAGCCCAACTGGCAGTTGTGAAGTCGGAACATTAATCCTAGCGTTAGGCAGGAGTTAGCTAGTAATACTTACAGTTTTTGTGTTGTACATCTTGAGGTTTTTATAGAAATTACACTTGTTTGTATTTGCCACTACTGATCCAAGACTATCAAAAAAGTAGTGGTTTTTTGCCAAGATAATACAAACAAGTGTAATAGCTAGTAATGTTTCAGGATAAACCTGAATAGTTTTGGTTCAGTTTGGTAACAATAGTTTTGGTTATTAATACTATTGGGAACTTATTGATTAAAGCTTGTGTTGCAGGTTGCCTATATAGCCAACCTCTCGTACATTTGACTTCACTGTGGAGTAAATTTTATATAACTACAAAAATGAAATTTTGAGTAACAGAAATTGACTTTGTTTATATTTTAGGACTTAAATACAACCAATATTTTATAAGACCAATATACCAACAATGCTTTATATGCTTTAAGCAAAAAAAATTCAGTACCTGGGTTAACTCACTAGATTTGGATAGGTATTGAATATATTCAATATTTTTGTTTGTATTGTACATCTTGAGGTTTTTGTATAAATTACACTCTTTTGTATTAACTTGGCAAAAAACCACTACTTACTGATTTACTCAGCAGACGTGCTTTGTGCTAGGTCAGCTCATTATTCAATGCTGTGAATCACTGACAAGACTGTTGCTCAAGGTGTGTTGTGTTGGTGTGAGTCTGTGGTGCATTTCTGTTCTGTGGTGTGTTATTGTCCATAGAGTAGTTGTTAATTATGTGCTCAAATATAGTATTTGATTGTGAGTGTGTTTTGCCATTTTAAATGTGTTGTAGATAGTATTTATAGTGTGTATATATCTTGTAGTTTTCTACTGTGTTAAGTTTGTTGCTTTTTTTGATGTAGTGTAGGATTTTTAGATTGATATCTATGTCAGTCTGTGATTGTAGTGCGTTTTGTATGTGTATGACGAAATTTGATTTGGGTTGTCTTTCTTATCTGTTTTACATATTCGTTGTATCTTGTGGTAAATCTTCTCCTTGTTTGTCCTATGTAAAAGCTGGGACAGTTGTTGCATGCAATCTTGTATACGCCTGCCCTGTTGTGTTTATCCTGGTGTTTTTTTTTAACTGTATAGCTGTTTTTTAATTATGTTGGATGTTGTGAATGCTACTTTATATTTAAGTTTGCAAAACAAGGAAGCTATTTTTTGTGATGTGTTGTCTTGATATGTGAGTATTATGTATTTTTGTGTTTGTGTGTTATTGTTTTTTGTTGTGTTATTTGTGTGTGTTTTTTTGCACATTATGTTGTCTATCAAGGTCTGTTTGTATCTGTTTTAATAGGCTATGTGTTTTATTGTGTTTAATTAATTTTTTTTGCCTTCATTGTTCATGGGTATGTTGATTAGTCTGTGTATCATGGAGTAAAAGGCAGCATGTTTGTGTTGTGTGGGGTGATTGAGTTATACACAACACGTCCAGTCACCCCACACAACACAAACATGCTGCCTTCCACTCCATGATCACAGACTAATGAACATTTCCATGAACAATGAAGACAAAACAAGACTGGCCGAGTGCGAAACGCATCTGTTGAAAAATATCAGTAACTATTGGATTTTTTCCCAAGTTAAACCAAAAGTAGTAATTTATAAAAAACGTAAAGATGTACAACACCAAAACTGCCAATTTATATAGAGCTTGTATTAAAAGCCTTTTTAAGTACAATGAAGATGATTATTTATTTTTCCTTAAATTTTTTATATTATAAGTAACTACTTATTGACTTATTGATAAATGTCTAAAATATTTTTATATAAATATCTTTTTCTTAAATTGTTGTTTTATTTCAGCGGCAGATATGGCTGTTGATGCTGTAAACAAACTGATTCCCATGGAGGGTTATCGTTTAAATTTATTTAGTGACAATGGTATGTGTCAGGCAGACACAGTGATGAAAGTGTTTTTTAATTATATCATGCAGAACCATTTTAAACAGCTGGTTGGTATTCTAGGTAATGAAACATTAATATAAATTTAGGAATATGTTTTTTTCTTTTGTTGAATGTGAAGTATATATATTTTATATTTTGTAAATAATACTGCTGGGCTATATGAATGCGTTCTCTCTTTGAATTGTTTAAATTTGTATGCCGTTTAGTTTTTCCTTCAAAGGAGGAACTTGTATAATTTAATATAACATATTAATATTTATCATCATCATAATAATCATATTGTACTACTATTTTCAGCCATAGCTACCTGGGTCTGCCTGTAACATAAATCAAGATAGCCAGAATCAGGGCTATATTTGTGATGGTGCACAACGGTACACCTTACCAAAACCTTTAATTGGGGGAAAAGTCTAATATATAACATAATTTTTAAAACTATGGAATGTAAGTTGCAAGTCAAGGCCAACTTTGTCTTTGACTGGACTGTATTTCTAGCCATATGCTATGTGTGAATTGACTAATCCTCTCCTTCCCTTGTCATACAACAGTTTATCTTTCACTTAGGTAGGAACAACCTGTCACTGTTTTACGGTTTTGCTCTGTTTAATTATGTAATGTTTTATAATCAAAGTACGTAAATTTAGTTAATTGTATGTTGTACGTGCCTTGACATTGCATAAAAATAACTAATTGTTTTAGTAAACCAAAGGAACTGAAAAATGTACGATTTTTTCAATCGCATTAGATGAACCTGAGTGAACACAGCCTACATCCTCCAGCTTTACTTCATCTTTTTCTAATGACAACATCAAAGGAAGTGATAAACAGTGGCCATACTGTTGTACTTTAGAATAAGATAATGAGTATTGTAAAGAATACACAATAAGTTAACTTATTGTACACAATAAAAAGCTAGGGTGTAAGTTTTGCCTGAATGTTGGATATCTAGGTATAGAAAAAAAATCAGTTGTGAAAATGTCTAAACTATGAACTGGATGTTATATTACTAGTTTTGGGGAAACTAAAGCCCAGCAGGTATGAGGAAGGAAATATATGATCTCAATGCTGCACATTTAACAGCTTTAAAAATTGTTGCAGGGTCCCAAAAAGAAACTATAGAAAACATGTGTTTGAAAACACTATCAAAAGAGAAAGGTGTTACAGCGAGCATTTGCCGAACTGCCTAAACAGAGGTTGCAAGACAGAATCAGTCTTTTAATGACTTTGAGTCAGAAATCAATCTACAAGAGCTCAATGGATTAAATATGAGTCCTAGCCTACATTAAAATTGAGCTTGTGTTGAATATCATAAATTACATAATTGCAGAAATGCGAAAGCACATTGTACAGGAAATAATCAAATCAACCGACAATCATCTATGAATCAACAACTTTGAGCAAAATATCAACTTGTACATTACAGTTTGCCTGAAAGATTTTAGTATGGAATTCCCTGTGAATTTATTTTTGGGCGTGGTTGAGCCTAACATACTGGCATCTCTAGAAAATATTCAAACTATAATTAAATGCCTTGATGATTACAAATTAAATGATTATGTTTTGCAAAATAGATTATTCTCTATGGCATGTAATAGAGCATTAGTGATGCTTGGAAGGAAGTCTGGAGTCTGGTTTGTTAAAAACCAAGGTTTCCTCAGTCGTTATTTGACATTGCCCTGGAACAGGCTTGAACTTTGTATGAGTGATGTGATGAAGATATTGGTCAGTATCAATTGCTTTAAAATGTCCGTTGATATCCTATACATTCTGTAACATGCCTTGTCAAAGAACAGCCGAGAGTTTCATTTGGATGCAAATGAGCTTGGAGTTCAACTGTTGTAAATTGGAAGCATATTGGACAAATGTTGGGTAGCCTTCAGCTTGTGAACAGTTTCAGCAATTTGGGAAAACTGAAAAGTTCTAGCAAACCATTTTATGTTAGTTACAGAAATTCAAAACCATGATAGTTCGGAAAGGTGCAAATTTGAAGGGTTGCTTAAGAAACTTGCATCTACTGCTTTTATTCTAAATTTGGCTATAATGTGTGATGCACTTCAAGAACTATCAGAAGTGAAAAACTGCAAAACCGAGATGTAGATTTGTTCTGAGCTATCAAAAGTTAATAGATTTTAAGAAACACATTTATTGCTTGGAACAATATAGCCCAGGAACATTTTATGAGCAAGCAATGACGTCTGTCAACAACAAAAGGTTTTTAGGAATTGACTTTTTTGAAAAAATAATGAACTGTCCATTGATCCTATTGTCTTTTATGAGGAACTATCAGAGGCAATTGAAAAAAAAACATTGAGTGGTAAAGATTCAGTTTTGGCTGATTTGGCCTGTATAACTGATCCAAGCACTTGGCCCAATGAAATTAAAGACATACTTTCCCCCAATACTTTTGAGGAGAACGATGTTGAGTCACTAGTTGTTTGCTTTTAACTGCAGAAACGAGAGACACTTGAAGCATTTTTTAAATGTTTTTGACAGTTGTGAGCACTTAGGTGGGAACTGTACAGATAAAACAAAGTATCCCAAGAAATTACTTCTGTTGACAACTGTAATAAAGACACTTTCAGAGTTTTAAAGCAAATGTGAGATAAGCTTTTCTCGAATGAACCTCCTCATAACTGATTTCAGATTGTCTTTATTAACACAAACTGTCTCCTCACTACTTTTCCTGAAGATGAATGGGTCACCACTCCACTTTTTTTGATCCTTCAAAGTACATAGTATTTTGGCTGCTTTGGGGACGGCACTCTGCTCTGGATACTAACAGGAAGGTGAGAGAGACACACACAAAATTTTGTAATTAAATTCTTGTGTTGTCAAAAACAATACTGTCATAAAGCTGAGATCAAACTGAAAATACAGGGAATTTCTACAATGGTATTAACGAGGAAAAGAGTTATGCATCTTGAATTTTGTAGTCCATTACATTCGGTGAATCTTATTAATCACTTAAACAATAGTTTATGACTATCCGAACTTTATACATCTTGATGAAAGGTTTTGACTGAACTGTTTGGTAACTGCCCGTCAACTGGGCTGGGTGTAACTCAAAACTACCATATTCTATGTGTTGAATAGAACAAATTTTAATATTCCGATATGTTTCAATAGGCTCAAATTTTTTTCAGTTAAAATATAGTCTATTTATTTGAGATAAACATCAAAATGTATTTTTTTTCAAGAAATTAAAACTATTTATAGGCAACAGTAATTAAAACTAAATTAATTTTGTTAGGTAATACTGTACTTATAAATGCATTTCTTATATATTTACTTAATAACTGTAATCTTTCTTCTGTTTTTGTAAATTAATTGTTGGTACTTTCAGGACCTGCTTGCTCAGACACTGTTGAGCCCTTGGCAGGTGTATCCAAACATTTTCATACCATTGTTATCAGTTACAGTGCTGAGGGTTCAAGTTTTTCTGATCGGGAAAAATATCCTTACTTCTTCCGTACAATTGGAGAAAATAATCAATACCAGTAAGTATACGATAAAGTATGAAAGAATTATTGTAGAAACTTGTTATTCTTTAAATATACATAATATTTAAAGAATAAATAATATATATAATGATATACACACTGAATAAAAAATTTAGCAGTGCAATTTCTTTATAGTTATAGTAGTTAGGCGTTTATTTACTCTATAAGTAATTATTTTGTACCTGAGTACTTTGGAACTTTCTAGCTGACACGTTTTGAAACATCGTTTCATTTACAAAACTGACACCCTACTTTTTTGCATTTTGCTTTCATGTTTTTACAGATGAATATGATGATTCAGATGAAAATATTTAAGCTTATAATAACTATAAGAAAAATAATTCTGTTATGAAATTTGGAAATTAAGAAAGTAATATGAACAATATGGCAGATTTATCAAATGTACAATCTAATTTTCTTCATGTTACACCATAGTTTCAGAGAGATTTGTTTTAACCACAACTACTAGTATTCAAGGTATTTTAATTCCAATTGATGCCTCGGATTGTTTGGGATTATTTCTTACACTTTTTGACCAAGGTTTCCTAAGAGTTATAAGAAGTAAAATGAATTGCCGTGGTACTGATCAATAAACACTCAAAATCAGGGAAATTCTTTACATCTCAAATAAAATTGTCAGAACTTTACAAATCATTTGCAATAATGCTACATTTTTTTTTTTTTTTTTTTTTTTTTTTTTTTTTTTTTTTTTTTTTTTAGCTTGGGAGCGAGCTTTAAACTGCCTGAAGCACTGCTACCTTAAGGTATATTGTACTTACCTCCCTGCCTGATCTAGTCAAATAGCCCCTTCCCTCTTACCAGGTTTAGGAGCTTCCTGACTAGTGTTTTACCTTCAGCATCCACCAGAGCTGTACCATCACCAAAGAGGTTGAAGCGCCTCTCGGCAAGTGCTTCACATCTATAAATAATGTGTGTGGCAGTCTCCAGTTCCTGCCCACATAATCTGCACGCTGGTTCAT
This sequence comes from Prosapia bicincta, assembly GCA_036971475.1. NCBI lineage: Eukaryota > Metazoa > Arthropoda > Insecta > Hemiptera > Cercopidae > Prosapia > Prosapia bicincta. The sequence goes on from JBAIZL010000001.1 coordinate 37,497,684, forward strand.
CTTTGTAGATACCCATTTTATGCAGATGTTTCCTAGTCCACAGTGTCCCGTGAGTAGACCTGTGGCTATCCTCAATTCCTGCCTAGACAGATAGATGAGACTCTTCTGCAGCCCCAAGGAAGGTTTCCTAAGGGTTAGCTTACTGTGTCTCATCCCTTCAGCCCTGATCCAGTGCTCACAGTGTCTTTCAGCCATCCACCTTCGCACTGCCATCTTGACCATAGATTTGGAAATGCTTACCGCCGGCTCCGGTCCAACCAGGGGAGTCGAAGATCCCTCTCTGGCCAGCGCATCTGCGGCTTCATTTCCAAATATTCCCCTATGCCCTGGCACCCATCCTATCTTGAATAGTGCTACATATATGTGTAGTGAAAAATCCTTAACTTTCCCACTACTGGTCAGGTAATCCAGTATTGCAAAATCTCTTTGGTGGGAGTCTATTGTCACATGACAGGTTCATGTTAATCCTCTCTTTGATACACATTTCTGATAATGCAACCTTGTTACCTTTGCTCCTGTTAACGTGGAAGGGCTTAACCCTTTACAAAAAATAAGATGTATCTATAACCAATTTATTGAAAGGAGTAAAAGTGCCCAGAAACCTAATGAAAATCTCATTGAATAAAATAATGTGTCTTTTTCAAGGTAGGCTGTAATTTATTTGTTACACTAACTGAAATTTACAATTGTTATTCTTTCTGTGTCTGCTTCTGGTATGCAACCTTTGTCAGCTCTTTCCTTAATATTTCTAACTTATGATTATTATAACTTTTGTTTACATTAACAAGTTTTATAATATGCCTCGTATCTTTATGTTATAATATATATATATATATATATATATATATATATATATATATATATATATATATATCCTGCACAAATAAGAGGGAATTTGATCCGCAAGATTTATCTCTCTTATGCAGGTATTATACTTGACAATAAATAGAAAGGCTTTGTATATATTTAAATTTCAGCTTTTTTAAATAAAATTAATCATTTAATTTTTATTGAATCAATAAATCTATGGCGGTTAATTTTTCTTTCTACTTTCTGATAAAGCAGTTATCTGGTATCACTTTTGACTACCGGTGACAGGTGCAATACTAAAAACCCAACTATGACAGTGATAAAAATGTCACTAGCAAAATAAACACAAAGGCGAAACACAAGGTTAAAACAAGCTTTTAAAATTTTTATTGATTAGATCACACTTACACATTACATTCATAACTGCATTATCTGTCTCTGGCACTACAGTAGGGTTGCTGCTATAGCATTGTGCAGTTGAGGAAGTAAGTTCTTACTTATACTAAACATCAAGATAGAAGTAACTTTTAGTCCACTATTAGTTATATTAAGAAATGTATAGAAAATAGTTGTACCATAAAATGTATTAATTGATAAGTTTATCTAATTTATTTAAGATAAGATTTCAATAATAGAGTTTACACACTAATATTTTAACAATCACTCAATAGTATTGTTAATTTTATAACCCTTTAATTATTTGTTTTTTGTGTGTGAAACAGACAAGTTTATTTACAACTCTTAAATAAATTAAAATGGACCCGTATTGGTGCCCTGACTGAAGATGGACATAAATATACGGAGTATTTATCTCATCTGCATGTTCTTTTAAGGAAAAATAATATCACATTCGATTACAACTTCAAGTTTCCACCACAAGGAAAAAGAGACGTTATCAAACAAGTAATTTATTTTTTATTTTATCTCAAATCAAAACGTAAGTTTATAATTATAAATCATTTTGCTGGTTTTTATATTGCTTCTTTATTTGGACTTTTCCCTTAAAAAAAAATTATAACAGTTAAGTTTGATTCAATGTACTTGTAAATTTTTTGTAAATTGTAATAGTTTAAATTAAATATATAACAACTATGTTTTAAAGCAGATTTATTATTTACAGTTTTTGGCTGTACATAATGAGGTTTCTCTAATATTTACTTAATAATTCACTTCACAAAAAAACCACTACTTACTGAGGTTTTTCAGCAAATGCGTTTCACACTTGGTCAATGCATTGTTCAATGCTGTGAGTTAATGACAAGACTGTTGCTCAGGTGTGTTTTGTTACCGTGAATCTATATTGTTTTGGTATTCGGTTATATGTTTTTGTTCATAGAGTAGTTGTTAATTAAGTGTTCAAATATAATGATTGATTGTGAGTGTATTTTATTGTTTGTATATTTCAAAAATATGACTGCTGAGTGTTATCAGTAAGTGAATGGTTTTAAACAAAAATTTAAATCATAAATAGTAAATTATTTTATTTGATATTTTTATACCTAGGTGGATTATTATCATTTTTTTGATCATGTAAACAAAATGTATAATGATAAAATAACATCTCTTGACTCTGAATCATTATTAAATTTTCCAGTATTTACAAGAAATGAAAAAAGACCACATGCATATTATTATTGGTGATGTGTATGATGATGCAGCAAGAGATGTAATATGCACAGCTTTCAAATTGGGGATGACAGCCATTGAATCATATGTGTGGTTCCTTCCAGCATGGTTAAGTTCAGACTGGTATGACACAGATAAATACAACAAGAAAAATCATGAACATATCAATTGTACAACAGAGCAAATGATTCAAGTAAATGAAAATTTTAATTATATATTTTTTGTAAATTAATAATATTAACTAAGTTCAGTTCTACTAGACTGATTTTTTAATCACTATAGATTATGACATAACTCTTTAATTGTGAAACCTGTCTATAAACAATTTACAATGTGCTTCTCTCATTAGTACATGAGCTATTGAAATGCTTTTAAGTACATCTCCTATTATATTGCCAGCCTAACTTTGTAGTTGAATTGTTTAAAACATCCTAAAAGGAGACAAAATCTTGTAAATTGAGAAGAGATGTAGCACAAAGTAACAGCCATAGCAACCTCTTCTCGAGAAATTGTGAAATGTTTCTCGAATTGATTTAAAACTTATTTTGAACCATTATAATGTGCTGCAATAGAAAACCTCACCACTTATGTGTTCAATGATTAGTTTTTTGCTGGCAAATATATAAAAGCATTTTGAAATTCATTGTCAACTTTGTGAGATTTATGAAAATGGAATAATTACTGAAACCTGAGTGAAGCAGTGTTGTACTGATTTTTAAAATGGTCTAATCATTGTTCATTCCGTGAACAGTTGTGATTGTCCTACCGGGAATACTGAAGACTTTAACCATTGTTTATGACCTACAGTGGAGTTCTTCAAATGTGAAACTGAAAATTTTGGGTCACACTATGATTAGTGTCTTAGTTTGAATGAGGATTATGTAAATAATAGCCTGAAATATATACAATAAAAATTCTTTCCTTTGTTAATTTTGTAATTCAAAATTTCTGTTACTTTCTGGACTGCTCACTTATAATTCAATTTCTGTAATTATTATTGGTCCAGGTAATTATTATTATTTTGAAATTTTTCTTATGGTATTAGTTTATATTTGTATAGTGTATATAGTATATTTGTAGCTTTATAGTGTATATTTTTTTGTATAATATCTAATGTTTCTCCAAAATGCATTACATACAAATTGTGTATGATTTATTTCAGCCTCACCTAACATTGTTAAATTATTATTTACTGATACATTTTAGACATCCTCCATCTATCAGAACAATAAACATACCCTGTCATTAATTTTATCTTCAACATCATATTTAATTTTGCTACTTTTTATTTAGAAACAACTTGCTGCTGAAAGTCATCATTTTTTTATAATTCCTTTTTACTTGTTATAATAGGTAGTAAAGTAGAAAGAAGTGAGATGTGCACTAAATCTGTATCTTTTAGGTCTAGTAATCCATTTTTTTTCTTTCGCGGTGTGACATGGTGCCTGGAAGACATGGTTTTCTGGCACTGCATAGTCTTCTTAATAGAGCCAGAAAGACTATTAATATTATTCTCTTAATTTAATTCAAACAAAACATGCAAATTATTACTTTTTAAAGCTTTTTTTCTAGTAAATAGTGATATGAATGAACCTTTAAATAAAATGGCCTCCTAATTACAATTATAAAATTGTCTCCTTCCCAGCATTATATTCTCAGATTATATTAATTAAGATACTTTTTATTTCTGTAGGGAATCAATGGCTATTTCTCTCTAGCACATGCTTCGTATGCTCCTGATCATGAATACATGCAAGAAAATATTACAGTAAAAGAGTGGAGACAAAGATTTAAGGAGAAGTATAAAAACTCACCATCAAATACACTCAGCAAGAATAACCATAATAAATTGTCAGACTATGCAGGTTATGCATATGATGCAGTTTGGATGTATGGAAAAGCATTAGCACAGCTTAATGAAGAAGATCCTACTGCCCTATCAGGTTTACACTTTGAACCAACAGCTAAGTAAGAATCTTTTTCATAGAAATTTAATATTTGCTATTTTTGTGCGGTACATTTTCAGGTTTTTTAATTTACTTATTGGTATCACTTGGAAAAAAACCACTATACACTTATATTTTTCAGTACACGAGTATTGCTCTAGATCATTGGATTTTCAATGCTGTGAATTATATACAAGACTGTTGCTCAGGTGTGTTGTATTATTGTAGACTGGGTTGTATATTTGTTCTGTGGTATGCCATTGTTCATAGAGTAGCTGTCAATTATTATAATGTGTCCCATTATAAACAATAAAAAATGCTCTCAATCAAATACTATATTTGAACACATAATTAACATCTATGAATACTAACACACCACAGACCACCAATGCACCACATACTCACAATAACACAAAACACTTGATTAACAGTTTTTTCCATGACTCACAGCATTGAATAATGGACTGATCTAATGTGAAACACATCTACTGAAATATATCAGTAAATAGTGGTTTTTTAAAAAATATTATCAATAAAAATAAGAAATTTAATACTTTTTTTACCGATACTGAAATATTATTCTCCTCTTTGTTATTTATTTTTTTATTAAACGGACTTCTAAATTTCATTGGAAGATTTAGAGAGTAAAGAAATTTAATTTTCAACTCAAATTCATACAATTATTTTCTAAAGTTATTTGAGCTTTAACCTTTAGATTAGCATTCACGTACCAGTACGTGAAATCACACAATGGCCAGGGGGAGCATTACCATATAGTTATGTTCTATTATTTTTCTCAGATTAGCATTCCCATGCAATTACGATTTGTTTTCCTGTGTATTATGTTGTATCTAGGTTAAATATTTTCTACCATCTTGACAATAAATACTACACAGAGTACATAGTCACCATTCTTTTGTGTCCAAAGTCTATGGATTTTCCCACGTATTTACAGATTGTTTCGAAGTTTGTGTGGTATTTTACATTGAATAGGTATTTTACAACAAATAAAGATAAGGAGATAATTTTTAGCAAAGAAATTCTCAGTATACGTGAGGTAAATGTTTAGAAAAAGAAAAGGTGTAAAATTCTTTCAAAAATTTGTTGCTCCCAGGGGCATATCAGGACAGGCACATGTTCCTAATCAAAGGGTTAAAAAAAAGTATTTATTTAACAATTAAAACTGACACTCATTTACATCTAAGACAAAATTGTAGTTTATCTTTTAAGTTTGTTTTAGTTTCCGTTAAAAGAATCATAGTTTTCTATTTGATACTATTTAATTTTTGGTTTTATAAAGAGTTTAATTTCTATATACAATATTTTTATTTAAAACATTATTTTGTGTAGAGAAAAGATAAGTATTTTAAAATAGTTTAAAGATTTTTTTTTTGACATTTTTATTAGAAAGTTTGTGAAGATTTTAGCCCAAACTGATTTCAATGGCGTATCAGGAAGAATCCAATTTAGAAATGGAGCATCTCGTACATCTGTTGTCAATGTCGTTCAATGGTGTTTTAATGGGAACAAACCAGAATTTACCATTGTTGGGACTTTTGAGCCAAATATTTCTAGTGCCAATCCTGATCCACTTGCAGGAACGTAAGTGAATTTGTTTTGTAATATTTTAATTTTAGTATAATATTAAAGATAGTGGTTTGTATGATGAACCAGGGGCGCAGAAAATGTTTTTACCCTCAATATTTCCCCCAATCCCGTATATGAACATTTCAAATTTCCCTGAAAATTATGCAACATATAGATAGAGGCTTTCCAGCTTATGTAAATTCTATATTATTACCAATTTAGTGATAATTTTGCCTATTCTATACACACTACAAATTTGAAAGTAAATAATACAGTATTTTAAAAATCCATAGACAACATATAGAATACCTAGACATTTGTTAAGGAGAATAAGCTGATGGATTGTATTAACCTAGTCTTAATTTTATTTATTAAATAACAAAGTAAGTTTTCACAAACAAATAAGAAAATATATTGTGTGTTTTATTACCTTATGTGACAAATTATATAGTTATTAAAAAACTTTAATCAGTAATAAGCCATTTTCTTCATGATTTAAATATTCTCCATAAACTCTTATGTCTCATATAACTGTGAGTCTTTTTAATCTTAGTACAAATAAAGAAACGATCAATTTTGACAGGGAAGAGCCCATTATTTTTTGCCACGTCGTGTGTAACCTTGCATTTGTGTGGAGCGAGCTGCTCCGTGCTGCCAAATCGAGAACATGATACTCAGAAACAGTTTTTAAATTCTTATTATAAAGGAAACAAACTATTTTAAAAAATGCGTAAATTAAATTTCCCCCAAAATATCGCCAGAAATCCAAGAATTTCCCTGAGATTTCCCCCGATCCTAGATCAGAGGATCGGACATATTCTACACCCTTGTGATAAACAGATTCCATGTAGATCATAAATTAAATGTAGGGTACCACCTAAACGATTGTTAAAAAATTTTCTTTTTAAAAATTTTTATAATAATATTTGATTATGAACATGATAAAATAGTTTTTTCCAATAAGAACAAATATTCAATATCTACTTCCTATTTCTATTGTTACTATTTCTATTTCTTGATATATGTTTGTGAAATTAATAGATTTCATGCATCCAGCAAAAGTTGAAGGTAAGCAATATCATAACACTTATTGATCAATAGGAGGGGATGTTAAACTTACTGAATCAAAAGTTTTCCAGCTAAGCAGATTATAACTAGTGTTATAAATGTCTTCAAAGTTATAGGAAATTATACATTTTAATAATTATAATTTTTACACATTTCTTAAGCACTTGAATTAAGAATTAAATAAATGCAAAAATAAATGAGTTTGTTGCCGAACTAGCTAAGGGCTTGGAAACAATTGCATTTTACATTGCTTTTAATTACACATACAAAATAATGTGTGCGAGTGCACTAGCCTGTTATAACTGTCCCAACAATTACAAACTTATAATTAGAAATCAAAATTTTTTTTAAAGTTTAATTTTGAATAATTAAAGAAAGTAATTTTGAAACTTTTTTTTTCAACTTAAAACCTAAAAGGAAAGTCTTTTTGGAAGTAACTCCCAATTTTCATGTAGAATCACCATTGACATTTCATTGTGATCAGCAGAAGAAATCTGAGAGAATCTAAAGTCTAAAGATATGAAAAAATCTGTTAATCATACCAAAAGAAAATTAGAGGGATTGATAACTTTAAATTTATGTTTTGAGTTTTAAAATATTTTTTTAAATTTAATTAAATAAGTAGTAAAATTCCTATATTAGTTAATATTTTAAATAAATGAAAATTGATGGTTTTTACTAACTTACGACTAGGAGTTAAATTTATTTTTCATCAAACAAATTTCTTAAATAATCCTACAATCTAGTCATTAAGCTGTGATGCCTTTTAATAAAATATTCCTTGAGATATAGTGACTCAAAGGGTTAAATATCAGTAAGTTAGGTTTTTAAAATAAAAGTCCAGTGACTCGTTCTCTGGTAGAATTTGGCAAGCAGCTGTACAGGCTCTGGCACATGTCAGATCTGCTTGTTTCTAAATTTACCTACATCGGTTGTCTACTGGTAAGTGTGGATCCAGAGGGAAACAACGTCCAAAAGGATGACTCTGCATGCACTGGATAAATTGATCATCGCAGTGTGTGTGCTTAAATTTGATTTACATATGTGTGGTTTAATGTAGCATTAAATGCTCTTTATCTATTTCACTCAAATTTATATATTTTTGCAAATATATAACATTGTAAATGTAGTTTATATTTTATTTTATTTGTACTCCACATTTTATTTTGTATACTATTTTGTAATTTTTTTATTTGTATCAATTTTCTTTTGTAATTTAAAATATAATGTTTCTAATATTTGTAGAGTGTTGTTTTACAACAAATTGTTTTTTAATATAATAAATTATATCTTAATTTGTTTGTTATAAAAGCTTTACAGCAGAACTTCTCGTGTTCTTTTATATATCATACCACAAAAATCTCTACTGCTCTGCCTATACTAAACCATGTCAGTAGAATACAAATGATTCTATTATTATAAATTCTCATATCTTTCTTTAAATGTTTTAGGTTATTTTTGAATGAATCGGCTATAACATGGTTCACAAGAGATGGCTTACGGCCTAAGGATGGAAGTAGACCTCCACCAAGGTGCATTATAGAAGGTTTTAAAAATCTGATAGGTGTGGAAGACTGTGAATTAGCTATTGTTATAGCTAATGTTATGGGGCTTGGAATTATAGGAATAATATTGGTACTTGTCTTCATAAGAATTTACCAAAAGTAAGTACAATACTCACCTTTTAGTAATTAAAATGAAAAATTTAATAACCCTCGAGCACATACGCGAAATTTTGTAACACGAGTACACGCGTGGGGTCTTGTACATCCCATTTTTTTTAATGCCTATTTCACATAGTATAAAACATATTATTTCTTTTTTGTATTTGGCAAAAAAGACATTTGTTTTATAACATCTAAACATGTTTTCGATGTATGTATATATTTTTTTAACATAGCAAAAGTAAAAAGTGTCTGGTTTGGATATTTCTTTACCTTTCTCTGTTACTAGTAAAAATAACAAAAAACAAATTGTTAAACCAAAAATCTAAAGATATTACCTTGTATATAGATATAACGAAGGTTTAATAAAATAGTGCATATGGTTTGAAACCAATATATATTGGATAAATTTTTAAGTTAAAAACACTAGAATCTAATCAAATCTGGGAAGACCAAATTGTGATATGAAAATAAAAGAAAATGATTATATATCTGATAAGCTATATAAGTGTCAAAAAATTCTATATGTATTGTAAACTTAAAAAATATTCATAATAAATAAAAATATAAAATTTAAAAAATATTATAAACACACTAAATGAAATACAACTACTAGCCTATTATTCAAACTTATCGGTTAACATTGAATTTTATTTTGGCTGACAATCTTTACAATGTATATATCTATATTCCTTGCACAGACGCTTGTTACAAGTACAGCATGATTACTGTACTTTTTTATCCTTGCTTTTTGGGCAAACTTCGCAGCAACCAGAATCTGTCTTCTCTTTGCCGTGACTCTTCTGGAACTCCACTGACAGCTTGATGTCATTAGAGAAGTGTGTTTTACAATATGTGCATTTGCCAACTGTTTTTCCAATTGTTTGAGAAATATATGTCCAAGAACTTTCTGTTCAGGGCTTGGATTGCTCTTATAAATAATACAGTCATCTATTCCAGCTGAATCAAGATCGCCGTAACTGTTTTCTCACATGGCTAAAACCTTCCTTAGCTTTTCAAAAAAAACCCATTTTTACATACATTTTACCCTGAATATATATAACATACAAACACTGAAAGAGTAGTTGTTAAAGTACTAGTAATAAACTAAAATAAAAAATTACAAATAAAAAACAACTATTTCGAACACTCCCAGGCCACTTTGAAGATGTATAGGAAGCGACTTTGAGACGGAAACTAGTTGAGAGTTTGTAGGCGAGTAGTTGGAGGAACAGGGGAAAGGTACCTGGACAAGAGTCAGTGTAAACAAGAAACTATCGTTCTTTTCACAAAAAATAGACCATCTGGGGTGGATCCCACCCGGGCGTGGGTTAATAATGTAATTATTTAAATCATATAAATTTTGCATAAAGGAAAATTTGGCGTACCTGGGTTATTTCATTTCTAGCTTAGATATTTTTATTGTTTTTTTTAAAATTTATATAGTACTTATATTGTATATAGTACAAAATTAGAGTTCACAAACTAGCCTAAACTGTTACAGTTTGGAATTGAAAGGTAATAAAATAGATATAATAAATTTAATTAATATGTTTAAGATTGTATAATAAAATTATTATTATTATTTATCTTTAATGATATGTATTAAAGTCAATTTTGTTTAAGTATTCAATTTTCTTCTATTCTGTAAAACTTAAACTCTGTTTTGAACAAAACTAGTTTTATTAATAAATTAGTGTGTAGTGAGGTTTGAGTAAACTCTTTTAACATTTACTACTGTGAATTGTTCTCAATAGCTAAGCTTTAATTTTACTATATAAATATTAACAGAATCTATTTTTATTTAACCTTGAAAAGGTGTGTTTAGAAGTTTTAGACCCAGCTTTAATAAAAACAATTATACAACAAAAAATGAATATAATTTATTGTGAAAAAATATTATCCAACCTTTTCGAAACATGAAAACGAATATTTCACAATATATATTCAAATTAAAAGTTTGGAAACAATAAAATTAATGCTAATTTGGCATTTTTATAACCAGCTGGCTCATCAATAAATAAATGGTGTCTTACTGAACCATGATTTATACTTTTTTCTTGTTTCTCTTCTACATTGTCTATAGAACATTTTTATTACAAAGCCCATCCAGTGAACAACAAAAATAAAAAAACTAATTTTTAAAAAAACTCTTGAGAATCTAATTAGAGAGAACTATTTATAACTAAAATACAAAGGAGTGCTTCAATACTAATTATGACAAAAGTAATACTAAAATAGAGTAAAAGGTTTATAATTCTAAAATATTAAACACAACAAACAAAAGAAGACTTAACAGTTTAAAATAAAATTCAATCAAGTTAAAAGAGGTGGTGAGCTAGAATATATTAACCAAGTCTTATTGGCAGAGGCAATAGATGCTATTCGAATTGAGGGAGAGATTAGGCTTTCTCTTATTGCAGAAAGAGTCCATTTAAAGGCACCGAGAGGGTGGAAGCTCAAAAGTTACAACTGAAAAAATACAAACGTTTATTTTGTAAACTGATCAATATGAACAAAACATAAATCACTATAAGGTTGAAAATAGAATATTATTTTTAATCCATAGTATTATTTTTACTCTGTAAAAAGTATAATAATAAATAGTTTTGTAAATGTGTTGAACTTGTGGTTCAATTAATTGTACACATTCATAATATAATTCAATTCTTGCTAGATTTATAAAAATATGTTAAATTAAAATTATCTAGCAATGGCAAAACACTTAGTAAAAATAAATTTAGAAATATAATTTTATTATAAAAATTTAGAGTCAGTTTATAACTTTATTATAGGTACCAAAAAGAGCTGAAGGAATATCAAAAATGTGATGTGCCAAAATTTGCATGCAAATTGGATAAATGGGAGGTTCCTCGAGAGAAAGTTGTCATTAATCGAAAACTTGGGGAGGGAGCATTTGGTTATGTTTATGGTGGTGAAGCTGATTTTGGTGAACAAGGATGGGTAAGTTGAGATTTGGTTTAAAATTTAAAAATATAGTAACCAAGTTTTAAGATATATAGCCTACATATTAGCATTCCTTAGCAAATTGGTTATTATTTGCTTCATTTTTTATTTTTTTAAAATAAGGTGGCCTAATATGGTTAGTCATATGTATACTTAGGGCCTTTGTTTACCCATTGAGGATTAAATTATTCCCAATCCAAGTGATCTAGCAGCGCGAATTAATTTGTCAGGTTAAGTGGTCACACCAACTGAATTTCATTGCAGTAATTTATTATTTTTCAATTGATTATTTGTAATCATTATTATTTAAAAAAATAATTATGAAACTAATTTTGTAAAATAACTATATGTAAAAAAAATTAATAAAATTCTACTTCCTGTTCAAAGCTTAATTGGTTCCCCTAACGTTTACACAACCATTATTCACTTCAAATTTCTAAAAAGCTTTAAAATTAACACAATTTACATTAAAGTATCATTACATAGTAACAACATATTTTTAATTATTATTAAAAACAATATATTTCTTAAATAACAAAATAGAAAGGTAACAGTACAGATCTAGGGCCTATCACCCAATTATTGCAGGCTCTAAAGCACAACTGAGCGATAAAATGATAAAAGTATGAGGTTGGTATGCAGACATGCAGAAAGTTATAAGTGTTAGGAAGGCAATACTAACTCTACCTCATGTAGCCTGAGAACGCATTAGGGTGGATATAAATGTCTTTCTTTATGGTGATACTTTCGAGAGGTAAAAACAATTGCTTAGACATAAGAAATGTGCTTATCTGAAGCATGAAGATGATAGCACATTAACAAGGGTCAAGCAGACTAAACATTTAGCAAAAACAAGATGTAGTTTCTTAAAGCGACAACAAAAATCAATGTAGAGAAACCATCATCTGTATGTCTACTAAACATATTTTATTGGGATGAGATAGTTTTGTCCAGGGTAGGCACAGCCAGAGGAGGGATTTTTTAGTCTCTTTAACCTCTTCCGTATCACTCCTCACAACCCACCATCACTATCATGATCAGATTCCTTTTCAGAATTACTAAAACATACATCATTGTACGTATTTGACCTTGGCGTCATTCGCTCATGAGCTGATGCCTAATTGTATTCTCCTTCAAGGTCTGAAAAACTCATGGTCATACAAATAATCTCAAACTAAAGAAAAATTAACTGAAAAAATATGTTCACTACTACAGCACACACAAACGCTACAATAAACAGACTGAAACCAACCAAATTGATGGAAACTAACATAGTGCAATATTTGATCCGGCAATTCAACTAGCGGCAAGAAGCTATGCGCTTACTCAATCAAAATTAATAAAAACCCGTTTGAATTAATAGAATTAATAGTAGTCGATGGAACCATATAAATTTAGAAAAATATTATACTAATACAGTCGGCGCCGCTTATTGTGATCATATTTGTCAGAAGCATATTTGATAACAATAACCGAACGATAACAATAACCGAACGCTTAATCACGATGTAGTCTACAGCCGTACTGCATTGAACTCACTGTATTATTGCCACAACTGTTTGTTCTGAACGATATGTAAGCCTATCATTACATTAAGTAATTCTAATTCTGTAACACTATAATTAAACTGTACTTACCAAATTTTGATGCTATTCCGGACAGTTTTATGTACAGTAGTAGAATTTCTGTAATTTAGTTATCTACTTGTTAAAATTAGTGGGCATATTTCATGTCATTTTATTTTATTCCACTGTAGATTTAACACTGAATCTAGCATAATTGAAAAAATATATATAGAACTACGTAAAACACTTGATCAAAACATTTTAACACATAAAACTTCATTATAAAACACTTCAATCTTATTTACACTTCAAATTTACATTTACTTTATCTCGAAGAATTTCTCTATATGTGGCTGTCTGTAGTCTTCTCGTAAAATATTGTTTATAAATTGTTCATATTCATAATGTTTGTTGAAATTTCCTGCTTTTTGTTGAACAAACTGCCTCAGAATCTCAAGAGCTTGGTAAACTTCCTGCTTAGATCTTTGCGGTACACATTTATCATTTTCGCCATCATCGGTGCCTTCTTCTTCTTCTTCTTCAGTAACTTTTGATGTTGAAGCAACTACCTCACAAATATCGTCTTCAGTCATTTCCGCTGCTGTTTCAATACTATCGTCAACTTCCATCCACTCAGTATATTCTTTTAAGGACAAATCGAAAGGCTTCAAGTTCTTTTCAGAGTCTTCCTCAGATGTAGCTTGCTCTTGATCTTCTTTTTTATTTTCTTCAACAAAAAAACACCTTTCTAAAGCAATTTTTCACAGTATTTTCAGAAACTTCATTCCAAGATTTTGCTATCAGATGAATAGCATCGAGTAAAGAAGTTTTTTTAGCCAATTCATTTGAGGTAAGGGTTTGAAATTCATCCATATTTTCTATAATTCTAACACACATCTCTCGTCGATAAAAACTTTTAAGATTTTTAATTATGCCTTGGTCACATGGCTGAATAATTGATGTAGTATTGGCCGGAAGGTAAATCACTTTGAGGTGTTTTAGCGTAGAGCTTATGTCATTATGTGCAGTGCAGTTGTCTAGTAGAAGGACAATGTTGCGTTTGAGGCTGGTATCCCATTTAGTCAGCCATTCATTAGAAATTTTTGATGTCATCCAAGCATTGGAGTTTGAATGATATTCAACCGGTAGCTTTTTGATACCTTGAAAACAACGTGGAATTTTAGATTTACCGATAATTAACAGGTTTTCTTTATGACCAACCATGTTAACACAACACATAACAGTTATTCTTTGTTTACATATTTTACAGCCGTTAGCAATTTCATTTTTAAATAAGTAAGTATGTTCGGGTAAAGCACGATAATAAAGTCCTGTTTCATCTGCATTGTACATGCAGCTAGGAGAATACTCGGCCAAAATCTTTGGCCATTCGTATTGTAACCAGTCCTCAGCTCCAACAAAATCAGCATTTCTTTTTTCACCACACGTTTTCTTGTAAACAATGTTTTCCCTTTTCTTCCATCGATTGAACCATCCATCTGTGGCTTTAAAATCCTGTTTTCCTATTTTTTTGGCAAGATCCTCAAGCTTTTAGACGCATTAGATGCTCAGTCAACTCGAGCATCGTTTTCGCGAACATTTTTGAACCACAATTTCAAAGCTGATTCCACATGCAGATCCTTCCCAGAACGATGTCTTTTGTTGTCAACATTTGCATTACACTTTGATAATGACCAGATTTTTTCTTTGTTGTTCAATATTTTACATAAGAGAGGTTGAGAAACGCCAAGTTGAGAAGCAGCGTTTCTTTGACTCATTTTTGGTAATTTACTGTACCTATCTATAATATCAAGTTTTTGTTTAAGACTTGAATCCCGTCGTTTCTTTTGATATTCGGACATCTTGCTATACTGTCCTTTGAAACTTCAAGTGACACTAAACTCTACAAAACAAACGAAAAAGATCTTTAAAAATTAAGTTATGTAAAATCACACTGAAATACTGTAATAAACGTTCATAAAAATTCACTGTTAAAAAATACAGTAGGACTGTACTGTAAATGGTTCAGTAGTAACATCAAGTAATGTTAACAAACAACTATAGTCGACTCAGGGAGGCTAGGGTGTTTGTGTAAACAAAGAGTAAGGGAGACATTCTGAGAACTGTGCTAAGTGCTGAAACCGTTATAAAGTATTTCTGTCATTCTAAAAATAAACATTCTATGAATTGGGCGTCATTGTGTGTTGCACGTGCTGTTTACACTACTTTGTAGACATTTTTACTTGGTCTATGCTAGTATACGTTGACGCATATGATTTTGAATGGCAAATTAAATGATAATAATAAGCGAACAAATGATTACAATAAGCGGCCTAATTACAATGTATTAATATACGTCCGTGTTTGTTTTTCAATAAAACGATAACAATAACCGAATGATAACATTAACCGTGATCATAATAAGCGACGCCGACTGCATTATTCTACACATTATTATTATGCACGAGTCACTTTCCTGTAATGTTATGCTTTCTCTGTTGTTATTCAATTTTAGTTAATTTTTTAAGTAGTTTATATATTTGACCCAAACTTGCTATAATTCAATTGTAGAATATCATTGGTGTATACTTATTGATGGTCAGTCTTGTCCATGACTCGCATCATTGAACCATGCACTGATATAGTGTAAAAACATCAGTAAGGAGTGGTTTCTTACCAATAAGTATATATTTATAACAATAGCATCTAAATATACAATCCAAAATCTGAAAATAAATTTGGCCTATACTAAAATGATGTATTGTTATATTTATAGCAGTTATTTTGGTCTAGTATGACGAGTCCTATTGCCCTGAACATTTTTAAAAAGATATAGTTATATATTGTAATATTTATGTTTAAGATTTTATAAGTTTTATTGATGTGTAAATCAATTTTAAAAACTTGTAGAATTAGTGACTAAAATACGATATATTTTCTAAAATTTTCAGGTTGCTGTGGCTGTAAAAACTCTTAAGGTTGGTTCAACTTCAGAAGAGAAACTGGACTTCTTGAGTGAAGCTGAAGTGATGAAGCGTTTTGATCATGAAAATATTATTAAATTGTTGGGAGTTTGTACCAAGATTGAACCTGTCTATACTATAATGGAATTCATGCTTTATGGTACTAAGAAAATACACACTTTATTGCTTGTGAATAAATTAGGTTTATTATTATTTGTTGATTCCGTATTCATGTGAGCTACTAGTTATCACTAAACACTTTTAAATGTTTATAAACTTGCCTATAGTAGCACTTACTTTGTTTATTGAGGACGGCCGTTTCGGGAGATTTCGATCTCCCAAAATGCCCGTCCTCAATAAACAAAGTAAGTGCTACTATAGGCAAGTTTATAAACATTTAGAAGTGTTTAGAAAATAGGTTTATTTATTTAGTATAATAATTACAGTGACAAAACCATTTTCTTAAGAGTATTTGTCACCCACTTCCTATGGAGTACATCAAATTTTTAAACTCTGTTTTTAAGTAAAATATATTTCTACCCTCTGCCATGAAAATATTGTACTTACATAATTTTGCAACAGTTTTAATATCACACTGATAATAATTACAGAATACATACAATGTATACAGTGTATATTCATTCCTTTTAATTTGTACGTAAGAAGTGAAAACAAAAAGTGCATTTTGTTAGTTTACATATTTACTTGCCCATTTTATGATTATGTATTTCCTGTGTACCTAAATTTTTGTTTTTTTATGTTCCAAAATATGCTCCAAATGTGTAATTATTTAGGAATGAGAGTTTAGTAAAACCTTTATTAATGAACATTCCTCTTACTGGATCATTCTTAGTGGATTGAAAACAATTTCAATAACAGACTGCTTAAATTTGTCAGACCTATTTTCACAATATGGTTGATTTCTCTTTCCCCTTCTAAATATTTTCTATATCAATTATCTCCTGAACTAGCTTTCTAACTGTATTTAAAAAGGAATTGTATTTACTTAATTTAATAACTTTTACAGGAATTTATTGACCTCCTGAATTATTCCACTTTAGACACTATGCTCCCCACTAGCTAAATCATAAATATTTAAGTGTAACAGTAACCAAACCCTTTGAAAAGTTATTAGAAAAAGGTTATTATAATTAGTGTATATCTAAACTATACATCTGTAAATGATGATGTGAGTGTAATTTTGAACCCAAACTAGAATGGTTCAAATGTTAGGAAGAAATATCATATAGACATGAATAAAATAAGCAATATTCATATATTAGCAAGAAAAAAATATTAAAACCGAGACAAATCTTGTTGCCAAAATAGTTAAAAATTGTTTTTTTTTAATTATATACTTTGGAACAACAATAAAATCTTGAAAAATACAACAAAATCATTGATTGCCAAATATTCATGTAAAAATCTATTAAAAATGCTAAAATTTTTTTTGTTATTACAAATTTTACCATATAATAGAAACAGTGATATATCTACTTTTTAACATACAGTACAAACATTTTTCCCCTGGGCATGACTTTTTTATGGTAGTTACTCATTTACAAGTAGCATACCTGCTGCACCTGAAGCTCATTCTTTGTTTTAATAACACTCAATGATAGGTGACCAATAAAATACTAATTTATTGTTAAAAAATTACCAAAAACATGAATTATAAAAGTTAAAAAGTAATCAAGTTTTAAAAATGAATGATAAACAACTACAAAATTTTACTAAACTGCACATCTAATTTTTGCTTGTATGTGTGTTACTTATAGAAACATTTTTTATAGAACTACTGAAATCATTGAATAACAAAATATTACTATTATTATAAACTAATAACCAACACAAAACTCCCACAAGAAATAGCAAACTACGTTGGCCTTAATTGAATATCAATCATATTGTGTAATATACTCACTGAAGAAACTAATGTTCAATCTACTTCTGTCAAGAGCCAAGGTCACGCTAAATTGTTATATTAGAAGTGATATTATTACTTGGTTTGAAGTAAGGTAAGGTAAGCTTCAAATAATCTTGAAAACATCTTGAAAGAGTATTGTTTATTTTTTCCATAAGTTATAAAAGATTGTGGGTTTTATGTTTACCCATTATAAATTAAATGGTCAAGTTGCATTCTTTAATGATTAAATGATTTGCATCGGGTGTCGATCAGTTCCAACATACATTTCAGTTCAATTTCCTTCTTTCCTTACATTATAATATTTTTCTATTCTCTAATAACTCTATTCTCAAAACGTTATTAGTACTGTTCTCCCGAACCTTGAGCTCGTCTTTTTATAACGTTAGCCCCACCCACACCACTTGCAGACCTTGCTTCTTATTGGTCTTCGCCTACTCTTAACTTCTTTCGCTCAACTATTTAATAATTTTAAACTTTTGAAAATAACATCCAACTGTGAGTTTATTTGTTCATTTCTTATATATTATTTCTTTAATTTTGATTTAAAATTTCTAAATTTTCTAGAATATTAATTTTTTTTACTACATTTACTGTGATCATGTAGTTTATAATTTTATTATTCTCAGTTAAAAGTGATATCTCTATTATTTTCATATTTTTAAAGCATACAAAACAGATTTAAAGTATTTGGTTACTTTCATTTATATTCACAAAGTAGCAACAAATATGTATGTTTCATGTGAATAAAAATTAATTTTTAGTTACTACACTTGTGTTTTATTGTTATTTAATTCATGTAAAAAATTAGAGGTTAAGCTAATAATATACCAATCCTACTTTTATAAACTGTTTATAATTAGGAACATCTGTTTGCTAAACTATTGAGTTACAGATTAATCTTCAATTTTTTCACTGCCTCATTTTTTTGGAAAATAACATTTTTGCATGTCAGTTTTGTGTTATTTTTGCACATCAGTTATCTGACTTTTCTCATAACAATAACATGGGAAGATACGTCCATAACTAAAAAGATACAAGAATGAATATATCCATAAAATTGTTCCCTTATACTTATATGTCACAATAATACTGATTGTCCCATATGTACATTATCTCCATCCACTTCACTGAATCATCCTAAATTGTACTTTTACTTAGAGATTTAGTCATAGATACAGATCTTAAGTTGTGTACATTAACATTGAGTTCTAATCATCATAATATAAATTGCTTCAAACTAATTTACAAATTAATTCATTCTTTTGTAACCAAAAATAGATATATTGTTCTAAATTTATTACATCTGAAAGAACCAACCAGTGTTAGATAGTCACTCCATAAGCCGTCTCTGGTTGCTTATTCAGCTTTTACCCAGTATGATTAAAACTTTTATTTTTATAAAATAACTTTATCTCATAAGTAATACGAAGTCCAAATAAATAATATCATAATAACGAATAATATTGACTGATTGATTTTTTTATAGGTGACTTAAAGACTTTTCTTCTTGCACGAAGGCATTTAGTAAGTGATAAGTCCGGAGAGAAAACTAATGAAATATCAAGCAAAAAATTAACAAAGATGGCTTTGGATGTAGCCAGAGCTCTTAGTTATCTAACAGAACTAAAATTTGTTCATAGGTGAGTATTTGAAATAAGTTAAAATATAAATTTATAGTTAAAATTAAAAATAATCTTCTATGTTGAGTATTATGGTTTTCTTCCATTACTAGCATTTTTATAATAACTCTTGTTGTCACTTTGGAACTGTCATCCATAAGTCGTCTATAAATTCCTGCTGCCAGAGGCTTTGTACGAGTGTAGCTCATTTAAGCACTATACTAAGTCTAGTAGCAATTGGACGAGTCTCTTTCAACCATAGAGTTCATAGTAACGTATGTTCAAATGTTAGTTACTATTTTCATTGATAGATATGGTAAAATAATTTAAACAGCAACGGATATTAAGATTATAATCTTAATTTACACGAGTAGAGGCTTTATTTCGTAAAAGGAATGATTGTTTCTAAACGAGTCAGCAAGTAAGCCTTTAGATATTCACTAAGTAAAGTATCATATAATTATAGTTTAATGAGTGAATTCAAGATGATTACAACAAGCAACTTGAATATTAAGAGTTGAGTACTTAACTGTAAACAGCGTTCGATGCCTTCAAGGTGTGTTTGGTTCAGTAGTTTGTTTTGTGCTATTGCAGTTTATTTTTTATAGTTTTTTTTCTCTTAATTTACAATATATATTTAGTGTTTTGTAATAAGTGTTTTCTTTATTATGATTTTTTGTTTTCTAACGAATTTGGAATGGTTCAGATGTTGTGGAAGATGACAAAACCACTTATCTGGGGAGTCAGGTGATGAGTCTAATGAAACAACAGTTAGGCCTAATTTGTCTGATTCAAACATCACAAGTAATACACTAACACAGCATGACAATAAGAACGTGATAAAAGATCTGGGTAATAGTCTCTGGACAACAACGGATATGCAACCGCCCTTTCCTGTTTTTGATAAGGAAGCTAGTGTAAACTCGCCAGTTGATGAAAAGTCAATGTCTATTGATTTTTTCAATCTGTTTTTTTGTTGAATCAATATTTAGGCTTATAAAAAAAGAAAGTAATAGATATGGATCTTCCTCTATCCAAGAAATTAGGCATAAGGGAAACATGAAGTAAAATTCATTGTAGAGTTTATTATTTTTTGCCAGCATTAATTTTTTTTCAAAAAATTATTCTAAACAAATTAATTATTATTTTATAAGTAACCAATTATAATCATCAGATACTTCTGTAAAGAGGAAGAAAAGAGCTTTTCCAATAATTATTTTTTATTATGCACTGAACTTGCATGAAAATGGCCAGTTTCCAGTAGTTGTGCGGCAGTAGTCAACCCCAGTCCCCAATGTGTTAATAATGTAATTGAACATTCTGACATAAGTATCCATGTTAGTATCTGTTTATGTGTGTGTGTGTGTGTGTGTTGTATTGTGTTGTGATGTAACGTGTTGTGTTGTATTGTATTTAAAGATGATGATTATATAAATATACTTATAATAGGAATTAAAAATTCATGTTTATTTAAGCACTCAAATTGAGTATTACGTAAATAAGAATACAGTTGATAATCAAGTCAAAGATGTTTATTTTAATAATACATTTCGGCAACTAGATCATTGGTTAGGCTTGATAGGGACAACAAATCTGAAGGGAATAATTATTTGTGTAAATGTTAGGGAAACCAATTAGGCTTTATACCATAAATAGCATTTGATTTATTGATTTACATATTTATTATTTTACATATTTTAATACATAAATATATGTTTTTAATAATAATAACTAAAATAAAAACTAAATAATAACTAAAAAGTAATAAATTGGCGCAACACAATTCAGTTACCTTACCTACTGAATTTGGAATTATTTTGATTCCACTGGACCACACAGAATACTAATAATTGAATCCTCAATGGGTTAACAAATAGCGGATTATATTATTCCTGATCCGAGCTATCTGGCAGCAAGAGTTTATTCATCACATCAAGTGATCACTACTAAACTGTGTTGCACTAAAAAAAGCAATTGCTTAGACATGAATAATAGTTTGCCCATGCTATATGAAGCATGGAGACAATAACACATTCCCAAAAGTCATTCAAACTAAACATTTAACAAAGAAAACAATGTAGTTTCTTAAAGCAACAACGAAAATTGATGAGAGGAGAATACCTCATCCATATGACGGCTAAACACATTTTGTAAGGAAGAGATAGTTTCATCAATGAGAAGCAATGAGTTGTAAGCCAGATATATTGGAAGTAAATGTTCGTAAATAAAATAAATAATTATTTTAAATTTGTATATATTATAATTGTTAAATTTTTACTTTGGCACAGGAAGTTATGTCATAATTATCAAATGTTATTGTTGTTAATAAATGAGCAAAGTATGGGGGCCATAATTGATGCGTGATCTGTGTTGCGGCTATAAAAAGCCAAATAGTGAATGGAAAGGCATAAACTGCAATCAGGTTTGTAATAGATTCATAACATTTAAAATCAACAATACTATTTATAATAGCTAATGTCAGAAACCAAAGCTATAGAGAGAAATTCTTAATATGAAAATTTTTAAGAAATCAAAAGTTTATCTGCGTGTAACCCTACGATTGACTACTGACTAATGACTAGTCCTTTTATAATACACCCCACTGGCAAACAACTAGTTAATAGTCATTTAATACGTTCACTGCAAATGACCTCTATTGTAAAGGTCTTTAAGGTGCTAAAATATTTAAAAAATTTAATTTGATGGTTTTGCTTTAAAAAAAAAAATATGACCATAAAAACTAATTTTGAGTCTTGAAAATGGAAAAAAATCCTAGGCAGCCATCCCAAATTGGAATCAGACAGTTCTTTATGATTGTAATCGACATGCTCTTCAGATGGAGTCAGGTCACTGTCATGGTGGTTGTCGTCGCTTGCCTCAGACTCCGCATTTGTAGGGTCACTAATATACTCTACTGCATCATTGGTATTAAATAAATTGTCCTTAGAAGTCATCCATGTCAGAAGCTATATCACACACAGCCACGGTCACGCATTAAACTCTCACTAACACTACTGACACAAAAATGGCTGGTAATTTTAACAAAACAATAAGAAACATCTGACATGCGTCACATCGATGCTGCATCACTCATTTGAGTCTCTTGTACAAAGCTGGTGTGGATACAAACCTTTCCGTATCCAATGATGACTGTCTCCGAAATTGTGTTAAACAATGATTTTTTAAACATTGTAATTTATATCGAAAACACCTTTCATTTAGATTGTATTATATATCATTTTATTTGAATATTAATTTTGGTACATAATTTGTGAAATTATATGGCCCCATTAGCACAGTTTTAAAATTATTAGTTTTACTTTCAAAATGGAAAATGTCCTGTCTGCTTGTCCAAAGTGAGAAGATCCAGAAAATATGCTATATTTACATTATTATTTTAATGGATAGATTTCAATCAGGAAAGAAGTGAACTACATCACAGTTGACTACCTGTTGATTATTGAGTGTACTTAATCCACTTGCCAAATCAAATATTATTCCAATTATTGTGATTCCAAATTCTATAATGACAAACCACTAGTAATGATTGGTAGAGAGTTTTTTTTCAGATTACACTGATGTGTTATGTATAACACTAGGTACCATTTTATTCTTTATAAATTGACAGTCACAATGATAGAAGTGATGGCATATTCCTAGTGGTTTATTGTGTTTACATTTTGCTTTGAAAATGTGAAATATTGTCAAAAACAACTCATCTTGAATTGGAAAAAATCATTGGAGTCTGTGTGTTGTTCACTGCTGTTGTGGCTATAAAACTTTGCAGTTTAGAGATTTATTATTTTTTTACTTAAAAGTAGTTGTTTTTAAAGTATTAGATGTTATAATGTGAATTGTGTATATGAACTGAAAACAGAATTTAAAGAATATTTTGCTAGGATAGCAAAATCACCATTTTCATATAACTGTAATTCATAATATGTAATAAAATAATATTAAATATATAGGGTTTTTATGGAAAAATTGAAGCACCTCAATTTAAAATAAATTTTACGAAATAAAATTTATGTAGAAAATCTTTTTACTGCTTGTCTTCTTTGGTAAATTCTTTTTAAAAAATATGAGAACAAAATCACATATGAATGATATTTTATCATGGTTTTATGAAAAAACAATTTTTCAACTTTTCAGTATCATAGATTTTGGATATTTTAAAAAAATTTCTCAAACTCTCTACTTTTGATATTTGCATTAATTTTATTTAGATTTTGCAGTGTATTAAAAATCTTGGAAACGTTTTTTTTATTTCAATCTTATAGAGTTATTAATTTGGCTGTTCTAAATAAGAAAATATATAACAGTATTGGTTTTCTATTACTAGAATTCTATTTATAGAGTTTTAAAGAAGATTGGGCACCGAAAGTAGAGTGGCCCAGTCAGTATACAATTTTGTGAATGGCAGGTGCAGGATTATAAAATTACTGGAAGAAAAGTTATAAGTTACAAATAGCCATAGCAAATAAAGACTGCTGATAGAGCATACCAAAGTGGGTATGTGGAGTTTGGTAGAGTGAATATTCTGGTACTTGGCATACCAATACCAATACAATAGGAACCGTAACCCGGAACAATACACTGTAACTTTTAAAGATCGCTTCACAAGGCTAGAGTTTCTTAAGTTTAAACCACATTGTGAAACAAATATTTTGACAGTTTTCAAACACTAGTTATTAAATCAAACAATGTGAACCAATATGCCGTTTTTAAAAAAATAAAATTTTATTGGTGAGGTGGCTTAAATTTCTCAACTGTGACTTATTAATTGTTAAGTGGTAAACCTGATCGAAGGTGTACTTGGTTCCTGAAAAAAAATTATGTTTAAGCCATTTCAAGGAGTTGGACAAGTTGATTCTTAATTAAATTGTCTCTTATTATTTATAAAATATCACTAAATTTTAAATATCTTTTATTTCGTTAAGCCTTTAAAGGAATAAATGTAAACAAAGATTTTACTTTTTTGAAAATCTCTGCAAACTATAATTATATTTAAAAAATGGTTCTTAAATTCATCTATTAAATATGACCATATAAAATCAATTTTTAGAATAATGAATTTCTTAACTAGAAAGTAAATCCTTCAAAAAATATAAAAGCAAGTCAAATGATGCAAAATTACATAGGAAGAGATAGTAGTTCCTTTGATGAATTATAATTTTTTTAATAATAAAATATATTATTATACACATAATGTACATAAATCCTTTATTTTAATCCCTTCCATAATTTATATTTATAGTTTATAATATTGAATTTAGAAAATTTACGTGTTGTAACATTTTTCTTAAAAATTTCATCATAAATAGAAATATAGATTTGACTTATAATAAATAGCACAATATCATTAAACCTTTTTTAAAAAGTTGAAAAATATTTTTTTCATGAATTTTGTTAAAAATTGGTTCCAAGGATTGAAGCATTGCAATAATTAGGAATATTATTATACTAAAACACTTCTAAATATTTTACAACTTGCCTGTAGTAGTACTTACTTATATTTGTTAAAGAGATGTGTCCCATTGTTAACTCAGACCATAACTGATCCCAAGGTTTTCGTAGGTAAGGGTGTTAGGGTGGGGTGGAATATTATTGTGGGGTGTGGGTGTACTTGGTGAGCATTAGGAGTTATGATTTCGAAAAGTGTGTGTAAGTTATAATGTAATTGAGTGTTGAGTATGTGTGTATTATCCCAGCCCCACCCTAACGTACAAAAACCATGGATCAGTTAAGGTCTGAGTTAACAATGGGACACATCTCCCAAAATGGCCATCCTCAACAAATATAAGTAAGTGCTACTATAGGCAAGTTGTAAAATATTTACAAGTGTTTCAGTGAAAACTAGTAACTCATGTGAAAATGGAATCATCAAAATATGAATAGTGTTATAAACACTGAGGAGATTCTACTTCATTAGCAACATACATTTCTAATGTTACATCACTGAAAAAGTTAAACTTGTTAAAAACTACATATTAATATACGTCATCATAGCTTGTAAGGTTTAGTTTGTTATAAAATATACATCCCAAAGAATGAACAGATGTTTGTGTCATATATTGACCCTTAACACGCGGGACATATAAAGGGCAAGTAACAGATTACGTGCTAGTAGATGAAAAAACATTTTTGCAAATGTTCAAAGTTCTATTTAATTCTGAGTTCCTAAAGATGTATTTGAATAAACAAAATTATAAACTAGATATTTTTTTAATTTTTTATATTTTGACTTTAGGTAATTCAAGATATCAATAAATCCATTTAAAATAAAATTAAGTAACTAAAATTATTATTCACCAAATCATAAACAATAAATTATTCCTACAGAACAAACAAAGGTCACTCACGTAAACAGTAAACAACTATAGCAATCACAATGCCAACACAAAATATGACAGTTGGCAGACTCTGCTTCCTGCCGAGAATACCCATCATACGCATTTGCATAGTCCACGTAATGACGCCTGGTGGCTAAAACAACAGAATGTGGCCTAGAACAATAAACGTAGCAGAGGAGTTTATTTACACCAAACAATAATTGTCACACATTGTAATGGACTTTAAACAAACGACTAGGACTTCCATAAACAAAATATTGTAAATACGCGATTTCTCGTAATACACGCTAGCAGAGATTTCAGCCTTACAAGAAATCACGTTATACGCATGCAAAGGGTTAAATATGCCTTCAGTCTAATATATGCCTAAATCTATAATTTTTAAGAATAGGTAGTTTCGCTTCTTAAAAACAAGTACACTTGAGAAACATATAAACGTGTATATGTTCTTGAAATCTATAACTTCAGGGTTACATTTACGATATTACTTGAAGAGAATTTGTAAATTTATAACAAAAACTATGCAGTTCAAAAAAATACAACAAAATACAGTATCACAAGGCTTAAAAATGAAATAGTTAACTCTGAATCTCTCCACACATTAGTTTAATAGAAACAAATACACTGGTTTATAACGCAGACTAGTTTTGGCAACAATGTCGCCTTCCTTAGTGCTAGGCTACTACTTACATATTTCGTCAAGATATTGTACAACAATAAAACAAACAAGATAAAACATAAAAAGTTGAGCAATAAAAATAATCTAATCTAACCACGGAGCACAGAACTCCTACTCAGGAGAGTTGTCTATCTTACATCACTGTTATTATTAATATTATTTTGTTCTTTTTCTTTCTTATCCCACATCCTCATCAATCTACAAACCGTAAACAAAGCTAAAACAGTTTTGTTAAAAAAAATAACAATGGTATATTAGATAAATACCCGCTATAAACAATTCATATATAAAATAGGTTTGTACAAAATTGTAAATAAAAAACAGAAAGTCAAGTATTGCCTGGACACTAAGCATTACTTTAAGTCCGACCATCCTAAGTTGTTGAAACAAGTTACGAGGTACATCACTCTGGATGCTTGGTAGACCTGGTTTATTAATAAATTTCAAGATGTCTCAGTAAAAAATGAGTCTAGACCAGTCCAGGGTTCCTTCTTTCTGTTTCAGAATTTTGTGTTATTCCACTAAGCATTTGATTTATTACTGTGTTTTCTATTTCAGATATAATAAGTGTTAAATTAGTTGCTACCACTACCTTGTTAAAATGTTTGAAGTGATGTGTAATTTTTGACCGAACTTTCTGTTATTTAGTTATAACTTGATTCAACAACTTAGGATGGTCGGACTTAAAGTAATGCTGGGTGTCCAGGCAGTACTTGACTTTCTGTTCTTTATTTACAATTTTGTACAAACTTATTTTATGTATGAATTGTTTATAGAGGGCATTTATATAATATATTATTATTTTTTTTTAACTGTTTTAGCTTTGTTTAGGGTTTGTATATTGATGAGGATGTGGGATAAGAAAGAAAAAGAACAAACTAATATTAATAATAACAGTGATGTAAGATAGATAACTCTCCTGAGTAAGGAGTTCTGTGCTTCGTGGTTAGATTAGATTATTTGTATTGCTTGACTTTTTACGTTTTATCTTGTTTGTTTTATTGTTGTACAATATCTTGAAAAAATATGTTAGTAGTAGCCAAGCACTGACAAAGCAACATCGTTGCCAAAACTAGTCTGTGTTGTGAACTATTGTTTGTTTCGTTCAAACTAATTTGTTATGAGATTCAGAGTTGACTATTTTATTTTTCAACATTGTGAATAGTTCTCACTAGCTAAGCTCTAATTAACAAATTACAGTATGTTTATCGTCAAACCCTGGACTTTAGACCAATAATGTTATAAACTTATGTGATTAGTAATAGATATTTGAAAAGCTAATTATTGACAAAATTGGGTAAGAGAATTGATAGCATTTATACTCAAAGAAATTGCAAGGCATCATGGTTCAATAATGTGTCTTTGCCTATTTAAAGTGAACTTGCTATGAACCAGAACTTGTGTGTGTACATTTATGTTTGTATTTGTTTTTTTTCACAATTGCTAAATTATACAGCAATTATCCTAAAAGTAATTCTAAAAATATTTGTTATTATTTTTATTCCCACTACAATGAAGTTTCAACTTATGCATTCATGATTGTATTCATGTTCATTGTACTTGGTCTCATAAAATGAAACATAAAAAATAAAATATGTCTCTAGGGTTTAGATAGCAATTTACCATTTTTATACACTTGGCGATTAACCTGCTATTATTCTACTTAATGTAAAATTTATTACTTAATGATTTATGAATCATTTATAATTTTTTTAACCTTCTACAAATTTGTCCTTAAATTCATCTTAAGCTTTACATTTTTCAGAGATGTTGCCTGTAGGAATTGTCTAGTTAATGCTTCAAGAGTGGTTAAATTGGGAGACTTTGGAATGACAAGGACAATGTTTGAAAATGATTACTACAGGTTCAACAGGAAAGGTATGTTAAAAAGTTTTTAATCTTATTTTTTAACTACTTTACTTATTCCTCAGTAGATTAATTTAATAGCTTTCCAACAGTTGGCTCTAAATTTCACGTATTTACCTCCCACTATAAACCTTCCTGTCAAACATTAGGTATAAAATATTAGGCAATAAACTTTGAATGTAAAATATTATTTATTAAACCCTCTAAATTCCAAACTCATCTATAAAAATGGTTACAGGGTGAGTGCCAAACCCATATCTATTTTACTCATATTTATTAAAATATCCTACTGAGAGACAAAATCAAATAAATTTTAAACAGATGTCAAAACCTTTAGCAGCAGCAATAGTCATAATTCTTCATCAGTTAAAAGTCTATAGTAAATAAACTGGATAATTCGTAACTAAGTGAATTCTTAAAAGCTTACTTGCTGACACGTTTTGAAACAATCGTTCCATTTACGAAGCTAACCTTCAAAAGGTTTGAGAAGCTTAGCTTCGTAAAAGGAAAGATTGTTTCGATATGAGTCAGCATGTAAGCTCTTAAGTATTCAATTAGTTACAAATTATTTAATTATATTTTAATCTGTGAAATCAAGATTATTACAACAAGCAACTTTAAATAAACTGGGTTTACAATGGAACACAGTTGTCCTTGCAGTAAACCAGTTTCAAATTTAATATTCTCTAATGTCTCTTGACAGAGAAATAGGCAGAAGTGTTATTGAATTAAACTTCAGTGATAATAGTGATAAAAATAGTGATTATTCAATTACAAAGAATAAAACTATTTACATTTTCTTTTTCTTTGTAAACAAATAAAAGATAGAATAGAAAACAAATTTAGAAAATTATTTAAAAAAAAAAAAAACTCACCACAGAAATATAACGCCACATAGGCTTCTAATAGTTTACTATACCACTACTCATGGTTATACCACTACACTGGCCATGAAATTTGCTAGTTTATACTATAAATTTCGTAAAAAGTAGGTTCTACATTATTTTATAGATTGTTTTATATATATATATATATATATATATATATATATATATATATATATATATATATATAATTTTAATCCGAAAATTACAATAAAAAAAGATAAAAAATACTAATCAGTTGTTAATTTTATTTTCTCTTAACCAATTGTAAAAATATTTCACTGTATAAATCCACCATAACAACATAAAAACTTTACAAACACTGAAATAGCCGTTAACAAAAAGAATCCTTTAGAGAAACACATAAATTTGAGTACAATTTCATTATAAAAAAATTATATACAAAAACACTTAAAGTCTTATCATTCCAGCAAAATCATCACTTCCTGATGAGAAATCTAATAAGTTAGTTGTTGGCACATCTTCTTCTGCTTTAATATCACTTTTCACATTACCACTAGTCATTACGCTTTAATCTAATTTTGTATCAGTTTCACTTGATTGGAAAGGGTACATATCTAGATTAAAAATTCACACCAACATCAAGCAAAACAACTTTACTTGAATTACACGAACATAATGGGTAATCAGCAGTTGTTTTATATATCTTTACAGTTCTATATCTAAGAATCTTTACAATGTGAGAGCTGTTTTTTAGTATAAAATGTTACCTAAATAAGGAGCAGATTCTGTAGTTTGTAATGAAAACTAATATAACATATATAACAAAGAACTTACTTACTTTATCCAACGCACATCCGTGGCTGTTCTGCCATTCGACGTAGAGCCTCCCAATATAGATATATAACAAAGTATGAATACAGGTATAACTAGTTTATATAATAATGTCCAATTGTTGACACAACTTCATAAATCTTTTTACTTGCAATACAGACACACTGTTAATAAACCCTGAAAAGATTTAAAACTCTGTAGATAAAGAACTGTAAGCATTAATTGATAATATAAATTATATTATTTTAAAGCTTTCCTAAAACTAGCACTTTCATTTATGATGAATGAAACTTTACTAACTGAAGTTTAAAATGAAAACAGATAATGTTTACTTTAAAAATGTGTTAAATTGTTGTTTGATAAATGCTGTAATTATAATGACGTTTGAGGAA
Organism: Prosapia bicincta; assembly: GCA_036971475.1. Lineage (NCBI taxonomy): Eukaryota > Metazoa > Arthropoda > Insecta > Hemiptera > Cercopidae > Prosapia > Prosapia bicincta. The sequence continues at coordinate 37,528,395 of JBAIZL010000001.1, forward strand.
TCCTAATTAATTTTAATGTAAATGAAAGCGGAAAAGTGATGATAAACTTTGTCGGCTGTCATGGCCGAGTAGAGTAACAGTAAAGTGCTTTTGGCAAGAGTTCAGAGTTCTGATCCATCTTCAGGTACCATGACATAACACCAGGCTAGGTCATAGATATGTTATAATTTACAACAGTGTCAAACGTTAAGAGAACATAATTAACTTGTAACAAGTTCCTGTGGTTCTACCAGGCTACAGACACATTTCACTCTTTCATTGCATGAATAAACCTCTCTCTTGTTAGCTACTACTCCTAGGTTAGTGAAGGTGTAGAGGTAGATGAACTCTGACCACTCTCTAGGTAGAATATAGATCTAAACACAATGATAAGTGCCAAAGTTATATTAAAGTACCAAAACAATACAATATAGTACTTTAACAATACAGTAGTACTTAAACAAACAATACAGTAGAAAATAGGTAACAATAAAAACCACCAAAAAAGCCTGCAAAGCAGAATTTTTAGAATTCAAAAATAGATATTTTATTACAAGCACGAATTCTAGAGGACTGACAAATTTGAAAAACGTTTTTTATAGAAAACATTTCAGTGATAATTTTTTATCCTTGCTATTTTGTGTATACTATGTTGTGATTTTATATTTACCTGATATATTATATGAATATAAAAATAAATAATGTACACACCAGCTTCTACCATACAACTATTAAAATTTATATAATTTATTGCTTCTAAATTTTTCAAACATATTTGCAATTTTAAATTTTTTACAGGAATGTTACCAGTGAGATGGATGGCACCTGAAAGTTTAGGCTTAGGTATATTTACACCAAGTTCAGATGTTTGGTCCTATGGTGTCCTTTTATATGAGATCATAACCTTTGGTAGTTTTCCATTTCAAGGATTGTCTAATGCTCAGGTGCTAGAGCATGTCAAAGCTGGAAATACTTTGAAAATACCCACTGGAGTCAAATCTCAGCTGTAAGTAATGATTTCATATATAAACTAATAAGAAGATACCAGTTAGTTTAAAATACTTTGCTTAAAGTCTAGGTTTTCAATATCACTATCGTAAATTAGGAGAAATCTATTTTCAACTTCATAAGGGTCCATCTACATCACTAACACAATTTTTTCACTCCCATTCAGCTGGTGTAATAATTGTTCTCAGTCAAATTACAATAGCATTTTATAATTATTTATAGTAACATGTCTGTACAAACAATATAAATTTTTAAAATAATTTATATAATACTATAATAAAACAGGGACATTGTCAACAACTGTCCTCCAAAACAGACTTTTACAGATAAACTTCCAAATGTCGTAATCATATTCACTCAACTCCTGTACTAGTACTGATCAACCAAATGAAAATATAGATGAATATTGAAGCTCCTCTCTGTTGCCAATCACTAGCAGTGTCAAAATAATTTATGATACAATACTTTTTACAATGAAAAATGTATGTATATATATATATATATAAAATATTGATATTTTACGTTGTCCATTATTTTTCCGTTGCATTGACTTTATGAAGTTGGTATATTACAATTGTAAATACTTTTATCCACCACTAAGTGCAATAATTTTACCTTTACAAGGTAAAATTATTGCACTTAGTGGTGGATAAAGTATTTACAATAGTAATATACCGACTTCATATATATATATATATATATATATATATATATATATATATATATATATATATATATTCTATTTTTTATGTACATAGCTATCTATACATCCATGACAGAAATCCAGTGATAGGCAATTTTTCAACAAATGTTCACTTTAGGGGGACTATATTGTTGTTTGAATGATAGACAGAAAACTGAACTTTATAGACTATTAGTGGCTTGTACTTAGTAGTGTTCTGCATGTTTTCAAATAATTTGCCAAGATTTATTAGTGTGTAATCAGTTTTTAGGTTCAAAATTTATTACATTACAAATGGTGTACAAAAGTTTTAAACTTTGAATTAGATAGTTCAAATTTTATAATAAATCATTTGCTTAATAATAAACATATTGTAAATAAAATTAAAAAATTAAAATTGATTTTTTTAAAAATCAATATTGTGTTGCCTATGACATGAAGTAATTAAGATTCAGGGCATAATTTGATATTTTCCACATTATATTTCAAAAAACCATACCCTGCCCTACATGGATACTTTTTAAATTATAGGTATGCATTATCTAGAAAAGGTGTAGAGATGGGATATCAGAAAATTTTATACCATTTCACGTACTTTCTTTTGGGTAAAATACGACAGTAATTATTTACATGATCAGTTCCTCCATTGTACGTGTTATATTGCCATATTACTTTTATCTTTTCCTGCTCAACCTGAAGAGCCTGGAAAGCCAAATTCACACTATTTTACCAGTTGCTCATGAACAATACCAACCTGAAGAGACTGGAAAGCCAAATTCACACTATTTTAGCCGTTGTTCATAAACAATACCAACCTGAAGAGCCTGGAAAGCCAAATTCACACTATTTTACCAGTTGCTCATGAACAATACCAACCTGAAGCTTCAAGATATTTCAGAAGTATATTGATAACTTCATGAGGGTGCCTTCTAGTGATTTTACTTTTTGCTCCTACTTAAATACCAATCGATCTGTTCGTCCTGTGTGTGCATGTGTGTGTGTGCATGATTTCACTTGCATGCACGATTATACACAATAACCATTATTATCAGTACATTACTTGTCAGCTGATATATATGATTTTAAAGTCTTTAGAGATGGTCATTCTATATCAATCAACAAATTGTTATAACTTTTGGTTGAAAAGTTTTTCAAAAAATTTCCAATAGCTGAACTTAACTTCTCCCTGGAATAAATAAGTAAAGCAAACAAGACTACACACACATACATTACAACAGGCTTTTCTTTATTTTACCATTATATATTTTCTATTTATTTTCATCACATATTCCTCTTACTCCTCTTATATTTACCTTTACCTGATTTTTATTTTTTCCGAGACTTATTTTACCTGTTAATTATTAGAACCTATCTTTCCTTATACCTTTTATTTATTTTATTTTCTTTCTACACCTAGGTCTACCTTATACTTACCAGTCACCCTGGAATGGTAGACTGACCTAAGAGGGAATATTATGAAAAAAAAAAAATCATTTATTCTAAGAGTTTTCTCTCATTTCTTAAATTTGAGAAAAAATCATTAGAACCATTAATGAAAAAAATTACATAAATTTATCAACAAATAAACGAATTACATTGATCATAAATTATAACAGATTAAAGCAATAAATTTTAGTTATTCTGATGGTAATACTCAATCATGAATTTTAGTTACAATACATTGAAAATATAACCAATGAAAAACGTTTTTAACTTATAGAGAAGGATTGATCCGCTCATGTTGGAACATAGATCACAAAAAACGACCGCAAATATCAGAGATAGTGGAATTTTTAGCAAACAACCCACAGTTGTTGACATCTTGTTTGGATGTTCCTTTATCTTCTGTTCAAATAGAAGATAATGTTCAAGGAGATCTGTTATTGTCACAACCACTGAAAAAATTTTCTTTTCCTTTCCGCAATAGATCAAATTCTACAAAAGGAAATGACTCATCCCAGTGGTCAATTCGTGCTACTGATAGAGGAACGAGACATGTATGGCCATATGTAAGTATTTCTTTCAAATAGAAAACATTTGTTATGAACATTACTTCATTATTTAATTTTAAAATTCCTTAGTTTGATAACATTGGTTGTTATTATGAAAAGTGTGTGAGTTTTCAGTTGTGAACTAAATGATTTACAATATGTAATGATATTGTGGTTCCTAAAAACTAAGAAGATTTTTGTCTTTATAAACAACAGTATATTATTGTTATAAAAGAGTTTTCTATAACATATTTTACTACACTACTGAAAGGTTAAAAGCATTAATGAAAACTACGATGAAGAGTTAAGTACATTTATTTTTCTTCATTAGTCTCATGTATAACAACAAAAATGAATTAGGCTACCTGAGGACCAAGGCAGGATGTTAAAGCAGACTGTTTAATGGTTGAGAAACAAATTTAAAGAAAGATGCTGTTTATTCGCTTAACGGTTATTATCTGCGTAACACTTTCAGCACGGCAACGATATTGGTGATCTCATAAAACTACTGTCTGTTTTTCGTTAACTTCCACCTCTGACGGCAGTGGAACGCTATGTGGGTTGCATAGCTTGTCGTACCATCTAATTATTTAGCACGTTGTTTTCATCTCAATAATTTTATTTCTAACATATACATGTTTATTGGGGACATCAGAACAGTGTATTAGACACTAAAATATTGTTTTATTTATCGTGTCACAATTAAAAAAAAGAAATACAAATGATAGATTACTGTATGATAAATAATAAAACACAATAAAAAAGACAGAAAAAAAGATAATTTACATACAAAACAAAAGACCCTACTACTAAAATATACTACATACTAAAATAAGTACTCAATGTGTAACTCGGAATGTTTGTTTCTGTTTGTGCTATGTGTTTCACAAAGCCATAGAGATCAATAATGTAAACAGAGACATAGATAATACATATGTCACGTCCGAGACTATTTATAGCCGAGATTAGCTGACATTTGTTTACTACAATCTTATGTTGACACATTAGGTTTTCAGGCGTCCAAGCATTTTGTCAATGACTCATATTTAAAATAGTCTGTTCCCACCTTGAGTTGGTTCATTCACTCTAATAGGGCAGTTATCGTTTATTCTTGCGTTAGTTCAGAAAGCTTAGTTAATTTTTATGACCGTTAATTTTACTGGATATTTTGTCGTGTTAAGTAGTTCAAACCAAAAAAAAACATTAAAATATAAAAGTTAAACCAAATTAAATCTGTTCATAAAACTCCCTGAAGCATTGTTTCAGTTGAAGCATCAAAAGTTAACTTGAGATGGTAGGATTTAAAAACGACTCAATCACAATGTTCTCCAATCTCTTCTGAAGCACTGATGTAAAAATCAAACCTTTATACAAACACGTATCGACACTAGAGAAGTTTCAATTAGCCTGGGAGTGAGCATGCCGGTGAGCTCGCCGTCTCTAAGAAAATAAGCTGGGAGCACACAGGCACCCTCCTGTGCCTTGTAAGGGAACCCAGAGCATGCCGGTACGCTAGTTGTGCTGAACGTATCCACAAAGTTCATGTAGGCTAAGTTGCTTGGATCCCTTTAGTCTTAACGCAATATACTGTAGACCTATACTGGCAGGTTTTTTATGATGAACTTTGTAACATCTAGTTGACATACAAGTACTGAGTATAGGTTCCACTTTGTCTAAATACTCTGCATGATTAGTCACTTTTACAACTGAATTTTACTCAAACAGGCTTTATCGGTTAATTTGTACATCCTTGTTAGTGGACTTAATTCAGTGAAAAAGAAATATGATTGAACAAGTTTCAAAATCTTGTTTAATTAAGTGAATGCATGTAAGTTACTGACAAACTTGAATGGTAAATCAGAAGTGGAAGAAGGAAGAACATGGTATGTAGACCTCTACATGGCAGGTATACATGGCAGTAGTGCTATATGTTTGAGTACATTTTTCTGCCGTTCCTAATGTTTCAATATTCTCCTCTGTTGACGCGTTTTGGAGTAACTCCATTTTCAAAACTTCAATCGTACTGTTCGCTCAAATTTTGAGTTCATCTTTATATACCGTTAGTCACGCTCCCACCACTTCCAGACCTCACTTTCTATTGGTGCACGCCTACTATTGCTTCTTGCGTCCACCTACTTAATAATTTTAAACTTTTAAATATAACGTTCGACTGTATATTTATTTGCTTGTTTATTACATTTTCTTTCTCAACTTTGCTTTATAAATGTCCAAATTTTCTGAAATATTTAAATGTCTTTCTTTGTTAACATAATGTAAAATTTTCATTGTATTTTTCATTTCTTGCGGTGTATGGCCTTCTTCAATCAAATGTATAGCATAATTCGAATCATCTTTCTCATACTAAATAACCTAATATGCTCTTTATATCTGGTTTCAAATTTTTGTCCTGTTTGCCCTATGTATGTTGCTTTGCAATTACATTGCATTTTATAAACTCCGTTTTTACAAAACTTATTTAAACTTTCTATATTACACTTTAATTTATTCTTTAATGTGTAGTTAGTTTTCATTCCAACTTCTGTATTATATTTCTTGAAAAAAAAATTTTTATTAATTTATAAACCTCTTTTTCTGTATATGTAAATTTACCCCATTTATTTTTCTTCATATCCTTTGTGCAAATGGTTCATTGACATTATAGCTGTAGTATTTAACAGGGTTTAGTGAACTACTGTTAGGTTGGCAGTGTAGTAACAGTGAGTAAGAAATAGTAGTATAAGTGTGGTGACTAAATTTTCTCAGTCTAGCTTTACAACTGGGCCCTTCCACAGTTGGCATTGACACCAAATTTGAAATACTAAGACTACACATGACATACCACCCTCTAAAAATTTTAGCTTTCTAGTAAAGATAAAGAAGAAGGGAGTACAGGGAAAGAGTAGTAGTAGGGTAGGTAATAAAGTAGAAGTAGGGTAACAGGTTTGTTAACAGGTTGATTGAGAGCGCCAGAACCAGTAATGTTAGTGGTTACAATGGTGAGATCTTCAGAGCCAGGGTTAAGTTGAAGATGCAATCCATTGGCATGTAAAGGGGATTATAATATTCTCTTTAGATGAACAGCAGTTGATTTTCCTAAAGAAGATCAGATCTCTTGTTCCATTTGAGCTTTTGTACTTGGGTATACAGATATTGCAAATACCAAAGTCTCCAGGAGGAAAGGGACATAGGTTGGATGAGCCACCAAAGCTTTAAGGTTATATATTTATTCTGTACATTGGACAAGGAAAAAAAGGACAAACTATCAATATATACCAGGAGTGATGAATGAAAAGGAATTATTAAGATCAGGAGAGAGATCGAAGAAAAGATGACTGTTCGTGCTCCTGGTGTAGAAGGTTGGAAATTGTTTTGGATTGAAAGCAGTCTTACTAATGACAAGATGTAATAATAGCTTTGATGATTTTATGACAGCTTCTACCAAAATGAGGAGCTGCAGTATGGTTAAGGTATCTCAATTTGTTGGTCAGAGAGCTTGCTCTGAATATTTTAATATGAAAATTGAGAAAGAGTACACTTCCAATTGATGACACTGTAAAGTTGGTTCGATTGTTGGAGTAAACATATGAAGGGAGACCTAATAGTGTTGTAAAACAGTGAAGAGTGCAAGGAAGCTGTCAGGAGATAATTCAGAGACAAATTCTGGATAAACAAGTACTAATTGTGGTGCTCGTGTATGTGAAAAGGCTGAGCACCCTTTTAGAATGTTTGAGTTTTTCATGTGACTGGACTTGGTGTTAAAAACTCAGTGAGATCTTGTTAGCAACTGACAGAGTTGAATGGAAAAATGGAGGAAGGAATAGAATGGTTCATATAGATAAGCATATTCACAAAAGAAGTGCAAAGGTTGATTGAAGTCATTACTGTAAGATTTATTATAACTTGGTCAGCCTCTATTGGGTTGGCAGTAGGGATTGGGACAGAGCAGAAGTAGTGTGGTAGCTATATTTTCTCCGTCAAGGTTAACAGGTGAGAGCTTTCATAGTTATCATTAGTATCAAATTTGAATTACTAAGACTACAATTAATAATTAGTTTTTAACCAAAATTGCAAGTAATATGATTTTATAATAAGGCAATTAAAAAAATAAGGTCTTCAATTATTTTGTTTTAGATATAACAAAAAAATATTGATTTTCTGATTTATTGTGAGAAGATGTTATAAAAGCTGATCAATTAATCTACCTAATTTTCTTCATAATCACCAATTTGGTAGATGCATTTTTATAGATTTGACAGTTTTTATCGCCTTATCATATAATCTAGGTAACATATCCTTGAACCTCATCTGTCCCCTGTCATCAGAAATGAATTGCTTTCCGGGCAAATGTTCTTGGAACTCAACATTCCTCTTCTCCAGCTCTGAAACTAGATTTATCTCTCTTTTACAGTACATATTAGCATCTATTGTGGTCTCAAAAAGCTTAAAGTCAACTAATAATAGCCCCTTTTAGTTCAAAATACAGTTTTCATGACTTTATTAGAATTTTTACAGCTTTGAGAAGCGGAATGGAAACAATTGTGTGATTTTTATATAGTCTCATGTAAAATGGAAAACCTAGATTTCATCGTCTGTGAGTGTGAAGTCTAAAAAATTGCTTTTTTCATCTGTATAGTGGCAAATAATTTCTGGAAAGAATTCATTGTTTGCCATTTGTGATCGTCAATAGAAATTGAAACTTGTTTCTTAAAATCGTGTAAATGGTGCTTCGGGAACCGCATGGATCAATGTACCAATCTTCACACATTGTTTTCTCAACCTTTCCAATTATTTCCAATCCACTACCTACCCACTACTTTCTTTACCATTAGTATTAGTATAACCAGCCATAAACTCTCTGAACCACTTGCAAACATTCTTGATACTCATACATGATTCTCCACAAATTAAAAAATTTTTATTTCCAAAATTTGGTGATAACTTCCTCTCAGCTCATTTGACATCTAAATAACTATGTGAATTTCACACCTGGTAGTAGATTAACATACCAGGGTATGTGCTACTGTATGCTTTTGTTTTGTGTTGAATCTAATTAATTTTGTGTTGAGTAGTTAACCGATATATAGTATATAGTAAAACCCCTTCACTCTTCCCCTCCCTCTATCTCACTAGACATCGCTCTATCAAAAAACAGTTAGTTGTCAGTGTGAGTTTATACAACTTGTATCTAGGTTTGTACTTTGTACAATGTCCGCTCCCCCATGTAGTGTTTTTAATACTTTGAATATTATTAGAGAGTTTGTACAATATGTCTGATTTAATAAATAAAAGTGAAATTAACTACACACTTTATGAAAGTGGTTGAGATGATATTGATATTGGTTGTTTTATGACATACTATAGTAATTAACTGGTTGAAAATAATTATTTATCAAGGGAAAGTGATATAAAGGGTAGTGTTGGGAGCAGTTAGGAACAGTGAAGATGGTGATATAGTTCTTGATAAAGTTGGTTAAATAGTTCGGTTTATTTCCAGAGTAACACATTATTTAGTGTGCTTTATTTGACTGGTCTAAAAAAGATTAGGAATACAAACTTTAGAGAATTATGGGCTGTTGATCAAGTTTTTGTTGTATATATGTTTCAGAGTAAATGTTTATTTTCACTAGTAAATGAAAATTACTTTATATTTCAAGAGAATAATTGTTTGTCCTATATTTTTTAGAATGGGTCTGCTGAAACACCAGTAAAACTATCATCATTATCTGAGACTAGAACAAATTTCAGCTCTGCCACATCAACAACAGAACCCCTTTTGGGGCACAAAAATGACAGTAAAATTATAGTACAACCTTTAAAAACCCCTAACGGTACTCCTAGAAATGGTGGGGAAGGTTATATAACACATGATTCAAGTCAGGATTCAGTGCTATAAAGTATAGAGTTTTAGTTCTATTGTAAGATTTACCAATGTAATTGTTATTTTCCAAAGAAACCAAACCACGTGGTAAATATTCCTAAAATATGACTGCCATTTACTAATTATATATATTTTTTTAAATATGCATAATAGTAGATAGGAAATTAACAAAAATGAATATATCCTTTAAACTGTTATCTGTAAAACCATTAATTTTATAAGTACAAACTTGAATCTCAAAAGGATTAATTATTTATATACCAGGGTTATGGTCTCCTACAGCTTATTGTTAAATATGTTTTAGAAATGTGTTTATAAGTCTAATTAGCTGTTTCACTTATAAATATCTAGTCATTATCAATGCACATTTTTAAAACAACCTAGTTTTACTGTTATTGATGTTCTCTAGAAAGTTATTTTTAAGACTGTAAAACATTTTCCCTAAAAACAATCCTTTTGAGTTTGAGGTTAGTTGAAACAAAGGTCTACTCTGTTTATTTTGTATTTATTTATTTTTTTTGTTTATTAGACATAACTTTTAACAAGAACTTGCTGATCCAACATTTGCATGGTTTTAATAAAACTACTTGTATTATTCAATAGATTATCTAGTTTATATGTTACTATAAAACGCAATAATGTTTATTAATTAAGTTTTTTTTTCTTTTTGTAAGAGACCCTATTATAAATTTAGTGACTGAGCCATTTCTAAATATTTTCCTTTAAATATCGTATTCACTTGTAGGAGATTGTATGGTAGTTGTGTCAAATGATATCAGAGAATTGCAGTGACCGTTTCCATCTAAAAAAAATCATCATCATCTTTTAAAAAATGTTCATATAGCCCACAAAAACTACTCAATAAGCACACAATAAAGTCATCAATGTAGCCAAACTAATCACATCAAAAATTATTTTACATACAACACATAAAAAGAAGGACTTCCAATATTAGCAACTAAGCAGAAAATTCATCTATCACATTGAACAAAACAACATCATATAAATCAATATTTTCACTAATAGCATTATATACTAGTATACATATGAAGAAAGCTTAATTACTCTAGGTAAAGGCAAAAATACCAGCTTAGATACCTTTAAATTCTGTAGTGCTGAACATCCTACGTACCCTATGTGATTAAAACCAAACCATACTACTTCAGTTTTGGTAAATATTGAGTCTTATTAACGTTGTTTTTTTTTTAATTACTCCTTTTAATGTGTAGAACACCAATATCAACTTTTTTTCCACGGAATATATATAATATTTTTATTTAATATATATATAAATTTTTTCACATTTTAAATGTAATTCTGTGATGGCATGTATAATGTGAACCGTGCATGCAGTAGCTACAGCCCACTGCACTATGTCAACGTCAATTTATTTTAATACTAAATTTAAAATGTAAATGTTACAAATTTACAAAATTAAAGTTCGGATTAGTCATAAACTAATGTAAAAGTGATTAAAAATACCTATGAAGTATTCAGTCAGGATAGACTGGGCTATAATTTTATACAACATTACTATATACCTTAAAATATACCTATAAAGTATCCAGTCAGGATAGATTTGGTTGTAATTTTTTGCATCTGCAATAAGTCTCAATATTTACCAAAATTAAACCAAATCCATCCTGACTGGATACTTTGATATCGGAGGGTATAAGTAATAAAAAAGAAAACGGAAAATTAAAAATGTTAAATTCAAAATAGCTTGTAGAACATCTAACTAACACAAATAATCCTTCTCGGGCTGTGGACAGTGCATTCAAATAAACTTTATTCTAATAAATTTAAGGAAATTTTAAATTAACCGATTACCTTTTGTGAGTCGTCATTAGGACTACAAGTTACTTTCAGCTGGTTACTGTCTCCCTTGGGAAGTTGGCATGCCCAGGAATATTCTCCCTTAGTCGCCTAGTGAATATCCTCTCTCGATGACTCAGTCTATAACACTTCTCTCTTAAACTAATATTGGTAAAAATTTTAATAAGGGTCTGAACAGTACATTTCGCTTAGAACAGCTGTTTAACTCGGCCGTTGATAAGTGCTGGTCTCTCATGGTGACAATTTGAACCATTTGCTCTTGGAGCTATTTGCTGGTTTGGCGGTAACATAAAAAGACGTTACCGACCTTGGCGGTAATATATAACAAAAACTGTTTCATAGGTATATTTTAATATAGGTATATAGTAATGTTGTATAAAATTATAACCAAATCTGTCCTGACTGGATACTTCATAGATATATTTTAATACAGTAATGTTGTATAAGATTACAACCAAATCTAGACATAGTGCAGTGCACTGTAGCTACTGCGTGCCTGGTTCACACTATACATGCTATTACAAACTACCAACTAAAATGTGAACAAAATTAACCTTTTGTATTTTCTGCAAAAAAAGTTAATATTCGTGTTCTAAACATAAAAACGATTATTTTTTAAAAATATTGAAAAAACCAAGACAATAAGACTCAATATTTACCTGCAAATACAATATTTACAAACAAACATAAATGCAATGTTTACAGTAAACTTTCTACATTATACCATTATACACTCATCTTCAATCCACTCTTATCAGTACAAACATGCTGTATACAACAGCAAGCCCTAAATTTTAAAAACATAACACAGGAAAATGCGTATAACATTTCAATATTTTATTAAAAAAACGCATTTGAAAACGAACATGAAAATCCTAAACTTAAAAACCCACTTGATAAATGTACTCTACATAATTTCTACATCTTATTACAAATATCCCAAATATATAAACTAAACAATATCTCTTTTAAATACAATTATGAAATAGAGTACACTACTTGCAACAATATTGACAACCTCAATTATCAAAGTTGCTTGTTGTAATCATCTTGAATTTACTGATTAAACTTTTATTAAATAATACTCAACTAAGTGAATACGTTATTTAGTTAAGTATTATATAATTAAAGCTCAATTATCAGTTGAAAACAAACATCACAAAAATAGGCCTACATAAACTATTATATATTCCCTTGTACTATATTGTAAATCATTCTTATAAAATTAAAGTTTAAGTTTAAAACATTTTAAAAGTGTAAGTGATTACTAGTAGCTCACGTGAAGATGGAATCAACAAATGAAGTTGAAGTTAAGACTGTCGAGATTGCACTGTACTTTCAGTTTTGAATCACTTCTAAAACAGTTTCAGTACACATATAATTATAAAAATATATAACATCAGATAAAACAGCAAAAAAAATAACAAGCAAGTTATTAAAAAAAGCAAAAATTCACTTCTTTAGATTTTAATTGGCCTTAATGTTCATTATTAGTAGGCTAATATTTATGTTATTACTTTTAATGTTTTTTTACTGAAATTTGAGGGAAATGGAAAACAATATTTGTATTATATCGCTTGAGTTTTCAACTTTCTAACTGTACAAAAGTATTCAATGAGTCTGTTAAAAATCTAAGGTTATTGACAAAAAACTGAAGAATTATTTTTACTGTAAGTTTTATGGTTATGACACATGTTTTTCAAATAATGTTATATATATTGAAACTTTAACGGGCCATGTTATATCACAATAAAAAAAAAACACAAATACTCAGAAAGAAATAGTTTTTTTAATGGTGTTCCTACAATATAAATTGATTGAAAAATACTGCAAAATAAACTATTCACATTTGTAAAAGATGTCAACTGTTATACACTTGTTAACATGTGATGATTCACAATTATATTAACGATATTTTTTGCTTATATTAGACACTTTGCTATCGCTTACGGACTATTTAACCTATGTAAATATTTAAAAAAAGTTTATTTTAATGAAAACTTGCAGTTTTTGTGTTGTACATCTTGAAGTTTTATAAATTACTACTTTTGGTATTCCTTGACCAAAAACCACTACTTGCTGATATTTTTCAAGACTCGTTTCACACTAGATCAGTCTTGTCCGTCATTCACAGCATTGAACGATGCAAAAAACTTGTCGGCCGAAAAATATGGTGTTTTTTTGCCAAATGATACTAAAAGTAGAGGTTTTGATTATTTTTTCAAATCTATGGTAAATGTGGATAGATTTATATGCTCTATGAATTGTTATCAATCATTCAAAGCTAGACAATTTGTAATATAGCCAATTTCATTAAATGTATTATTGTTAGGGCTATAGGATTTGAACAGATTTGTACCATATCCTGTGATACTTTTTTGTCAAATATAGAAATCAGCTTCAAATAAGCAGTTCATTTTACATGTTCTATCAGATTAACAAAGAAGGTATTACCTCAATACATTTCAAATACTTTGTAAACCACTATCAATATGAACTAAACATTTTTAATGAAAACACTGTCTTTTGAGTTAAACAATAAATGTATTAAACAGCAATTGTAGCAGTAAATTAGAACTCGGAGTTTTTGTGTTGTACATCTTGAAGTTTTTCTTATAAAACACACTTTTGATATCACTTGGCAAAAAAAACCTCTACTTACTGATATTTTTTCTTAATTAATGAGCAGAGCCATTTCACACTAGGTCAGTCTATTGTTTAATGCTGTGAGTCGCGGACAAGAATCTTGAACAATGCACTGGCCTAGTGTGAAACGAGTCTGCTGAAAAATAGCAGTAAGTAATGGTTTTTTACCAAGTGATACCAAAAGTGTAATTAATAAATTAGTAATGCTTAGTCAATTAATGGACTTAGCTTAGTTTCTATTATTACTGATTCATCACCATCAATATAAACAGAGGTTTTATCACAGTATAATTTACTAATAAAGTTATATCCGTTGTCAATTGAAACTTCTTACGTCCGTAAATATAATGTTCTGTTACGAGCCATGTGTTTCAATACAAGTTGTGTTTCAGTTCATTTGACATTATAAATTTTACTAATTCAGGTGGATTATTGTATATTAATAGTTCAGTTCTATACAGTTCTTGCTTTTTTCTGTAGAAAGGAAGTTGAAATGGTTTGCTTGAAAATAAAATCATCTAACTGTATCATCAAACAATTTATCTGTGTCCTATATCCACAATGCCAGTTTTTAGTAGGTAAAGATTGTAAAAATATATCTATATACATTGTGATCCTAGTCCCCTTGCATCTCCACAGACTCAGCCCATTGATCCTTCTACTGCTGAAAACACATTTTGAAAGTGTTAATTTTTGCAGTTGTATATTAGGCCTTCTCTAATTTTAAAACAGTCTAATCTTCAATTATCAGTATGTGTTGGTAGTACCAATCAAGTTTTGTGCAACCACAAAATGTAGTTCCTTCCATTCTGCTGACACTAGTTGGAGAACAAATTATGCAGAACTCTGTGCATCAGACAGTCATGTAGAATTTTTATTGATACTAACATCACCAGCAACTTCTCATATTGTCAAATGACAATCTCTATAACTTGATTCTTTACCCTATTAACATTAGTAACAGTATTAGTAATTTGTGAGCACCCAGAATGCTGATCAATTTCCATCTATATGGAATTCTGACCACCTACCTGCAGCCACAATGTTTGTTTTGGTTGAACTTCCTTGATTTGCTATCTCTAAAGCACTGTCCATAAACAGATGTTGAATTTTAATAATTGACTCACTGTGCGAGTCACAAAGGTTTTTCTACCATTTGAGGGTGTATTTTTAATTAACTGGTTCAGCCTAAAGAAGTTGTGTCAGATTTTAGAAGTGGAAATTTTGACAAACATCTGATATAACGCTACATTTTACCAGGTGAAGAATGATTTGTCTCTTTATGCTAGCCTTCTGTTCCAATGATTTTATTTTTTCAAGTAGGGATTTAATCCAATTTTTTTCCTAAATTTCTCTTCACACTGCTACCAATGATGTAGTATAATTATTGTCATTATTGACAATTATTGACATTATTTTTCTGTTATTGACAATTATCTTAAGTACCTCTCCGTTATCCAAGTTTATAGTTTCTTGCAGTTATTGTTTTGTACATCTTGAGGTTTTTTTAAATAACTACTTTTGGTATCACTTGGCAAAAAAACCACTACTTACTTATATTTTTCAGTGACATGTTTTGTACTAGATCAGTGCATTGTTCAGTGCTGTGATTCACGGACAAGACTCGCAGCATTGAACAATGCACTGACTTAGTGCAAAACACGTCCAATGAAAAATATCAGTAAGTAGTGGTTTTTTGCAAAGTGATACCAAAAGTAGTGATATTTTCTCTATCTCAGTGTAGTTCCTTATACCAAACTTCATTAAACACTACCATATTTTCAATTGTTTTTTAGTAGCACACCAGATATAACATTTTAAAATTTTCCCCTTTTCTTAATTTTTTCTAATTTCCTCTTGATTTTTTTATTAAAATGCTTTCAGCTCCAAATAAATATTTAGCATTTAACTTTCTGCTGGTGCATATCGAAGAATATCCACCAAAGAAATTTAATATATTAATTTACTTTTAATCTTTGCATTCCAGAACCATTGACTACTACAGAGTTTCTTTCTCTTTTTGGGTACTTTGCACCCAAGGATAATGGAGTACATTAAAACTATTAATGATCTTCTTCTTTTCAAAACAGAGCTTTATAAGACTACTTATATCAAATAACTTAGTAACCAAATCACATCTGTTGCAACATGTGAAACATGAAATATGTACTACATATTTCAAGTGTAATTTATGAAAAAAGTTGAAAGATTGTAATAGATGACTATTAAAATATTAAATATTGTATTGAATCAAAGAAAATTTTAACATACTCAATATTATGTGGACATTTTACAAATAAATTGTTTACTAAATTAAAAGAAACAACAGTGTTAAAAAACTGTTAAAATAAAATGTTACTGTCACATAAAAATACAACATAAATTCTAAATGTAGGTCTTTAGCAATTAACTTTCAATTACCATAATAGAAAAACTTATGTACCATTATTTATGTGTCTTGTTTTATAAAGCTATTTTCATTTTGTAAAAACGAAATACAAACATCAATTATTTTTCACTGTAATATTCATTGACATTTATATGCTCATTTAACTAATTGTTTTTGTAGTGTATTTGTATTTTCTTTAAAACTCTTTGTGTTTAAGTTCTTAACCATCTAAAATTGAAAATTTAGGTAATTTAGGTGGAATTTCATCTGATATGATTCATATTTTAAAATATATTTGTTAACTATATTTTTTTAATATTTTGTTCTGAAAAAGGGCAAATAAGATTGATTTTCATTGCAAAAACACTATTGCATCATTCCTCAGATTCTTCTTTTTCATTTTAAGTTATCTCATAAATTGTTTACTCTGTTTTTAAGTGAAGGTACTTTTATTAGTATCCATGTGTTCTGGTTTCGATATTTTGAGGGTTTATGTTTTCCCCATTAAAATGATTTTTTTTCTTATAACAAATTGCTCTTTCTCTTCAATATTATGTTTTTCATTATCTATAATTTGCCTATACATTTTGAGTTACTTCATAATAGGATGAATCCAATACAGGACAAACTTTATTAGATTTTAGTAAAATGTCTTTAACGTTATTATCAATTTCTATCTCATCCTAAATACTATGAGCACTGATCTCATAGGGTCGATATCTGTTTAATCACTATCTAAATCTGTTAAACCTTTGTCAATTATGATAGCATTATTTATATAAGGTTTTCATATTTTTTCCATCTGTTTTTATGAAATGTTTCACTTATTTTAAAATGTGGTATGCATGTTAAAGGTCATGTAACTCTAGAAGATACTAGCAAGGTCTAGAAGACTAACTAGCATCTCTCATCAGCATACATTAGTATGTATGAATATTACGTGAAGTATACATGATAAATGCAAAAAAATAAGAAAATAGTTTCATATAACATAAAAAAA
Organism: Prosapia bicincta; assembly: GCA_036971475.1. NCBI lineage: Eukaryota > Metazoa > Arthropoda > Insecta > Hemiptera > Cercopidae > Prosapia > Prosapia bicincta. The sequence continues at coordinate 37,545,804 of JBAIZL010000001.1, forward strand.
CACCTCAAAAATATGGTATGGAAAATAAAAATTGTTTTAAAAAACTAACACATTATATCCATCTGATAAGTGATTCATGTTACTTAAATACCATGGATATTTTCAACACATTAGTAAAGAGGAAGATTACATTTCTTTCTGTCAGTCAACAGAAAGATTATGTACTACATAGTGGGATTAACAGAGCATTGACTAAAAAATTGAATTTTGTCTAGGGTGAAGGGGGTAAAAAAAGGGGGAATTAATAGAGGAATAATTTATTTTAGTGTCTCTTAGGCACTCAATAATAATTAATATTTAAGAACACAGTCTAAAGCCATGATTTAAGAACAGTAGTAAACTAATCTGTTGAGTTTTTAATGAAAATGTTTTTACAAACCATTGTTTTTTATAATAAAATAAGGAAATCAGTTAATATATATATATATCAATGTTAAAAATATGTTAGTTTACCTTCATCAATATTTATTCATAATATGTCCCAAACACATTACATGAATATACTGTACTCATATATAATTATCAATTAAATTAGTTTATTTATTTTTGTAATGTTAATATGCAGTCATGGTAAAATATTGTTGTAAAATATTGTAAATTATATTTCAACTACGTTCTAGTAGTATATTAAATAAAATTATATATATATATCAATTTGAGTATTATTTTTTGTTTTTCCCGCTTAATTTTATCATCATTTAGGAGGACTTTCATCTTCAGAAGTTTTTGTTTAATTTTTTCTTTTTAACGTAAAATTATTAAAAGTTCAACTCATCTAAAATACAAAAATAAGATAACACAGGCATGTAATAGTATTCAAAAATGTAAATCCTAGTGGTATTTTATATGTGTGCATACGCACGCACACACACACCTATACGTGTTTGTGGACACTTGGCCGGACACAAACTCTACACGCATCTTGTGGGATCTCTTAGATCTAGTGAAGTAATCAACTTGAAATTTTGTACATATCTGTTAAATATTGTTATTAGTAAACGCACAACTTCTCCTTTTATGTAACTTGAAATTTAAATTCACGCTTTATAAATTCCTTCTGAGGACGCAGTTACAGTGTACAAACTCACTTGTGGATGGTATGTTGGGGGCTCTCTGCCTGACTATTATCGATCTGAGTCATCACTTCCGTACGTGACCAATGTTTACGTCTATGATCATAAGAAGTTGAGATAACACCTAGTCGTATGATAAAAAGAAAGTTAGATTAGTCTGATCTGCAACGCTTACAGATGAAGCCAAAGTAGATTACATTTGTGTGATCCATCGGAAAGTTAGACCATGACATTAAATACTTTTGCTTTCAGGCATTATTAAGTTCTGCAATATTCTCAAAAAAATTGATGCATTTTAAAAAAATAATTCATGTTTTCTTCATTCTGCAAGTTTAATTATGATTGAAATTTTGTTCTATATATTACAAAGTTTTACATTTAACTCTTTAACAAAAATAATTATTTGTTAAAAATAGTAACAATAGTAAACCATTAAAAATATTTTTTCTTGATTCATAAACACAAGGAGCTATAAAATTCTGTCAAAATTATTTTTTATAAAAATGAAAACAATAACTATTTTTATCTGTTAAAGTAAGCAAAATGCCTGCCTCCACGTGGAACATAATATAGATTATTTTGTAGAAAAAAATCTAAAATCCTATTCCACGGTACCATATATATATACATACATATATATAAACAAAAATGATATTCAGTTTCATCTATCTATCTATGTAAAATAAAACACAAACTCGTTCCTACAAACACGGCAAAAGAACAATGGATAAGTTACTCCAAAACAAGTTAGGTAAGTGTGACTGAATAGCCTGGCCTACACAATTTAATCAATAATAACTTTATAGCTATGTGCTAGTTTTGATAGGTGTAAAATAAATAATTAGTTACAACACCAATTACTTAGAACTAAATGAAATATCAGGGTGAATTTTTCTAAATCTTCCGTTTTGTGTTTGAAGCGCGAACAACTAAAGTTAATGTATAAGATTTACAAAACGTATCCAAATTCAACACGACGTATAAAAATGTATGAAATTGCCGATGGCAAGTTGGATCGTCACTATTCGATTAAGCAACTAAAACATCATTATAACCAGTGTAACATAGGTCTTCATGTTGCACGTTTAAAACGTGGGTGGTCATTTTAGGGTAATTGTGGAAATAGTTGTGATAAACCTAACTTCGCTACCTTCTTTCATAAGCTGGGGATGACTCTGAACATACTGTAGGATTAGTAAACTCACAGCAACTGAAAACTTGATGTAAATACCTTGGTAACATAAACTTTCCAGAATCTTACGTTTATGTATTCCGAAACCATTATACATTTGTTGAACCTAATATTTTCTTTTTTTTACCTAATTCTAAACGGGGAAACGATTATTCTCCAAGCTGATTTTGGGAACCTAGAAACAGATCCAGTAATATATATTTGTATTGTTTTATTATTTAGTTGTCTTCAGGAATTAGTATTAAAATAATATATATAATTTAATTTTAGGAAAATTTTTGAAGAAACTATTACTGGATTTAAATTAACCTAGATATTTTATTTGTTTGCGTAAAACTCACAATATGACAAGGTCCAGTTTTATCCGAGAAGAATGCAAAGATATAAACAATATTTTTCTCTTTTCCGTTTACTGTGAAATGTTTTTACACTAGCCTTCTGTTATATAATAACATTTTATTTGTATTCTGAAAGCAATTTGTATAATTCTATTTAAACAATAAGTAAGAGTTTAGCAGTTCATTTCAAGACATTGACCAAATCTACACGTGCAATTTTCAAGTCTTACGATTTGATAGCTGTTATACCAATATTTAGTCGCCATAATTTATCCTTTCATATTTGAAAAATACTGTAGGCATGTGTGGCTTTAGACGTTGCGGGAGCATGGGCAATTCATTATAACTTTCTAGTGCTGGGGATTTAATGGGATAAAATGATTCAGTTACTTAATGCTGATTCATGATTTTACGTATATTCTTGAAATTAATTTATTAAGCCTAAACCGTTACTGTTTACTAAATCATTCATGTTATAATGGGGTATTTATAAGTTGATGTTTCTTAAAGCGAAGTTCTAAAATAAACACTCTTGTTTAAAACGAAGAGAAACAATATGGAAAATAAACAACCAACTATAAATATAACTTTTACTATGGAATTAGATTCAATATATGACATAGATAGTTCAACTCGTGTAACATAATGTTACTGTTCACGGCGGCGCAGAGATACTGATAGCGAATTGTTAGTTAGTTCAGTCTTTTCATACATAAACTTAAAATATTAGGCTATAATTTGATGGCCTAAATTAAAATCTATTTTATAAATCATGATTTTATTTTATATTTCTATTGATTATTGTTCAACCTTGCGTCGTTAAACCATAATCCATAATTGGTCGATACGCGACATTGTATTGAACAGAAGTAAGGAGCTATGGCGCCCGCAAAATGCGGTGATCAGGTTCAGGCCTTTATATTGGAGAATAACAATTAGCTTGATATGGTATCATAAACAATAGTGTTCCTTAACAAAAATAAATAAAACCTTTATACCACAAAATGACATTTTTCTTTTATTTAAAACCTTGTGTACATCATGATTGCATAGCTCATCCTCAGAGGTAATTACAATATATATTTTTTTAATTACATCTAAAGATGATTGCTATACAATCGAATTGTACATAATAAAAGAAAAAAGTCAAATGTGGTATAGAAGTTTCATATATTTATAGTAAACATTGTATATATATATATAAATATATATATATATATATATATATATATATATATATATATATATATATATATATATATATATATTGTAATGATATTTTCCTTTAGACGCAATACAATGGGGTTTATATTATTAAATATTTTATTTAAATGAAGATATTTTATTTCTAGTTAAAACACAAACTCCTGAATAATTTAAAATTCTTTATTATAACATTTCTTTATTTCAACATTTAAACCAATACACAGAACAAAAATTCTCAACCTATCAAGTTTTAACAAACTCCGTTTAACTCTTATTTCTTTTAATTTTATAGTTACACCATTTTAATATACCCTAGGCTAATTTTACGATCTCTTACAATCTCGGGGTTATAGCATGGGCTATATTTTTACTTCTTTTGTTAATTAAATACATTTTGAAAAAACAATATTAAATTTTGAAATTAGTTTTAATAAATATTTTCCTGATGGAAAAACTTAAATTTTGAATATGCAAAAAGGCTAAACTATTTGAACTGGATTATTTCTTATTACTTACTATTAATTAACTACAAGATATTCTAATGTACAATTTTAAACTTCCTTATTATCTTAAATGTCCATTAAAGTTTATTTTTTATAGCGCTAGATACTTATCTCATCAAATAACGGCAAATGGCTGTTTGCTCACACGTAGAATTCCGTTTCTCTTTAATTTGACATTTTACACACTTAAATTCGTTTTATTTACTTCACATTATATTACCACTGTATTATTTTCTGAAATTCACTTCTCCTTAATTTAGTTTGGCCAATCTTCTTAACAAATCTGTATAATTTTGACGAAGTTCCTAATAAATAGAATTTTGACTGGTCCTGGCAGATCCATCTTGTCGCGTCCCCACGCTATCTCTGACTAAACTAACGCTTCGTTTTTCCTTTAAAATGTTACAAATATGGCGGCCTCCTCCTTCTTAAAAAAAAACATATGGATTATAATTTAACGAAGTTCCGTTCCTTCCCACTAGAGTCAAACTGCACCTGACCGACTTATATTTGTTTACTTTCACATCTGTTAATGTCAACGAACTATTTTCACCAGTTTTAATTTTGTTAACATACTGTTTCAATTTTCCGATCCTTAACCAACCTTCCAGTGTTTATTTAATTACTATTATTAGTGTGTGAAGTGTCTTTGTGTTTTACTTTTGTAATATTTCGAAATGTGTGTGTTTTGACTGGACTTTTCCAAACATAACCTTACATTGTTTACAATCGTTTTTCACTTTTTCCTTCAAGTAATTACTTATGCCCTATTTTACTAATATTTACAATTTTGTTTAACATATAACTATTATTAGATTATCTTGTTTTAAATTTTATTTGATACAACAAATTTCTTTATGTATTTACAGTTCAAATATCTTATTTACTAATCTAGGCTTTTACCTGAATTTAGTTTCAATTTTAACCTAACCAATCTTTTAATGAATTTCTTTTTAAATTTTGTGTGAGTTATTTCTAATATATTCTTCCAATTCTTAAATAATATTATATAGCCCATTCTATAAATGTTACAATGTCCCCTAATTTAATTTAAATAAAAAAAAATATTACTAATATCTACATTACACATTCTTTACATTCTACAAGCTTAATTAAATATACATATTTTTTTTTAAAATTAAATTTAAATTAACATTTATTTCCTAATTGTACATTTTATTTAATAACTAATTGAACACATATTTTATTGAGTAAGTACGTCAACACTTTGGCTAACTTATCGTCCATTGTCTTTACTTCTTTTATAATTGTCCATTTAAAAGTCATTTATACCTTCATCTGTCCACTTTCGTCCATCTATACTTAATTCTACGACACAATTTTTATCTTAATTCTTTAACAATCAAATACTGGGCTGAACACTTCAAGCTACATATTACTTAACTTATCTTCTAACAATACAATATACTTATAACTAGGGATGGGCCGATTCCGATTCTCGATTCCAGGAATCGTCGATTCTAGGTGGTATCGAGGAATCGTCGTTACTCGATTCTTCATCATAAAAGTGTCGATTCCGATTCCTATTTTGTTGAGTATTAAAATATGCGTGTGGAGTAATTTATTACCAAACAAAATTTATTACAAAAATTTATTATATTTGTGTGGAAAAATAATTAATTACCAACTATGCCTTATTTATGTATTAGTTGATTTGAATGAATTAAATGATTAAAGTAAACGAAAATATTATTATTTATGAAGCAACAGTAATCAAGATCGTAACCATTTCTGGTCGTTTGACATCGCTCGTCTCTCTCTCTCTCTCTCTCTCTCTCTCACTAAATGTCAGAACAAAACACAAAAAAGTGCAGTAAAAACTCGATTAACCGTCACCGTCGAAACCGTGGCCATGACAGTTGAGCGAATAGACGGATAACAGATACACTGTATTATTCCTCCGAAACTTAACCTTAATAAATTATATTATAGACAGATATCATTCTCATTGTTGAAGGTTTTGTGTAGCCTATTAGACCTACATTAAAACAGAACTTTTAAAAGGTTTTGCCATATGACCAAGATTTTAACTAAATTAATGATTAGAGAACTTAGCGTGTAAGCTAATATAACTTGAAAGAATCGAGAATCGAGAATCGACTAAAGAATCGAGAATCGAAAGGAAAATTTTAGAATCGGAATCGGAATCGGAATCGAACATTTTAGGAATCGGCCCATCCCTACTTATAACTAACATTCAATCGACAATTCTTTAACAATTCTAACATATAGTAACAATAAATCATGTTCTGGTACTTACAATTCCTTCCATAATTATATATATATTTTTTTTTTTATATATTTATTACAATTGGAAACCTTCCAATCATAAGTCTGATTCAATATTTATTTAACATATATTCTCTGATACCGTGTCTTTAAATCCCATCCTATCCGAGTCATAGTATGTCTAGATTTGGTCAAATTGGTTATAACATTTCTCTTTCCCTTATTTCTGTTTATTCCTTGTTTATTATTGATCTCATATTTATTTTGCTTTTAGCTTCATCTAACTCTCAGTTCTAAGTTAGTATTTTATCTCCCCTTCCAATCTCACATCCATTTCAATTGTTTTCATATATCATTTCAGTTTATTTTGTATGAAGTTTACCATCTAATATTTTTAAAGGTCGCAATCTTATATCCTCTATTTGATCATATCTATAGCTCCTTCGATTACACTGTCCCTATATCAATGAATATGAATTTTGTTTTAATACTTATTTATCAACGCAGATTCTCCCTTACAATACGACGAAGTTTAAATACACAATTACCATATTTTTATTACAACGATGCTTTAATATTTATTATCATAGATTCATATTTCTTTTATAATATATAATATATACGACGAAGTTCCATTATTTATCAACGCAGATTCTCCCTTACAATACGACGAAGTTTAAATACACAATTACCATATTTTTATTACAACGATGCTTCAATATTTATTAACATAGATTCATCTTTATCTTTATTCATTATTCGACGAAGTTTCCAATACATTATCGTAGATATAGTTACCATCCCTTAAAACTTATCTCCTGCTAACGTTTTCTTATACACATAATCACCTAGAGTTTATTCATATTGCTTCCTTTACCTATATTTAATATCTCCCTTCCTATTTTATTATTATTTTCCTTTTCCAGTTCTCCTGGATACATGTCATATTATTGCCTGTGTCTATTAATGCCTGTAAACTTGTTTCCTCTATTTAATTTCTATTCCTGGGTTTCTTATTGTCTTAGTTTTCCGACTGACTGTGGGCACCATACTCTTTTCTTGTCCCCACGCCTGTCCTTGCCTTAACACCGTTTACATCTCCATTGTATCTTTCATCTGCTTCATAGTTTCTATTTTCTCTGTTATTCCCATATTTAAATTCCATCTCCCATTTTCCAAACTCGAGTTGTGCCTCCACATTCATTAACATATCCGTACCTCTGATAAATTTTTTCAATAAGCCTTGTACCACTAAGCTTTGAGACGGATATTTAACTCCTCCTATTTCTCCTATCACCATTTTCATTTGATTAATCTTTTCAATCTTCTTATTAGTTGCGGTTTGAATGGTTAAATTTTTTATTGGCAGTACCTCCATCTTTCCTACTTCATTTCTTAACCTTCCCTGCTCTCCTAATATTTTCTCCCTTACATTTTCGACTTTCCTAAAACTCTCATCTGTTATCTTTCTTTCTCCCATCACCTTTAATTTCAACTCTCCTAACTCTTCTGTGTTTTTCTTTGTTATATTTTCTACTTTCTCTATCACTTTTTTATTAATTTCTATTTCATCAGCTATTATTTCTTTTGTTTCCTCAAAATTTGTCTTAATCTTCTCCTCTAATTCTCTATCTTTCTCCTCTAAGTCTCTTCTCACATCCTCTATTACAGTATTATTCTCTGTCCTCAACTGTCGCCTCATATCCTCTATCATTTTCCTATTGTCCTCCCTTATCTCATCTTTTATTACTTTTAGATCCTCCTTCATCTCTCTTATTTCGTCTCTATTTTCCTCTAATTTTTTGTCTATCTTATCTAATTTTTTCATGTTTACATTCATTTCCATGAGAGTTCTCATCATCTCCCTTAAATCTTCATTCTCATTATTTCCCCGATTTTTTTTTTGGATTTGCATAGGTGGTAGTCCCCTAGCTTCTTCTACCTCAATGTTTCCTATTGGCATATCTGTGCCTTCCATTTCTATTTCTTTCATTTCCACACTTGTCCCTTTTTCCTGGTCCCCTACAACTACCAGTTCGCCTATAATATTTTCTTCTTTTTCTTTTTTTTTTTTTATCTGTAAGTAACTTATTATACAAACATAAACAATTTTTATATATACTATAAACCTAGCCTTGACTCTTCAACTCAGTGTTTAATTTTACAAAAAATTTTTTCTAAATCTATTTCCAGTTCAAATGTTTTTCATATAAAAAGTTCTAAATTAATTTTATTTCAAAATCTCTCTAAATAAATTTTATCTCTTATTTTATCGAGCCCCACGTTGTTGCGCCAATTGTAATGATATTTTCCTTTAGACGCAATACAATGGGGTTTATATTATTAAATATTTTATTTAAATGAAGATATTTTATTTCTAGTTAAAACACAAACTCCTGAATAATTTAAAATTCTTTATTATAACATTTCTTTATTTCAACATTTAAACCAATACACAGAACAAAAATTCTCAACCTATCAAGTTTTAACAAACTCCGTTTAACTCTTATTTCTTTTAATTTTATAGTTACACCATTTTAATATACCCTAGGCTAATTTTACGATCTCTTACAATCTCGGGGTTATAGCATGGGCTATATTTTTACTTCTTTTGTTAATTAAATAAATTTTGAAAAAACAATATTAAATTTTGAAATTAGTTTTAATAAATATTTTCCTGATGGAAAAACTTAAATTTTGAATATGCAAAAAGGCTAAACTATTTGAACTGGATTATTTCTTATTACTTACTATTAATTAACTACAAGATATTCTAATGTACAATTTTAAACTTCCTTATTATCTTAAATGTCCATTAAAGTTTATTTTTTATAGCGCTAGATACTTATCTCATCAAATAACGGCAAATGGCTGTTTGCTCACACGTAGAATTCCGTTTCTCTTTAATTTGACATTTTACACACTTAAATTCGTTTTATTTACTTCACATTATATTACCACTGTATTATATTCTGAAATTCACTTCTCCTTAATTTAGTTTGGCCAATCTTCTTAACAAATCTGTATAATTTTGACGAAGTTCCTAATAAATAGAATTTTGACTGGTCCTGGCAGATCCATCTTGTCGCGTCCCCACGCTATCTCTGACTAAACTAACGCTTCGTTTTTCCTTTAAAATGTTACAAATATGGCGGCCTCCTCCTTCTTAAAAAAAAACATATGGATTATAATTTAACGAAGTTCCGTTCCTTCCCACTAGAGTCAAACTGCACCTGACCGACTTATATTTGTTTACTTTCACATCTGTTAATGTCAACGAACTATTTTCACCAGTTTTAATTTTGTTAACATACTGTTTCAATTTTCCGATCCTTAACCAACCTTCCAGTGTTTATTTAATTACTATTATTAGTGTGTGAAGTGTCTTTGTGTTTTACTTTTGTAATATTTCGAAATGTGTGTGTTTTGACTGGACTTTTCCAAACATAACCTTACATTGTTTACAATCGTTTTTCACTTTTTCCTTCAAGTAATTACTTATGCCCTATTTTACTAATATTTACAATTTTGTTTAACATATAACTATTATTAGATTATCTTGTTTTAAATTTTATTTGATACAACAAATTTCTTTATGTATTTACAGTTCAAATATCTTATTTACTAATCTAGGCTTTTACCTGAATTTAGTTTCAATTTTAACCTAACCAATCTTTTAATGAATTTCTTTTTAAATTTTGTGTGAGTTATTTCTAATATATTCTTCCAATTCTTAAATAATATTATATAGCCCATTCCATAAATGTTACAATATATATATATATATATATATATGTGTGTGTGTGTGTGTGTGTGTGAGTGTGTGTGTGTGTGTGTGTGTGTGTGTGTGTGTGTGTGTGTGTGTGTGTGTGTGTGTGTGTGTGTGTGTGTGTGTATTTTGACAAATAAAACAAACATTAATTCTAACTGTATCAAAACTCCAGGATCTACAGAATATTCCAAATTTCCTTCATACCTCCCAAAATGTATAGATTGAATGTATTTGAAAGTAAAATAAAACAAACTCTTTTCTACAAAGACTGCCAAATTGCAACTGGTATTCCAAAACAAGCTAAGCAAGTGTGGCCGAATAGCCTGGCCTACCCTTTTTTTAAAAAAAAATAATAACTTTATAGCTACATACTACTTTTGATAGGTATAAAATAATTAATTATTTACAATACCAGTTGCCTACAACAAAAGGAAATACCAGGGTGATTTTTACAATATCTTCCGTTTTATGTTTGAAACTCAAACAACTAAAGTTAATCTATAAAATTTAAATCATAATATGATTTGTGTTTAAAATGTTCATACGGTTTAATATGATTAACAAAACGTATACAATTGCAACACGATGTTTAAAAATGTATGAAATTACCGATTGCATGTATTTAAAAGCTTGGAGCCTCTTTTCTCGAACAGTTTCACTTTCGATTAAAGCTACTGAAACATCATTATAACCCAGGACTTCAAGTAGCTAGTTTAAAAATGTGGGTGGTCATTTTAGGGTAATTGTGGAAATAGTTGTGATAAAACTAACTTCGCTACCTTTTTTCATAAGCTGGGGTTTACTCTGGACATACCATGGTATTAGTAAACTCACAGCAACTGAAAACTTGATGTAAATCCTGTGGTAAAATAAACACAGAATCTTACTGTTATGTGTTACGCAATCATTATTAATTTGTTGAGCCTAATTTTGAAATTTTGACCTAATCCTAAAAGTGAAAACGATGGTAAGCCAAGTGGATTTCGCTGTCTTAGAAACAGATCCACTCATACCAATTTGTATTGTTTTATTATTTAAATGTCTTCACCGATTAATATAAAATAATATGTAAATTTTATTTTAGGAAAACCTTTGTAAAAAAAACTATTACCCTATTTAAATTACCCTCCATGATTTCTTTGTTATTCTACAACTCACAATATGACAAGGTTCAGTTTTATCTGAGAAGGACGTATAGATATAAACAGTATTTTTCTCTTTTCCGTTACTGGAAAATATTTATACAGTAGCCTTGGTTATGTAAGGAGGCGCTCAGTAAAGTGGTATTGTACTACTACTAGTACTTAGTTGCCACAATTCATCCTTTTATATGTGAAAAATACTGTAGGCATTTGTGACTCTAGATGTTGCGGGTCAATGGGCGATTCATTATTGCTGTCTAGTGCTGAGGATTTAATTGGAAAAGAATGATAGAGTTACTCAATACTCAATTTTAACTATATGTTCTTGAAATTATTCTATTAACCCTAAACTGTTACACGTTCATGTTATAATGGAGTATTTATAAGTTTATGTTTCTTATAGAAAAGTTTTGAAATAAACACTTATTAAAAACGAAATGAAACAATGTGGAAAATAAACAACCAACTATAAATACACCTCTTAGTATGGAATTACATTCAATATATTACAGAGATAGTTCAGCTCATGTAAAATTATGTCACGGTTCCCGGCGGCGCAGAGATACTGTTGGATAATTGTTAGAGTTAGTTCGATGTTTTAATATATAAACTTAAAATATTTATCTATATTTTGATGGCCTAAACTAAAATCTATTTTATAAAGCATTACTTTATTTTAATTTGTATTGACTATGGCCTAACCTTGCGACGTTAAACCATAATCTATAATTGTTGGGTTCGCGATATTATATTGAAGAGAAGTATGACCATTAGTATTTACAAATATGTGATTCATAAGATAACATAAACTGTCAACGCTTCTATATCCAGCCCAACGAATTGGTTTATCGGTATCAACTATACCTAATCTTTAAATGACGAGAAATATTGTCTATGTACTTCAGTCATATATTTAAAGAATAAATAATACAGAGTACCAGAACGAATAACGCAGAAGTGAATCTTCGGTTGTATTTTGATAGTGCAATAATACGTCTTGTGTTTCAAGAATAGGATAGGAGTACGGACATGTTTCCACAATCCTAACTTGCAATACTAATGTTCTTTTGTGGTTAATATGTTGGAACATGCAATAGAAACCAATAGTATATTGTCACAATATCGCATTGTATATTTAATGCATTGCATACAAGTTCCCATTTAATATGGCCAACGTATGTGTACTACGTGTTAATATTTATGTTTGCCCTAAAGAGATAAGTAAACAAACATAGGTGTAGAACGCAGGGCGCTCAGCTAACAAAGGTTTATAACAAAGGAAAGAGTAAGCTTTGTTACATTGGGTAGCAGGGCCAAGATGACGTAATAATTAGTTTTACCGAATGCGAACATGAGAAATAAATTAACTTATAACGAAACATAGCAAATAAACATTTGAATTAAAAACACTGAATTTGACACTTAAAACAATAAATTTATAAGGAATCCTCTGTTCATGACTTACCCATGTTACACAAAGGGAGGGCTGGCGCAATAGTGCAGAGAAGGTCTCGAAGTTGTAGTAATTACGGCCTCTGGATTCCCAGGCAGCGATGCTGGTCCCGGCGTAGAATTGCGCTACACAAAGGGGAGAAATGAATAACGTACATAATTTAAGGCTAGTAAACACTTTAAAGTTCGCCACGAGGCGGCTTACTAATCATCGCTAGCGAGTTTAAAACACACAACATATAAAATAAGTCACTGTGGTTAAAATAATACTTCGCACAACAGATAAAGTCACTTGGCAAGGTTTAATGAGACATTTACGGCGCGGCAAAGCGTTAATTGACGGGGTTAGGCTGTATCGAGGTAACTTCGCGGTAACTAGTTCCGAGGAGTTGTTTTCTCGAGCAGGAAATCTGAACAACTGGCTATCTCATGAGTCATAGTAAAGTAGAAAAGAAATCAGTGGTGCCACCCTAAATTTCCAGTCGCTAAAATAAGAACGAATAAAAGCTGACCACAAGGATGGACCAGAGGCCAACTGTCATGCGATCAAGACGCCACCGCACAGCTGAGCGAGGTTGAAGGCAAACACGTAAATATTCAAGTGCTGACTTGAACATACCGCCCACCAAAACGAATGGTTTTAATCCGCCAGGTAGGTAGTGGGCGAAGAACCATGAAGAACCGGAATTCAAGGGTGCCAAAGAAAACAAACGGTAAGGAGACGACGGAACTTAATGATGCAGTGGAAAGCCGACGAGTTTATGAACAGGTCGCTTCAGCTGGCCGTGCGAGGTTTTAACAGTAGCTACCCTGGATACGTGGTCAGATCCAGGATGTAGACAGATGATCCGACCCATAGGCCAATGAAGGGGGCTCGGATGCTCCCCAGTTATGAAGACGAGTTGATTTGCCTGGAGTGGCGAAGAGTTCTTGTTCCACTTGCGGCGCTGAGTCTGCGAGTGTAGATACTGAGTGGACCAAGTCTTCCAGAAACGGTTGGTCATTTGCTGGAGCATGTACCAACGAGATTTAAGTGGAGGTTCGGAGTAACATCCCTCAGGAAGTGACGGAAGCGGGCGTCCGATCAGGAAATGTCCAGGAGTGAGGAAAGACGATCCTTCGCTTGGATCCGGTGAAATTTCAAAGATAGGGCGACTGTTAAGGATTGCCTCTATCCGAGTGAACAACGTGGATAGTTCCTCCGAGGTTAAGACGGTATTGCCAACCGTGCGGTGTAAGAGCAGCTTGGCAGATTTGACAGCAGCTTCCCACAGTCCTCCGAAATGCGGCGCGGCCGGAGGGTTGAAGTGCCAGCCGATGCGCTGATCTGCGAGTTTGCGCTTAATATGTGAGTTCGATCGGTCAACTAGATTGTAGACTTCGTTCAGTCTGTTCGCGGCGCCGGTGAAGTTCGTACCGTTGTCGGAGTAAATGTCAGAGGGCAAACCTCGTCTTGAGCTAAAGCGGTGCAATGCTGCGAGAAACGCATCAGTAGACAGGTCGGATACTAACTCCTGTGCACGGCCTTGGTAGTCATGCAGACGAATAAACAAAGATAAGCCTTCAATAGCTTCGAGGTGCGTAGATGGTTAGCCTTAGTGTCAAAAGGCCCGGCGAAATCAATTCCTACAATGTAAAAAGGCGGTGATGGAGTAACTCTAGATGAGGGTAAAGCAGCCATCACGGGCGGACGGGGTTTAGACTGCATACGGAAACAACGTATGCACGCATGAATGCGTTGTCGAAGTAAAGACCGCAGAGCGATGATCCAAAATTTGCCGTTGATCAAGGCTTGAGTAGTGCGCGGTCCGGCATGTAAGGCCAACTTGTGATAGTGGTCACAAATCAGGTTGACGTAGTGATGGTGTTTTGGTAGTAAAATAAGATGCTTAGCTCCATAAGCCATGTCCGAGTGATTAAGCCTACCGCCCACCCTGAGTAAACCCTGGGCGTCGATAAACGGTGTTAGACTACATAGCTGGTAGCCAATGCGAGTGCCGAGGCGGAGCCGTTGCAAAGTTTCGCTGAATGCCTGCCCTTGTATTAATTTAACGCATAAATCTCTGGCGTTACCCAATTCTTGCACGGACGGTATTGTCAGCGGAATTTTGGTCGATGTGGCTTTAGCCTTGTAGCGAGTGTTATGACAATGGCTGGTGGCCTGGCTTTTATGACGACAATTTTTCACGAAGCGCAAGACATAGGCGAAGACATGGTGAAGGGTTGTTAAGTTCGAATGTCGTTCTATTACTTCCAATAGTCGATTAGGCTCTCGAACAGCCGCACACAGAATTCTAGGCTCAAACTTATTTTCAGTCTGGTCCGGGTTAAGGCCACTGTAACGCCCATGGGGGGCCGTGCCACCAAAGCGGATGTTCAGCAAGCTGATCCGGTAGACACCCGCGGGAAGCAACGTCCGCGGGGTTATCAGCAGTCGAGACATGGAACCAACGTTCCATGGATGTATTTGAGACGATTTCAGTAACGCGGTTGGCAGCAAAAGTCTTCAATGGATGAGGCGGGGTATTGATCCAGTAGAGCACAATTTCAGAATCGGTAAAGAACAGCGTATCGGCAACAGAAATGAAGTTTCGAACGGGCTGGATCGACTTATACAGTTTGGCCAGCAAGACGGCGCCACAAAGTTCCATGCGAGGTATAGTAATCAGTTTGACTGGAGCTACCTTACTTTTGGCCTTCAAAAGGCTGACGGTGACGACGCCATCAAATTCAGTCCTCAGATATATGGCGGCGGCGTAGCCAGCTTCGAACCCATCACAACACCCTAATAGGTGATGCTTGGCCGATCGGGTGCCGACATGTCGAAGTATTTGGATAGAAGACAGACAATCGAAATGGACAATGAAGCTGTCCCAATGATTCAAAAGCGGGGTTGGTAAAGGCTGATCCCATGATAACTTTTCGAGCCACAAGCGTTTGAGAAAAGACTTGATCCAGAAAGTAATAGGCGTTAAGAAGCCAAGTGGGTCAAAGGTCCTAGTGACATAAGATAATGTGGTGCGCTTTGTAGGCACCGACGTGAAATTCTGAATTTGGTAAGAAAACGAGTCAGACGAGGGGTTCCATTGAAGTCCCAATATTTTAATGGCGGCGGAATCGTCCTGGAATAATAGAAGGGTTCTCCAGGTGAGAAGAAGGTAACGTTGACAGTAACGAGGGTTTACTTGATGACCACTTTCTGAGCCTCAGGCCTGCGTGAGCGAAAATGTCAATAAGTTGCTGTATTAACGACTTAGCGTCTTCGGGCGTATCGGCGCCAGTGACGACATCATCAACATAAGTCTGATGAAGTATGGCTTGTGACGCGGTAGAGACAGATGTCTCCCTCGTCCTTTACGAGCTGCTCGAGCGTGCGCAGAGTTAGTAAGCAGAAGGAGTTAGTCCGTAAGTGACAGTAGCTAATTCGTATTCGACCAACGGAGATTGAGATGACGGTCGGTAAAGTATGTGCTGGTGAAAGCGATCTTCAGGGCGTACTGAAATTTGGGGGTACATCATTTTTATATCGGTACAGACGGCGTGAACATACAACCGGAATGAAATGACTAAGTTGGACAAGTCCTTCTGCAGTTTAGGACCGGATAACATTTGTTGGTTAAGAGAATTTGCGTGACAATCAGGTGAAGAGGCATTGAATACCACACGAAGCTTAGTAGTAGAGCTGGTGGTCTTGAAGACGCAATGGTGCGGAATCAGATAATCAGAAGCTTTGAGAGCGGGGTACATATGCCCTAGTGCTATATATTCAGCCATGAACTGGTGATATTGCCTGGCGACATTCGGTTGACGGTTTAGACGTCGTTCCAAAGCATGGTGACTAGCGAGGACAACGTTGTGGTTTGATTTAAGCGGTCTGGCTTCAGGTTTAAATGGGAGAGCGACAATATATCTCCCTGTTTCGTCGCGCTTAGTAGTGGTAGTAAACAAGGTTTCACAAAGTTGTTCGTCGGGGCTCAGGCAATTAGACGTAGCGACTTCTTCAACTTCCCAGAAACGTCGAATACTGTCATCGATGGACTTTAACTAGGTAATGAACATTCTCGGCTGTTGTGGCATGCTGTAAGGTATGGATCCCAAAACGACCCAACCTAAACTGGTATTGAGCGCTGACGGCTGCCCGTGAATAATGGTGCAAGTCCCATTAGCGAGTATTTGCATGAAAATATCTGCCCCGAGTATAATATCGACACCTGACGGCGTGTCGAATTGCGGGTCGGCTAACGG
This sequence comes from Prosapia bicincta, assembly GCA_036971475.1. NCBI lineage: Eukaryota > Metazoa > Arthropoda > Insecta > Hemiptera > Cercopidae > Prosapia > Prosapia bicincta. The sequence goes on from JBAIZL010000001.1 coordinate 37,562,977, forward strand.
CAAGTGCTGGTACTGAGCACGTATGTGAGGTGCCAACGCAGTTGACGGAAGCGGGTCGGTAATATGGTTAAGCACTGCGGCTTCAGCGGTTAACATGATGCCTGGGTCATGCCTCGAAAAGAAGATTAAAGTAACGTATTCATGGATGCGGGTGGTCTTGGCGGCGACACCAATCAAAGACATATTTGATCTCCGAGTAGGTAAGTTCAACATAACGCTTGCTTTCTGCGTAATAGCGGATATCTGGCTGCCGGGGTCGATGATGGCTCTAAATGAACGAGGTTGACCGTAGTGGTCCTGAATGACGACTTGCGCGGTTCCCAACAGGGCCAGAGAAGACTGAATGTTGCACGAAAGCGAATGAGGTTGTAATTGAGCATCGGGTATACGGCGAATAGTTGAACTAGGGCGTCGCGGTGTGACTAGTCACTGTTGTGACGGCGGGTTGTCATGTAGTAGCGTGTGATGTGAATCGTTGCACTGTTTGCAACGTTGAATCGATTTACACTTGGCTTGGAAGTGAGATCCAAGACAATTTAAACACCGCTGTAATTTTACAATGGCAGCTTTGCGTCCAGGAGCGGTTAATTCAAGAAAAACCTGACAATTAACAATACGATGACCTTCGCCGCAATAGTAGCACATGCCCGCGTGTGTAGTAGAAACGTTGGCCTGAGCCAGGTGGCACCCGGTGGCGAAAAACTGACAGTTTGGGCGTATTCATAACCGGTGGTAGATTCCCTTGTCGTGGCCCGGTAAACGGCCGTATAGGACTTGGCGTCGCATGTCTAAGTTCGTACGCATATTTTGTAGACCCTGGTATAGTCGGAGTGACGTAAGAAGTCGACGGCTGGACAATTGGATTATGTTCAGCATCAAGGTTAGTTTCGACGTGGTCATAGTTTAAACAATGGGCCCCTTGTGAATCAGGTTCATTTACTGAAGAGATTAGTACGCGGGGTTGCTGAGTGGACTTCGTGTTAGTAGAAGCCGCGGCAGAAGGTTGGTTAAGTAATTCCAAGGCCCTAGCCTGCTCAGTGACGAACTCCTTTAAAAGTTTATAGTTTAAGTGGGCATTTTATTTGTTCCCAATCTAGTTTCGAAATTAAGTCGGGTCTGTGCGTCTAAATTATTAACAGACATTTGAAAAAGAAGGAAGTCCGCCAAGTCGTCTAGCTGGACAGCTTTTAGTGCGCACACGGCATTTGAATGTGCGGTTAAAAATCGATTGAGTTCATTCTGAGACGCGTTCTTAATCGGTTTAAAGTCCTTAATGAGTTGAAAATAATGATCGGCTAAGCGACGAGGGTTAGCATAACGATTGCGTAAGGCTTGATATGCGATATCATGACTATGCTCAGATATGGTAAGTCCGGTGATAATGGCTAAAGCGTCCCCTTTAAGCGTTGACTTTAAATACTGAAATTTCTGTATGGCATTATTACTGTAATTGCAGTGAACCATCGAGTCAAACATGGTTATAAAATCCGTCCATTCGTTACTGTTGCCTGAAAAGCTAGGCATTGTAAGGTTAGGTAAGTTGGGCGAACTTGTAACGGGGTTAATATGTGAGGCTGACTTCACCTCAGTCTTAATAATATTCGGATATTTGGCCAACATTGGCAAATACATATCCTGAAATAGCTTTTTAATTTTAAATGCATTTTCAGCAAAATCGGCGACCTGACTGGCGAACGTTTTTTCTAAGATGTCAAAAGTTTCAATAAAATTGGACTGAATACGTCGAATTTCCCGTGCGAGGCCTTCTGGTATTTCTTTGTCGTCAAGCACATTTTTTACTTGTTCCAAATCGGCCACAATATTTTTCAATTTGGACAAGTAATATTCTGTGTTGATCTCCATGTTACTAATAAATTTTAAAACAGAATAAATTAAAATTTTAAATTCACAATAAGTTTAACAACAGTACTAGAGTGGACTGTATATAGTTTTTGTTTAATCATAAACACTTATTTATTCCTAATCGTGCACCAATTGATAACACTATGAGCCACGTAGCTTATTGTGTAATCTGGCATTGATATATATATATATATATATATATATATATATATATATATATATATATATATATCATTAACGTTTTCCTGTATCGATGTTACGCACATTCGATGTAAGCACATGTGGTTGTATTAGTCACAAAGGAACCACGTGATCACTGGTATAAGTTTAAATTCTCGTAAAAATTTAAGAGAACCATTTAGAGCTGGAATAAATTCAAAACTATCCGGCCCGAGGGACCATGTAGAACGCAGGGCGCTCAGCTAAAAGGAAGATGCGAGGTTTATAACAAAGGAAAGAGTAAGCTTTGTTACATTGGGTAGCAGGGCCAAGATGACGTAATAATTAGTTTTACCGAATGCGAACATGAGAAATAAATTAACTTATAACAAAACACAGCAAATAAACATTTGAATTAAAAACACTGAATTTGACACTTAAAACAATAAATTTATAAGGAATCCTCTGTTCATGACTTACCCATGTTACACAAAGGGAGGGCTGGCGCAATAGTGCAGAGAAGGTCTCGAAGTTGTAGTAATTACGGCCTCTGGATTCCCAGGCAGCGATGCTGGTCCCGGCGTAGAATTGCGCTACACAAAGGGGAGAAATGAATAACGTACATAATTTAAGGCTAGTAAACACTTTAAAGTTCGCCACGAGGCGGCTTACTAATCATCGCTAGCGAGTTTAAAACACACAACATATAAAATAAGTCACTTATTTTCAACAACGTTAAAATAATACTTCGCACAACGGATAAAGTCACTTGGCAAGGTTTAATGAGACATTTACGGCGCGGCAAAGCGTTAATTGACGGGGTTAGGCTGTATCGAGGTAACTTCGCGGTAACTAGTTCCGAGGAGTTGTTTTCTCGAGCAGGAAATCTGAACAACTGACTATCTCATGAGTCATAGTAAAGTAGAAAAGAAATCAGTGGTGCTACCCAAAATTTCCAATCGCTAAAATAAGAACGAAAAAAAGCTGGCCACAAGGATGGACCAGAGGTCAACTGCCATGCGATCAAGACGCCACCGCACAGCTGAGCGAGGTTGAAGGCAAACACGTAAATATTCAAGTGCTGATTTGAACAATAGGTAATCAGAGGCTGAAGTCGATAATAGAAACAAATAATGTTTTCATCTATATATAAATATTTCAACATTGGTAGAAAATGGTCATGGTCAAAAGTCATAGCAAGAAAATTTGATTATTTTCCTTCACTTGAGAGAAAAGCACATTATATTGGACAAAACTGTTGGTGTTATTTTAATATAAATACAACCTTTACAAATCTTTTGGAGGGCTATTCAATACCCACTGCTGCCCTTAGTGGTTTATGTTTAACCTACGAATCGAAAGAAAGAGATGAAAATGCATGAATGCAGATAGCTAGATCTGCGTCAAACGCATTAAGAATACTTCCAATATAGTGATCATCGCCCGTAGATTATATTGTAGACGCATTTATATCAAGATTGACCTATTGGGGCACAAAATGCGGGGATCAGGTTGAGGCCTTCATCTTGAAGAGGCTTGAACTTAAGTTATAGCAATTCGCTTGACATGGTATCACAAACAATATTGTACCTTACGTTCAATGTAAAATTACTTCATACTAACTATAAAAGATTGTGTTAATTGATGAAAAATCAGTTAATAAAGCAAATACACAAATAAAAAAATTGAAAACAGTCAAAACCTTTTGTATCTTCTTTTGCACTAACAATAAGATCGACATCGGTAGTTATTATCAGTAATCTGTATACCCAGTATAACAAGGAGCTTTTTATGGCGACCTAATTAAACTGCTTCTTCAGTCACTTCCTCATTTTTATTTGTAGCTATTTCAACAAAATGGAAAATAATTAATAAAAAATGAAAACCAGGAGAAAGATTTAATACAATAGTAAGAGTGGATGTTTGAAATCGACTTAAATCCGTTTTGAGAAATTCCCAGGTTCTTCACCCGGCCTTGTAGAAAGTAACATCCTTGTATTAACACGATGCAAGTTAAGGTTTTTTACTTGTAATCGTTGTGGAAAAGATATGCTGTAGGAATTAAATAAATTCTTACAACGACTACAATGAAAATATAATGAATGTACCTAATTTAAAGGATATGGAAAAATGGCAAAAATTGTATCCGTAAAAGCAGATGGGGCTTAATATAATGGGTAAAAATATAAATATACTATACCAAATCCCTTTAAAACCATGCTGTTCAGCTCCACGGCACTATACCTACATCAGGAGACACTGTGTGGTTGATTTTTACTCGAAAGATATGAAAGCAAAGGCGTTTTAAACACTGCGTTTACCTTAGCATATTTGTCCTTTCAACTCCTGTCTAATTTATTTCACAGATTGCGTCTAAGATACACAAATGTCTAAAAATTATAACAGTTCACTCTAAAACTCACTACACACTAGTTTAATAAAATATACATACTAATTTCGACGACGATGTCGCCTCTTCAGTAAATGGCCTTCATCAAACTACATCAGTATAAATTAATAATAGGCTTTGTATCGTGCAAATATAAAACAAGGTGAAGTATTTAAACTCAAACAATAAAGACATCCTAACCTACAGAACACTAAACTCCTTACTCAGGAGTGGTATCTATTTTACATTAATATTTCTCGTATTACCAATATATTAACTACTAATAAGGCTAAAAGAGTTTTAAAACATATATTATTAAATTAGCGCTATAAAGTATTCGTTTATAAAACAAGTTAATTACAAAATTATAAATAAAAACAGAAAATAAAGTTAGGGATTATTATATAATTATTAAAATTTGTACATTACTTAAAACATTTAAACTTTCGGTAGCAACCTTTTTAATAATTATTAAGTCTTAAACAGAAAGCACAGTAATTAACTTAAATTAATAATTAAAGTAACGACAAAAACGTCAGAATATATCAAGAAAACACAAAACTGATAAACCTCAAATGTTATGCGAAACAACACAGTATTCGGGAAAAAAAGAGAAGAATCCTAAACTGGGCAGACTCATTGATGTCTGAGACATCTCGAAATTAGTTTATTATCCAAGTCTACCAAAGCATCATGAGTGTTGTACCTAATTACATGTTTACCCTAGGATGATCAGACGTAAAGAAATGCTGATTATCCAGGCAATGCTTGGTCATCGCTGAGTATTCAGTTTTGTAGTTTTTAAAGTGCTGCTCCCTGCTTCTTGTCTTAATACTCATACATTCGGGTTAGGCCAATATATACTCCATCGCACTTCTCACGCTGTAAAATCCCGATTTCTCAGAGGCGGATTTCTTGGCCTTTTTCTTTATGAGCAAGTTTAAGAGCAATGCTAAAGAGACAAATTTCTTCCGCTGGTTTGGACCCTGTATGTCGACGATGTATTTGGAACTTAATGGATTCTTACCCTTGATAAATTTACCACAGAGGTACACCTGCGGAATAGTATTGCCTGTATATTGATGATACAAAAAATACTAATGCAAAATAGATAACTCTCGTTAGTGAGGAGTTTGGTGTTCTGTAGGTTAGAATATCTTTATTGTTTGAGTTTTAAACGTATTAATTTGTTTGTTTTATAGTTGTACGATACGAGGCCTATACACAATTTATAATGACGTAGCTTGATGAAATTTGTTAGTAGTAGCCTATCACTGATGAAAACGGCATCGTTGTCGAAACTAGTTGATATAATTTACTCAACTAGTGTGTATGAGATTTAGAGTGAAATAAGTTCTCACTAGCTAAGCTTTAATTAATCTAATTTTAAGACATATATCATTAAAAACAAATTTAATGTTAATAATTCAACATGTATGTTGTATGTAACACATGCGTTGTCAAAATATGTGTACTAATGAACCGTAGCTACTAGGTTTGTAAGAATGTGCTCCCTTATGAGCATATCATCAAAAACGGAAACAAAATTTTTAGTTATATTTGGCTATTGTAGTTATAGAAATACTATACTATTATTAATTTTTTATTAGGAAAGATAGTTTGGCATTGTTTCTAAATATATAAAATAAGCGTAGAATAAGCCTACGTGAACAAGAAAAGAGGATTAGGTTAGGTTCGATCATGTTATATGTTCAAGTGGAACAAGTAAAAGCCTTTTCATATTTAGAGTGCGTAATTTAGGGATAGTTTTTGTATTATTGTTCCCCCGATTAGCTACCTGAAACGTTTTTATACTATTTATTAGTACCTGAAACAGTTTAAAAATTCTATTTATTGAAAATGCCAATAGCATTTGTTTTTTTATTTTAAAGACTTTGGAATTGCTAATCTTATCTTCAAAAATTATTTTTAAATGATCTTAAGTAGATTAAGCTGTGGTATGAATAAGATTAACCAGACTCACTAAACAGTATCTCTGTACCGTCGTCGGTTGTGATCATTATCTTATTGGATCTTATTTTCTAATATATACATTTTTCTCGTTTTGACCTTTTTTTCTTAGAAGAAATTAGCTAAATTTTAGAAGAATGGGTGGAGTTGCTTAGAATTGTAATAATCTGTATGCATTCACATATAGTGATATATAAAAAACTTTTATAGTGGAACATATTTTTCTATAAACGAGGAAGGCTGTTTCGGGAAATGTGTTTCTTTGTCCTCTCAAACCGTAACAAACGTCTTGAGTTTATTAAAGCATAAGATGGAAGTAGGGATTTGTTTACATATTTATTATTAAAGTAAAATAGATGGTTAGTATGTAACAATATACGATATTGAGTTATCGTATATTTTTACAATATTTTAACATTGAATATATGTTTACACATGTATAAATATATGTATTACACATGTACACACATATGGTCACTAAAATCCAATATATACACGTTTAGTCTAAAACATGTACTGTAATTAATTAATACTTATTGTTATTTATTTGTATACACTAAACATATAAATAAACAAATATAGTAGCGGCTCAACACCTATATAGAAGCAAATAGTCTTTGAATTTTTATATCACTATTTTGACAATGGGAGAGAATGATCATGGTCAAAAGTCACAGGAGAAATAAATGACTATTTCTCTTAATTTGTTGTAAGAAGAAAAGTACATTATGTTACTTCGGACAAAGCTGCTAATACAATATTATTTAAAGCTCAATATTATCAAGATTTTGAAGGTTTTGAAGGGCAAACCCTACTGCCCTGAGTTATTTGCTTTTAAGTCACAAATGCAAGCGATTTAAAGAGATAAAAAACGACTGGATGAAGTAAAACAATGAAAACTTGTACTCGTGATTGGATCGGTACTTTACAACAATTTCTAGCCGCTATCACTTACAAAAACCCTTTCGAGAGGTGATCACCGTTCGTAGATAGTTTTGCAGATGTAAATGTATATGTAAGCGATAAGACATGATCAGCAGAATTGCTGTGTCAAGTTCGCCCTTTATCTTGGAACCACTAACCTTACACAAGTCTATCTGATATGACAACATAAACTGTCGACACTCGGACATTCCTTCTTAGGTCAGGGGTACAAGCTATGTATAGAGAAGAATTAGATTTAAACGTGAATTTTGAAGTTATTTGCCCGACAGTTTTCCAGCTACTGTTAGATTTACACTTAGCAGTCAAAAGTACCATACATTTTGTATAATTTATATGTTTACGATTATGTTGAAATCGTTATAAGATACTTACCATCCATAAATTGTAATAAAAGTTTCTATCATTCAAATGTTTACTTTTAACTAAAAATAAACAATTATACCTTTGAATTTTCTACATGTTTTCTTAATTTATTATATTACTACAGCTATTTAATTCCTGTTACTCTCAAATGCTATTTCCAACTTGGAATTAGAAAATCTTCATTACTCATAATTATATCTAAAATTTCCAGTTTTATCATTTTTACAAACCGTATATTTCTTCTTTTAAGAGTTTTAGATTGTAAGCTTAATATTTTTAGGCAAGGGCGCACTTTTCGTAAGGTAAGTCAATAACATTTCGTTTAGTTATACTGTTTTCTTATTAAACCACCGTATTAGTTTAGAAACTAGAGCATTTCGACAAGTGTTTGGGTAACTTACAAAATTAATTGCCAAGCAAGCGGTATTTTGTTTTAGAATTATCGTCAATGAAATATATTTCTCCCTTTACCTGATCTATCTTTTACTGTTGGTTCACATAACTTATAGTGGGACAGACTGTATGTCCATGGATGGAATTCTGCCACCTAACGAGAACCCTAATCTTGTGAGTGAAGACCAATGACCTAAAAGTAACACCTAAGAAAAAAAACGAATATTCAGTTTCGACAAACATTCAAAACATCTGGAAATTAAGATAATATACTCGTAAATAAAAATGCGATTTATTTACGATTCAATTGGGCTTTTATTTGTTATATTTTATGACGACGTCTCGGAAACTAATTTGTTTCCATCGTCAGGCCTAAGTTCATAGTAACCCAAAATTAATCATACGTTAAAAAAAATATTAAAACCATATCTATTACTAAAAATACAAAAAACCAACTTATTAAAAATTACTTAAAGAATTACATGAAGATTGATTTTGATAAAAACACTGAGCACTGAGTGTTAGAATTGTAGGATTGCTAGAATTAACCCGGGAATGGTAACGTCCCTACTCCGGACTTTAATGCTAACGCCTTGTCTCGGATACCTTGAGGAAAGCATTATAAAAATATATTGTGTTAAATAATTAACACTTGAGTTACTCTCAATTTCTACATTATAAAGCGATTAAACTGAATTAATTTCTAAACTAGTATTTAAAATGTCACACACCTCAAAAAAAAATCTCGTCCATGTAAATACTGTAGATGAATAATTTATTCCTTTAATATTTAATACTGTAGTGCTACTTAAGTAAAAAAATTTCATATTTATCTATAAGATCAAAATACTACGGTCGTAATTTATGTTACAAATAACTTCATTGTTCTTATAAATGAGTGAAATATTATGAAGTTAGTAGTCTAGGGTTTAATTTATTTTTTGTGAACATTTAGAAAAGTAGGTTGAATAAATGATTGTGTTATAATTTAAAACTTGTTGAACATAATAATGAATGGTGTATTACCGGTAATTTTAGCAATCCTTTCTACTCTAACACTCAATATTGAGTGTTATTCTTCATGTAATTCTTGATGATATTTTTATAACTTCGGATATTGTATTTTTTGTAAAAGTTATAACTTAAAATATGTTTGTTTATTATCTAATTTGGTTTACTTTAGATATACTTATGCCAAATGATGGAGACAATTAATTTTCCAAAAGCTCTCGATAAAATAGTAAATTCAGATGCTTATGTACTTTTCTCAACAATAAACAGCATTTTCTTTTATCCAATCTTATACGGCTACAAGTGTATATTTGGATTATCTGAAAACTATTTTAAACATAAAATGGACAACGTAATTTCACTATGTAGTTCCAGTTTTGTAAAAGGGAGCCGATCCCTTAAGACATTATTCTGTCACGCAGTCGGGTGTATCATTTTTCATTGGAGTAAACTAGTCATGCCCAAAATGGTCGATGTTATAAAACCTTTTATAATAACAAGGGAAGATGACATCCTACTAATGAAATTCTACCGCCGAGCCCTTGGGGCAAGTTACTGAAAAACGTGTTACGTAAATTATCACAAAGGCCCTGTAGCTTGTATACAAAAAGTTTTGTTTAAAACTTCATACCTACTTAGTCATAGTTTAATTAAACTTCAGCTTCATTAATATTAATTTCATTAGTGTAAAGGTATAAGACTTATCAGTTCATACAACAGGTTATCTTATTACGAAGTAAGGATTAGAGAAGATGAATGTATAAAGGAAAAGTCTTCAAAAAGAAGGTGTATCTATTGATGAATAGGTTTTTAAATAAATATTATTACTTGTATAGTGGTTAAAGTGTGGGCCTGTAGCCGATCACAATGGAGAAAAAGCGTACAATCCACTTTGTCCTACAAAATATAAAACTATAAAAAAATGTATTGCTGTGTAAACCTCAGTTAAATATATAAAAATAGAACAAATGAATTGATTAAAATAATTTCATCAAACTTATTGCCTTATTATACCATTTATAAACTAGAAAAATTTAGTTTAAAGGAAAATAATCAAGCCTTTACCTTGAGAGTCTGATAGCAGTTATAGGCTACAACACAGAGGAATTATCCATATAGCAATGACACAGTCACTTATAACCAAGTCAACTAATTTCTCACGCAACAGTACACTGCTAAAATACAGTTTATATTAAACCGGGCTTGGTAACTCGCTTTAACTTTACGGCGTGTCATCGTCGTCTTTAATGATTAAATCTAGAACCTCTGGCATACATTATTCACTTGAAAAACCGATGACGCTGTCCATTTTATACTTTCCGATATTATGTTCTCTGTTACAAAAGAGGAATCTACTATTCTGAAATATAATTATTCTGGTCACTACCTAACTCATTGTCGTTAGTCTAAGACTCTCAACTTAATATAGTAACTGAAATATTAGTTAAACTGGACAACAGGTGTTTCCCCCTTCCCACCCTTAACCTGCTTTGTCTTTTGTCACGTGTAAACGTTTTTCTTATTATTTGTGAAAGTACTTGGAAATACGTCCATCCGAATGTTTTTTTTAATGTCTGTGATCGTGTCAATGTCAAAAGCCTTTACAGATTAGTAAATTTTACAAAACAAATCAAATACTTGATTTATGTTCTCAATATAGCAGTAACTGTATTTGAATGTAGCCTTCATAGGCAGCGGACTAAAAGGCCATAATTTAGATTCTATAAAGAATATTTAAAAGTAGTTGTAAAAACCAAATTAAATTTCACAGTAGGACCTTAAGGGCTTTGTACTATGACCTCTTTAAGGTTTTACTTCTTGTTAATAGTTTAAAAGAAACAGAAGAAATATCGACAAGTTAGTGTAAAATTTCGAGCCGAAGGAACTGGTCCCGATATTTATTTTCATAGATAAGGAGCAACAACAAAGTTGCAACAACTAATATCAGTAGGAGTACTTGATCTTAAGTATCAATTTGACGGAAGGATCTAGAAAGAGTAAAGCGGGTTAGTAGTGTTTTTTTAATGTTATTTTGCACATAATTGAATAGCAAAATTTGGTGCCAGTCAAATTGTTACGGTGTATAGATCAAGCGATTAAGAAGGAAGAACGCTGACACTGAGGACTATATCCTAGGCACTTCAAGATATTCCAAAGAAGATTGCACATGGGACTCCTACCGGATGGACTGCAACAATACAAACAACATGCTTTCATTCAATAAATTCTTAAAATAAATATTATTCTACTGTATGGATGGATAATTAGACTTTGCAAACCATATCTTAGAGTCAAATCATGCTTATAATAATAACTTGAGTATTTTACATTTTGAGAGAAAAGGTTATTTACTGAGATTTACTCATCAAAACCTGAATTCACACAGTAAAAATTATATAACGATTTCGATTAATCTTTTGTCAAATGATAGACGATTACCTACGGGTGGTCCATTAGAGTTTTGGAGGTTTCCTACTAGTACGTCTATCAGTTATTTAAAAATTATCGTTTGAAATTTTAAACATCTCACTCCGAATAACAATCTACCTATGGAAACATACTTCTTGTTCATGTATCGGCTACTGTCTCTTATCATCTTTGATCTGCCTTTTAATTTGTTATTTTCCTTGCAAATGCATTACCAATATAGGGGCAAAAAACATGTATGTATATTCAAAATAAAATGGGCTAGGCGTGGAGTCTCAGAAACGTTACACTTTTCTACTGGAGTGTACTAGTACGTTCGCGTCAACACTTTGAAACCTTACTCAGAAAATGTCTGGTAAATCCCAGCACAGATGTTTGAGGCCTGGAAAAACTGTTTTGTTTTTGGTCACGTGCGTAGCCCTTTTTTTCAGCACACCTGCAAAAGCTAACTGTCTGTTTACATTCTAATTTTAGTGTTGTCGCCACAGTACTCTTTTTATCAGTATGTAGTCACTGTTCATTGTTTTCACTAGTTCACATTGTTTTGAACAATGTCCTTGTGGACTAAAAGGAAAATCAGAATTAGTGTTTCGAATTTATTAAGATTCCAAAACAATGGGCGCGATACACTGCAATACCTGAAAACAACCGAAATCGTATAAAGTACGCCAGAGCTACCTAATTATAACTGTAGCTTCTGGAAAAGTACTTTACATATCAAAAAGATTTGAAAACAAATGCCAGTAACCTTGATTTCCTTGATAGTAATTGCCTGATAACAAATAGGAGTACTTTCCATTGGGAGGTTTATAAAGTGTTGTAGCATGGAGAAATGATTATATGTATAAACGTTCTTTTTTTTTTAAATATATTTCTCCTTTTACCTGATTTATCTTTTACTGTTGGTTGACATAACTTATAGTGGATCAAATCGTTTGTCGAGGATCGACATTCTGCCATCAGACGAGAACATTACCCTTTGAAAAGTGCAGTGAGTTAAGACCAATAACCTAACGCAAACACCTAAGAAACAAACTTGAATTAACTTCTGTTCAATAGTTTACGCGTTCATAAGACATTACATACATACCTATATATACATATATCTACATATATCGGTTTATGAACAATCTAAAGCGTCTGGGGCGGAACACTTTGGATGGAACTACACCAAACCTCACACAAACAATTTTGGGAATATGTTAAAAAATCCCTCTAAATTATATTAATTTCTGTTTAGCGGCATAGATGTCCATAAGATACATACGTATATACATTGGTTTTTGAACCATCCTAAGCCTCTGGGGCTGTACCCTATAGATGGATCTGCACCACAATTTTGACGAACCATTCTGGGTATTTGTTAAACACTCCTACCCAATTTCACTAGCTTCTGTTCAGCTGTTTAGGCTTTCGTAAAACATATACATACACACATACATACATACATCGGGTTTTGAACCATCCTAAGCAATTGGGGGCTGTGTCCTGTGGATGGATCTACACCAAATATTACAAGAACCATTCTGGGATTATGTTAAATAAACCCTCAAAATTTTATCAAGCTCTGTTCAGCGATTTTGACGTCTATAAAATACATACATACATACATACATACATACATACATACATACACACATACATACATCCATACAAACATTAATTTTTACATATATACTAGCGTTACCCAGCGCATGTTGCTGCGCCCGAAATTATAATTTCTACAATAAGAAAAGCAAATCAAATATCTAAATAATGATATTACATTTACTGCAATGCTAGAGGATAGACAATGTTTTACTTTATCTCATTAGGCGTATAAACATATAAATTTTAGGTGTCCCAACACGTGATAATATTGCTTTTGTATTTTTATGATTTAATTAAGGTTTGTCCTCCTACAATAAAGGTGGACTACCTACAAATCAGCAGCGTTTATTACTTCAGTTCCATTTAAAATTAGGTGTTTAACGAATCTCTTTAAGCAAACAGGTGCTAATATTGCTTTTTAAACCGATTTCCCTTGAGGTAAATATACAAAGAAGAATAAATCAAGAACGGATAACTATCTGAAATCAGAAGTCTATAAGCTGTCATGCAGTTCTTGTAATATCCCAAGATGTATGTACTAGATATACTAGACGTGACGGTCTTTTAAGAATCGTATGTGTAGTCATGAGTATAGTTCTGTTGTATGGATGGAAAATGAAACTAAGCAAACCATATCTTAGAGTCAAATCAAGCTTATAGTAATACCTTTTGTATTTTATATTTTGAGAGTAAAGGTTGTTTACTGAAACTTACTCATGAAAACTGAATTCACACACACACATACACACACACACACACACACACACACACACACACACACACACACACACACACACACACACACCACACACACACACACACACACACACACACACACACACACACACACACACACACACACACACACACACACACACACACACACACACACACACACACACTGCAACGTCCCACCCTACTTTGTTGATATCCCTTTATCAAAGTAACTGCTTCCACAAACAGGTTTTTTACGTTCTTAAATGCATCTTGCATTTCTATATCCCAAACCCAGGGTTGTCCTTTTCTTAACAGCTTCAACAGGGGTGAAGTTTCTCGGGCGTATTGACTCGTGAATCGCGAATAATAATTTACAAATCCTAAGAATGATTGTAATTGTTTCTTGTTCTTAGGACTAGGAAAATCGCGAATCGCTTGTAGCTTATCTGGGTCAGTTTTTACCCCTTTCTGGTCAAAAATGTACCCTAAAAACTTCACTTCCTGTTGGCAGAACAATGTCTTATTGGGATTTATTGTTAAATTTCCCTCCCTGAATCTGGAAAATATTATATGCAAGTGCTCGAGGTGTTCCTCAAACGTCTCCGATAGACATATTAGGTCGTCAACATAGGCTAATATGTTGTCGCTTAATTCGACGTCAAGTGTTAAATCGACTGTTCTTACTAGGGCCGCTAGAGAATTCTGTAACCCGAATGGAACGACCTTGAAATATTACACCTTATTGTCGAATAAAAAGCCGGTATATTTCTTTGACTCGTGTGTCAATGGTACTTGCCAAAAACTTGATGTCATATCGATCTTCGAAATATACCGCTTATTCCTTCCCTTTCTTAGGATGTCGTCTATACTAGGTGCACTTTCATAATCGGGTACAGTTATCTCGTTTAATTTCCTAGCGTCTAAACAATGTCGAATCGTATTGTCTGATTTTATGACAACAACCATAGGATTAACATACGGCGTCCTTGACCTCTCAATTATGTCATATCGAAGCATTTTATCGATTTCTTCCTGAACCTGTTTGCGGAAGTTCATTGGAATAGGATAGTTCCTGTTTACAAAAGTTGTGCCTTCCTTAATTTTGAGCGCATGTTTATATTTATTAGATCTACCGGGTTTTTCATTAAAAACATATGAATAACTTTTTATCAAGTCTTGTAACCTGGACATTTCTTGTTTATTTAATATACAGTTATTATTTGTATCTTTCAACTTAACCGTATTCAGTTTAAAATATTTTTTATGCGTTCCGGTTTTTTTTCTGTGCTTCGCGTTACGCCATTGTGCATAACTTCTGTATTTTATTTTTTGTTTTTAATTTATTGTTACTTTGTTTATTTTTGTAATTTTGATACTCCTGAGATTTACCTTTAAATTTATTTTTAGCGAACAATTTGGACTTTGTTCTTAAACAAGATTGATTAGAATTAAAATGCTTCGGAATTCCTGTATCGTCTAACTGATAAGTCTCCCGACAATTAGGTCTTTCCCTAACTTGTTGGAATTTTAATTGTTTCGGCTTGTAGCCATTTTTATTTAATACGTCGAATCCTCCCTCGTCATTATTTAATTTGTTTGTTGTAGGTTTGGTTAACCCATTTTTTGCATTATCTAATCCCGTTAGCTTACTTGATTCCGTTCTTTCACAGTTTAATAATTCGATCTCCCTTGAATTTTCGCTTAATTTGTTATCTAAATTTTTGGTAATCTCGTTTGTAACTTTTGTCGTTGACAATTGTTTTAATTTTATGGTTTGTTCCTCGCTTGTATCGTTGGAACTTATTAAATTTCGAGTTATATTTTTGTTTACAGTTTGTTTACATTATAGTTTGTCACCACCTAACTCGCACAAGGACCCTTCTTCCTGACCCTTGCACATGAATAGCCCCCTCTGCTCGCTATCCACTATCGGACCCTCCAATGTCGGCTCTTCAGGTGTTAATTTGCTGTCGTTAATTGGTCCGCCTATACTAGGCGATTTTATTATATTTACTTTCTGTTCCCCGCTTGTATCGTCGGAACATAATACATTTTTGTTAATATTTTTGTTTACTACCTTACTAAACTTATTGCATCCTATTTCTTGTCTTAAATTGTCTTTGTTATTAGTTGATTCTAGAAACTCCTGGTGCCATGGGCGCCCATACACACAGGGGGCCGTGGCCCCCCCCTAGCTCCCAGAAAAATACAAATTAAAATTATTAAGACTTTCGTACAAATATTTCTTTTTATTTTCAGCTGATGTGGAAGAACTATATTTTAATTATAATAAATTTTCACAGTATTAACAATATAAATAGTATATTTATCCGATTCTGCTATATCAACACCTTGACTGAACGAAGTAGGTTTTAAAGTCAGTAACTATCGAATATCCATTATATGTGATTATGTCAATGTGGACCAGTTAATGGTTGCATCAATTAAAGGAAAACAGCTAAACAGGACAGGACTAATATCCTAGACGCTGACACAGCGAGCCAGCTATCCCAATGATAAGGGAAACGTGACAGGAAAGACAACCTAGGCCCTTCCGACTGACGCTGCATTTCTTCTCTGTTGCATGTCATCTGCGTTCGACATTGTAGTACTGTATTGGGTGCAAGTAGGAAGCAGGGAGATTATATATTGACTATAGTGTACGGTACCGTGTTACGATTTACAAAATTGATAAATTATTAGCCTAATTGATAAGTGAAAACATTTCCTAAAAACGAAACATAACAAACGTCAAAAATCAATTTCAAAAGAATTCCTATGTATAATAATACGATACATACATATTACATATTAGGTATATTTCTTTTCTGTTAAGTTAAACAAAACATACCATTTTGTCCACAGATTAATTTTAATAGTTTATTATATGTTATAGCCTATGTTACATTACCTTTAATTGAATTGTAGAAATTGACGTTTTAATTTTATTTATCTTTAATATTAGTCCAGGAAACGAAGCTTAAAATAGGAAAAAACTTCGCAAATTTTTCGGAAAAGACCGATTTGCATACAAATTTGGGATTAAGTTCAACTTACCCTCTACTTCAAAATCTATTTAGTGCCGACGGGCGCTTTTTATTTTTTAAACGTGAAAACTACCCCTTATAGTCAAAATCTATAAAAAAGCGTAAAAAGATTGAAATTTGGTTCAGATGAATTAAAAATAATGATTGTCTGGTACTCTTATTGTAATTGTTTAATATTTCGAACCTCTAAAAATTCATTTTCAAGGTTGAAAACTACCCCTAATTGCTCAAATTAGTAGAAAAAGCCTAAGGAGGATAAAATTTGAATCTGCTTACTTTGCTTGAGGGCCTATACATTTATTGATTTATTTCACAGGGGTAACTGAATTGCAGGTGAAATCTTTCGCTAGTCGTAACTCACTAACGAAGCATTTTTTTCTCATTTTTAGCGTTATATGAGCAGTTCCTCCTGAAACACGCAAACACCCTGAATCTAATGAGATATTTCAATAAAATCAGATACTCAACTGTCATGCCTCGGTTGAAATTAAAAAAAAAAGCGCCACTTATAAAACTGAAATAAGAGCCTATATTTAAAAAACTTCCAACCTCAAAATAATTTGTCGGTTACTATCCTATCCTATAATAAATGAAATGACGCAAGAAAATAAAGCTTTTTATTATATTTTTAGTACTTTAAAGAATAAAGATTCACTCATTCTATAAAAAAATTAATTAATCGATACAAAAAAGCCTGTAAAAATTAGAAGTTTTGAATTTTCTAAAGTGCCTTAAAACTCACCATTTTAACCATAATTTTCAAAATTTCCCGGACCCTCCTTCTCATGGAGAGAATCCCATTTCCCCAGGTATCAGATTTGGCCCCCCTCTATAAAATTATACATGCGCCCATGCCTGGTGCAGCAGATATCCATCAATCTCATACGTCATAAATGATCTCTCCATGTTTATCCGGGCTTTTAACGCACACAAAGTATTTGCTCCCAAGATAAGGTCAACCCGTAGATTGTCCACTATCAAGAAAACAAATTCCTTTGTGTGTCCGTTTAATGTTAGAGGTAGCATCGTTTGCAATTTGACTCGTTTACAGGTTGCCCCTAATGCTGTGACTATCGCTACGTTAGTTATAGGTAGCTCATAGAATAGATTCCCGTTTTGTTTAAGGGCTATGTATTTTTCTGTTTTAATCACAGACATTTGGGCACCTGTATTGACTTGGGCAATTAACTTATGGTCTTTAATTTCGCACTCTATCACTGGACACTGGTCTACATTCTCCAGTTTTATAACCGAGTCATTTCCTTCCTCTAACAAATCGTCCCGAATAGACATGGAAAAACCGCCTAGGCTAATCTTATTATGATGGCAAACCGGCTTTTCCTTTCGTCTCTCGCTCTGAATTATTTTTGAATTTTTATTGCCTCGGATCTCTAACCTGGTTAACTTATCTCCCTGATTGTTGCCAGAGATCCTCCTATTCAGTTTTTTGGCTTCTGGTCGCTTGGTCCGGGGATAGGCGATTTAGGATGAGGATTTTTTGGATACTTGGTATTTTGTGGTATCACCATGGGACCTTGGGTTAAGGTTAGGTTGTTGGTTTGGAGCAACCTGCCTCTGTTGACTTCGTTGACCGTTCCCATTGCCATTTCCATTGTCAGTAACGCTGTCTAGCTGTTGTAGGAAAACTATCGCTTGTTTGATATTACTTGTGGGGTTCCCCACACTAGCTAGCTGAACGTTACTCCCAAAATGTTTCATCAACATGAAAATCAGATGGTTCTCTGGAATTATCGGGTCTAGGTTTTTCGCCCTGTTTACCATCATGATAAAATACTCTGCCATAGAGTATGGTCCATTATTATGGTAGCGCCTTTGATTGATTTGTCTGCGTATCCTATCCTGCTGGCGATAATTCCAGAAATGCTCCGTGAATTCATGCTTGAATTCAGAATACGTTTCTGTGTTGTTCTTGATGGCTTTCCATCATGCATCCGCTGCCCCTTTCAAATATCGCTCTACAATCCTTAATTTGGCAGTCTCGTCCATAGTATTGTCTATCTCGGTAAATAGGTCTTCTATTTCCCCTAGGAATGTCATTGGGTCTTCTTTGTCATTCCCCCAGAACTCAATTCTACGGTACGTAGCCTCCCCGTTCCTGTCTATTACCCTTGGTAAGCAAACTTGTGTTACTATTCCTGCTCCAGCTGTTTGCTTCACTGTTGCAACTTGTTGTTTCACTGTTTTAATCTCCTCTTGGATATTCTGTACTTTTTCAATTAATTTAGTCGTTTTAGTTTCCGTTTTAGTTCTTAGTCTTTCTATTTCCGTCTCATGTTCGTTTAACCTTTCGTATATGTTATTTGTCTTAGTCTCAGTTTCTTTTTGGTAGTCATCGAATTTTAACTGGAAAGCCTCCCATAACTGTCGTCTTTCCATTTTCTCTTCAGCTTTTTCTTTCTCTCTCAATTGTCTCTCTTCCTCTCTCCATCGTTTTTCTTTGTCTTCTCTCTCCTTCTCCCTTTGTTTTTCTTTGTCTTCTCTCTCCTTCTCTCTTTGTTTTGCTTCTTCCTTCTCTTTCTCTCTCTCTTCTTTATCTTTTTCTTCTTTTGCCTTGAAAAAGGCCATCAATTTATCCATCTCGGATCTAGACATTTTGATTTAATACTGATTTATTATTAAATTAATTATTTATCCACTTATTCCTTTCTATTTGATTTTCTTTAGGCCAGATGTTTCCTTACCCGCTCTTTCGTCTAAATATTTATTCAATTGCAGTTATTTATTTATTTTATTTTTATTTGTACGCTCCTGGATTCCTTTAGTTTATATTATTATTTAAAAATTTAATTGCATTATTTAAAACATTCTGACTTCACTTATTTAAACAATCTCGATTTATTTCAATAATTTAACTATTTAATCTTGATATAGGGAACCTGTTCAAAGTCCCTATCGTTCGGGCGCCAATTCTGCAACGTCCCACCCTACTTTGTTGATATCCCTTTTCGCAGAATACCAAAATTTGTTGTTTAAAAACTTATTTATAAACAAACCAAACATCTGCCAAACACCCCGCTTGTTAAACCGTGCTAAAATCCCTGAGTTACGTGTATATTTCCCGCTCATAGGGCCAGGCCCAAAACAAGCCTATTCCCGCTGACTACTATTTAAAATAAGTATAAACTCCCCAAAATTGGTTTATCAATTATGTATGGTCTAGATCAGGGGTTCCCAAACTTTTTTTTGGAGACCCCCACGCCCCCTACACATGTCAACTTTCCATTTTGCAATACCCTATTTCCACGGTGCCGTACATACCAACTCCTACTTGTACAAGTACATGAACTCGTACAAGTATGTGCCTACTTGATCGGTGAGTAGGTAGATTTTTTTGTTCACTGTTGAATGCGGTAAAGCAGAATGGAAAGATTCAATAATTGTACGTATGATGAAAATTAAAACAAGTATTACATGAAAAACGAATATAATTACTGATACAAAATTTAACATGTAACACAGATACATTTTCAATTTAAGGAAGGTGAAACAATAGGACTACCTACTTACAAAAACAAAACATAAAATGTAATTTAGTGAGATGGGTGCGCTTGCATGTTTTGAATAAGTTGACAGATCCTGGGTTGAGTTTCAGACAAAGCACAGCGTAGGTCACTTTCAACATCAAGTTTGTTGCGATACTTGGTTTTGATCACCACAAGAATTGAAAACGCTTTTTCGCAAATGTATGTTGTTGAAAAAGGCAAGTACATCCGAACAGCTTTCTCTGAAACACTGGGGTAAACTTTTAAGTACTTTACTCAAAATGAGGGCTGGTCCATTTGTTCAAAATCGTATCTTGCAGTAGAGTTATTTTTTATTTCTATTCCCTCCTCTTGCAACTCTTCTGGCAGCAACTGTATGTCCATGTGGAACGGGTCGGTTGATAGTTTATAAAACTCCTCTGACAAGTTAGGAAAATACCTGCTGAACTCCTCCTTGAGGTTCTTCAAATGGTCAATTATCAAGTTTTTCAAAAGCCGTCCTTCAAAAACGTCCTCAAAACATGCTTCTTCTGAGACTGATACTACTTTGCTGAAACTTGAATAGTTGCTGGGGTTCATTGACACTTTACGTATCCAAAGTTGTAGTTTCTCAACGTACATCTTGATGGCATCCTGATGTGTTACTATATTTGAGTCTGCACCTTGCAGTCTCAAGTTTAGGTTGTTTAACGTGTCAAAAAAGTCTGATAAATAGGCCAAAATCACTTGGTTACTGGGTTTTTTGAACTCTGCACTAAACTCGTTTTGTTTCTGCTGTGCCAAAAACGTAATCACTTCATCACGGAGCTCAAATAGACTTCCCAACATATTACCTTTTGATAGCCATCGTACTTCTGTATGAAATAGCATCGTTTTGTGGTCACTTCCTAAATCTTAACAAAGAACTTTAAGCAGTCGAGTATTTAATGCATTGTTCTTAATGTAGTTGACTACTTTAATACATAGCTCACACATAACTCACACAACACAAAAACAATTACTGCAATTAAAACGTCGCAGCAATTATAGAACACCCAAAATACAGCAAACTTTTCAAAAACAATTATGGAAACTTAGAAAGACTTTATTTCAAAGATCTGAGGAAATTATTTTTGTAATTTTTTTATTTATTTCATTTAGGTGTCACGCCCCCCTGGACTTTCCCCACGCACCCCCAGGGGGGCGCGCCCCCCAGTTTGGGAACCCCTGGTCTAGATATAGTCACACATGTCATTTCAATAGTCAGCTGGAAAGAAACACATTTAAAATAATACACAAAATATTCACAGAGTCTTACCACCTGATGATGATCTGCAGAGACAGCAAGGGAACGTGCAAAATATGATCGTGTTTAAATTACGTATTTTAAAAGGCTCCTGTGTCCTTTTAAACACAATCTGCCAGTAGATATATCTCTGGACTTTTACACAAAAAACCAACTAATCTTTAGGCTAGCTCAATGAAGTTAGTTGAGAGAAACTCTTTAAAAACATTAGGTTTTAACTATTATCATTTAGTGAAATTTAATTAAACTTGTTTACTGATTTAATAATCATTTTCATATTAGTTGGAAAAAGCTAAACAGTTTTTATTGATTATTCGACACAGGATGAAATGCAAATACTGTTGATTTTTATAACATATTTAATTTTATTTATTTAAATAAAAAGAAAATTTATACATTCAAATACAACACAATTATATTAACAAAACGATTCACTAAATAACTTGTTGTTTTTCATACTTTAAAATCTTATAATTTCCATTTATATCAATTACATTTACATAAACATAAAATTATTTCCCAAATTACACATAATAAAAATTTATCTTCTATATTGAATTGGTAAATTCGTATTTATGACACTTAATTTTTAAACTTATAATATCCAAAAAATTCTTATTTCCTTGAAAATAAATGGCTCATGGCCAAAAACCCTTTGTAAGTTTAGTATTTATCATTTGAAATATTCTGATCACATAAATTCATTTTATTAAGCATAAAATTTATTTAATTTTTATATAGAGTGAAGTCATTGTTTAGGCTTGAATATTTGTTTGAATTTAATAAAATTAACTGACTAATTTTGACGTAATTGGTATCGAATAGAGAAAATGACTTGCCAAAGATGTTCCTGCCGGTCCTAGAGTCCCTCGTCTGGATTCCCTGGTCCTTGGACATCGGAAGTCGCCATCCCTGGTTCGTCGGTGGTGGTTTTCCTCCATTCCCGCGTCCTGGAGGCTGAGTCTGGAGCCTTCATCCCTTGGTAGTCCTAGACGTCGGAAGCGTTGAGGTTTGGTCCATCTGGCCTGATGGCGGTCCTATCCGCGGTCCAGCATAGCGTTCCGCGGCACCTCGTATTAAAAATTTATTTCAGACTGTCTCTAAGGTCCTAGAGACCTAGTATATATAGCGGTGAAGTTAACCTACCTCACCCCGCCTGCAATACTTGCTATCTTTGGATTTATTCCTTGTACAGGCAAGTCGGGCAACGAATCTGTTTTAGCTTGCAGAGTTTGATTATCATTTTTGGAACACTGAAAAATGTCTATTTTATTAAAACTGCTGTAACTTTTTTGTTTTTAAAGTTTTTCAAATTTTGTTTTCACTAATGTTTATTCTGGCTTATTCTGGTTCTTTTAAAATGTCGATGAAAGTTCTACGTGGTTTGGTTTTTAAGATAGCTTTTTTAAGCACTTAGAAAATTTTCGCCTCACTCCCGATGGTAAAATTTAGCTAGTTATTACAAATTTATTTTCTAATACTTTTTAATTTAGTTTAATTATTCTATTTAAGGTTTTATTTAATTTTTCACTCTTTATTATTTGTATAACTCCAAACTTGATTAATTTAAAAATCAACTTTATTACTTAAAAACAGGAAATTATTTATTTCCTATTTGTCACGGAATGTCAGACCGTTATAACACACACAGATACACACACAAAATTGTGATTATTAAAACTTAAAAAAAAACTAGTCCTTTAATAAGAAACTCCCGAAATATAACAAACATAGCCTATGTTACATACACTCCTGCTCATATCAATTTTTAGTAATAACCTAAATATCATTTTACCCCATTGTTAATAATTAAAAACATTTTTTTACATCATTATGAACTAACTAGACCTTAAAATTAAAGTACCAAGGCGTTTACGTATCAAAACTTAAAGTGTGTCTTGCAACGTCCCTCCCCTTGATCACTTCACAGCACGCAGAATACTAAAATTTTGTTGTTTAAAAAACTTATTTATAAACAAAACAAACATCTGCCAATCACCCCGCTTGTTAAACCGTGCTAAAATCCCTGAGTTACGTGTATATTTCCCGCTCATAGGGAATGCCCAAAACAAGCCTATTCCCGCTGACTACTATTTTAAAATAAGTATAGTCTCCCCAAAATTGGTTTATCAATTATGTAGGGTCTAGATATAGTCACACATGTCATTTCAATAGTCAGCTGGAAAGAAACTCATTTAAAATAATACACAAAATATTCACAGAGTCTTACCACCTGATGATGATCTGCAGAGACAGCAAGGGGACGTGCAAAATATGATCGTGTTTAATTTACCTATTTTAAAAGGCTCCTGTGTCCTTTTAAACACAATCTGCCAGTAGATAAATCTCTGGACTTTTATACAAAAAACCAACTAATCTTTAGGCTAGCTCAATGAAGTTAGTTGAGAGAAACTCTTTAAAAACATTAGGTTTTAACTATTATCAATTAATGGAATTTAATTAAACTTGTTTACTGATTTAATAATCATTTTCATTTTAGTTGGAAAAAGCTAAAAAGTTTTTATTGATTATTCAACACAGGATGAAATGCAAATACTGTTGATTTTTATAACATATTTAATTTTTATGTATTTAAATAAAAAAGAAAATTTATACTTTCAAATAAAACACAATTAAATTGACAAAAACCATTCACTAAATAACTTGTTGTCTTTCATATTTTAAAATCTTATAATTTCTATATATATCAAATACATTTACATAAAAATAAAAATATTTCCCAAATTAGACATAATAAAAATTTATCTTCTATATTAAATTGGTAAATTCGTATTTATGACACATAATTTTTAAATTTATAATATTCAAAAAATTCTTATTTCCTTGAAAATAAATGGCTCATGGCCAAAACCCTTTGTAAGTTTAATATTTATCATTTGAAATATTCTGATCACATAAATTAATCTTATTAAGCATTAAAATTTATTTAATTTTTATACAGAGTGAAGTCATTGTTTAAGCTTGAATGTTTGTTTGAATATAATAAAATTAACTGACTAAATTTGACGTAATTGGTATCGAATAGAGAAAATGACTTGCCAAAGATGTTCCTGCCGGTCCTAGAGTCCCTCGTCTGGATTCCCTGGTCCTTGGACATCGGAAGTCGCCATCCCTGGTTCGTCGGTGGTGGTTTTCCTCCATTCCCGCGTCCTGGAGGCTGAGTCTGGAGCCTTCGTCCCTTGATAGCCCTAGACGTCGGAAGCGCTGAGGTTTGGTCCCATCTGGCCTGATGGCGGTCTTATTCGCGATCCAGCATAGCGTTCCGCGGCACCTCGTATTAAAAATTTATTTCAGACTGTCTCTAAGGTCTTAGAGACCTAGTATATATAGCGGTGAAGTTAACCTACCTCACCCCGCCTGCAATACTTGCTATCTTTGGATTTATTCCTTGTACAGGCAAGTCGGGCAACGAATCCGTTTTAGCTTGCAGAGTTTGATTATCATTTTTGGAACACTGAAAAAGGTCTATTTTATTAAAACTGCTGTAACTCTTTTGTTTTTTAAGTTTTTCAAATTTTGTTTTCACTAATGTTTATTCTGGCTTATTCTGGTTCTTCTAAAATGTCGATGAAAGTTCTACGTGGTTTTGTTCTTAAGTTAGCTTTTTTAAGCCCTTAGAAAATTTTGGCCTCACTCCCGATGGTCAATTTTAGTTAGTTATTACAAATTTATTCTCTAATACTTTTTAATTTAGCTTAATTATTCTATTTATGGTTTTATTTAATTCTTCACTCTTTATTATTCTTATAACTCCAAACTTGATTAATTTAAAAATCAACTTTATTACTTAAAAACAGGAAATTATTTATTTCCTATTTGTCACGGTATGTCAGACCGTTACAGTCTACAAGAGTTCGCCATTGCAGCATCTCGCTGCTTAACAGTGGCATTCAAATTACTCGCAAACAAATATAGTTCAATTCAGATACTTAGGCTATTTCCACACTAAACTGCCCCCTAATATAAGCTACACAAGTGTAAGCTATTAATACACTTAAATGAATATAATTATTTATAGCTGCAGATTTTAGTTGTACTAGATGATATAGTATTTTTTGACGGTTATAGAAGGTAAACAATATATTATACTCAGGGTTGTGTTTTTTATTCTTTAATCGTTACAAGTTAATTTTTTCATTCCAAAACTGTCGGACTTCTCTCGTCGTCATTGGGTTTTCATTAACACATACATTTCTATATTTTACAATACTATTGGTTAATCATTAGGACACGTGGTATCCATTTCTATTTTATATACTTTTGCCTTTAGATCCGTAATTAAAAAAACCGGTTGCTGTATATAGCACATTTAAACACTCAATACGTGATCCTATAATCGAAAATATACATATTGCAAATTGCAATGGAAAAACACTTTTTGCAAATTATCATGTTATTATACTTTAGAAATAACTGCTAGGACCTAAGCTGTCCAGATTTATATATATAATGATTGTTTAATAATATATAGGCTTGAGTAGTGGTAAACGTGAATGCAAAAAAGCAATTTAATCTTTAATATTTCTGAAAATGTGTAAGTACTTTTTCACCTTATTCTACAAAACCTAGAGTAGTATCTTTGAGTTATATTTATATCTGATAAGTAGGTTAACTCTTTTATAAAATACTGTGAATTTAATGGTATGTGTTTAAAAAAACACAAACAAACAAACAAACAAACAAACAAACACACACACACACACACACACACACACAAACACACACACACACACACACAAACACACACACACACACACACACACACACACACACACACACACACACACACACACACACACACACACACACACACAAACACACACACACACACACACACACACACACACACACACACACATATTGTGATATTGAGTAGTCTCGAAACACGATTCTCTATTGATTAAAGAGCCGATTCGGAATTTTTTTTAACTGTTAAAATTCGTGTGCGGAGTAATTTTTAAGGAAATATCCTGCGAGGAAGCTCTCCATCAAGTGGTTGGTAGGATTGAGCAATTTAGCATTGGTGCCTTCCTCGACATTGAAGGGGCTTTCAATAACCCCTCAGTGGAGACGATGGTAAGTGGTGCAAGACGTCATGGAGTGGATGCGACCATGTTAACAAACCGAAGCATTTCAGTAGAGGTGGCAGGGGAGGTCAGAAGGGCGGAGACAAGTCTGGGCTGTGCACAGGGGGGGGGGTTCTCTCTCCTCTGTTGTGGTGCCTAGTAGTTGACAACATTACTGAACTCCTGAATGAACAGGGGTACTTCTGTCTAGAATATGCGGACGACATAGTTGTTCTGATTCTGGGCAGATTCCCTGATACAGTCCTTGAGGTAATCAGAAATCCTCTACGACTGATTGAAGAGTGGTGTAATAAGGAGTACCTTAGGGTAAATCCGAAAAAGACTGCTCTTATTAACTTCACCAGACAGCGAAAAGATCTGACGACCAGGATGCCTCGCTTGTTTGGTAAATACCTTGAGTTTGTGGGGGAGGTGAAGTACCTGGGAGTTACTCTGGACAGGAAACTCACCTGGAACCCACATCTTGAGAGGACGGTTAACACGGCCAAAAGGGCACTGATGACTGTGAGAAGAATGGTGGGTATGAAATGGGGACTGAAGCCATCAATGATGCACTGGATGTATCTGAGGGTGATAAGACCTATGATTACCTATGGAGCTCTGTTGTGGTGGACAAAGGCCAACCAGGCACAGACAAGAACTAAACTGAGCTCTATCCAGAGATTGGCCTGTCTGTGCACACTGGGAGCGATGTCAACTACACCTGGTGCAGTAATGGAAGTAATGCTTAACCTCCCTCCCCTCGAGCTTGTCCTTAGGGGAGAGACGAGGCTGGCGGCATGGAGATTGCGCAACTCGAACAACTGGGGTAACCTCCCAGATGTTTCGCTACATATGAGTATCGAGTGCGTGGTCAAAGAACCCGTCTTGGAAATGGGCAGCGACCACATTACTCGAACGTTTGCACCTGAGCAGGTCCACCAAACTATGATAGAATGGTCAGGGACATTAACATCGGGAGCTCAGATCTGGTACACAGATGGCTCCAAGATGGACTTCGGCACTGGAGCGGGGGTGTATTGTAAAAACCCAAGGGTAAAACTAGTTTTTTCCTTGGGGAGGCATACCTCTGTCTTTCAGGCCTAAATATATACCATATTAGCCTGTCTGGGAGAGATAGCGAGAAGGGGAACACACGGGACCCGGATTGCTATTTTCTCCGACAGTCAGGCAACAATTAAGGCACTAAACGGACATGTGGTCACCTCGGCCATAGTCAGGGAGTGCCTAAATAACCTACAAGCCCTGGCAAGGCACAATCAAATCAAGATAGGTTGGGTGCCAGGGCATAGGGGAATACTTGGAAATGAAGCCGCAGATGCGCTGGCCAGAGAGGGGTCTTCGACTCCCCTGATTGGACCGGAGCCTGCGGTAGGCATTTCCAAATCCATGGTCAAGATGGCAGTGCGAAGGTGGATGGCTGAAAGACACTGTGAGCACTGGATCAGGGCTGAAGGGATGAGACACAGTAAGCTAACCCTTAGGAAACCTTCCTTGGGGCTGCAGAAGAGTCTCATCTATCTGTCTAGGCAGGAATTGAGGATAGCCACAGGTCTACTCACGGGACACGGTGGACTAAGGAAACATCTGCATAAAATGGGTATCTACAAAGGTGAACCAGTGTGCAGATTACCCTGCAGGGGGGTGCGGACTAGCCGCACCTACGAGGGATTTGGCGTCCCTCGCGGTACCCTAGCCTAACACTACACCACTCACAAAGCACGCACACACACACACACACACTCACACATGCACATATACACATACACTAACATCTTCACTTAGGGAATTTGACTGGTCAGAACCGTTGCGCGTTGGGAGTGCTGATAGGTCCAGAGCTTGACTAACTCTGGTCTGGGACGCAGCTGTGAGCTTGCTCTGCCGAAGACGTATGCGTGGTTGCTGGTCCGCTAGCCACTTCGGTCCTTGGTCAGGGAGTGTCCGCGGTGCACAGGTGTCGGAGCCTGTGCACAGTATTACGAGTTCTCGACTGATGCCCATCCAGTCGAGCTAAGGAGGAAACTATGGGCCCCAGAGTTCCGGGGGTTGGAAATGATCAAAAGTGATCCATGGGTGTACCCGTTCCCATAGTCTCGCCCGTAACGCCTGACACGATGGTTAGGTTAAATCAAATTTATGGAAAACCAACAAAAGTCCAAGCAACCAACCAACCAGAGTAATGTGAAGAGGCGTCGTGAGGTTTCTCCGAAGTTGCCTAGTGAAGTTAATGACACGAGGAGAGAAATGGATATAGCATCAACCAAACTACCGCCTAAATTTTTAATTGTCTCTAGCGCAGAAAAAGGAAAAGATCTTTCGAAGGTATCGCCTTTTCTGATTCACAAGGCTATAACTGGATGTGCAGCAGGACCTGTCGCTTCCATAAAAAAGTTACGGAATGGAACACTGCTGTTAGAAACAAGTAGTTCGAAGCAGTCACAATATTTGCTGAAAATGACCTCCTTCTTTGATCAGGTCAAGGTTTCGGTGGCCCCCCACAAAACCTTGAACTCATCAAAGGGAGTAATATCATGCAGGGATCTTTTGTATGTCCGTGAGGATGAAATAAAATCTGAACTGGAATCGGAAGGTGTAACAGAAGTCGTACGAATTATGAGGATGGAAAACGGTCAGAGAGTTCCAACAACATCATTAATCCTGACATTCGGGAAACCATCTATCCCGGAATATTTACATGCTGGCTATCAACGGCTTTCTGTTAGGCCCTACATTCCCAATCCACGGAGGTGCTTTAAATGCCAACGTTTTGGACACGTAAGTTCTTCTTGCTCCAAGCCAGAGGTATGCGGACAGTGTGCATCTGAAGGCCATACTGAGAAGGTTTGCACAAGTGCTCCGAAATGCCCAAACTGTGCTGGTGATCACCCTGCTCGCTCCTTTAATTGCCCAAAGTTCAAGGAGGAGAAAGCGATCCTCAGCATAATGGCAAAGGATAAAACATCTTTCCACGAAGCAAAAAAGAAGTTCAAGTCAACTCAACCTAGACTTGAAACAAAATCTTATGCCTCAGCTACCACCACTGAAAAGTCGTGTTCCAACTGTGTTGAGCTAAATAAAAAAATTGAACTTCTCACTGAGCAAGTTAGTAATTTATTAGCATTAGTGAATACAAATTTGGTTTCCAACTCAAAGACTAATGTTGAATGTGCGGAAAAATCTCCATTGACAGTTACCTCTGCGAAAATTAGAATAAGTAAGACACTATTAGAGACAAGTGTGAAAAACATAAAAACTACTACTAATACGAGTAATAAAAATAATAACAAAGCTGCACCTGTGAAAGTAGGTGCAAAATAACAAGCGACTCAAAAAGAGGACAATTTCAAACTCCTCTTCTGATTCAAAAAACTCTTCAGATTCCACCACTACAATAGTGGTGATGGAATCTGATGACTCTCTGCCTGGAACGTCCAACATTCCAGGCCAGGGAAATTGCAATGACAGCAACGAGAGCCAGGTGAATCCATTTCACTAGAATACGATGTCCACACCTAAACAATCTGTGATTCAGTGGAACATTAACGATGTTAAAAGTCACATTGAGTATCTCAAAATAATTGTAAGAGATGTGTCTCCTATGTACATCTGTATTCAAGAGACACATCTCCATGAATCACACAATTTCTATCTAAGGGAGTATTCAGTTTACAGATCGGACTTCGTTACAGAAAATCGAGCTAGAGGTGGCATAGCTATTCTGGCCCGTAACTGTGTCGACGCCGTTCCTGCGAGCTTAATAACTCCCTTACAAGTAGTGGCAATTCAAACAGCTGTTCCGTAAAAACTCACTCTCTGTTGTGTCTACCTTCCACCAAGTGACAACCTGCAACAGAGAGATCTTGTAGACCTTATAAATCAGGTACCGACTCCGTTTTTATTAGTGGGCGATTTCAATGCCCACCATGTTTCATGGGGTTCCCCAGATTGCAACCCGTGAGGTAATCTGATCGAAAGCATCAGGTCGGAACTGGATTTATACCTGCTAAATGACGGTTCTCCGACACATTTAGCAGCGTCAACAGGTGGATGGACAGCTGTAGACTTGTCATTATGCAGTCCTACCTTGGCTACGAGGCTAAAATGGTCAGCATTGCCTGATCTTTACAGTAGCGACCACATTCCTATTGAGATCTCTTTGTGTGACTCCTCACCCTGTTGTGTTCGACATCCCCGTTGGATACTGAAAAAAGCCAACTGGGAACAATTTTCACAAGATTTAGAATCACTGGACGTGGATTACTTGGCTCCCATTGATGACATTGTAAATTCATTTACAAAAACCGTTTTGAATGCCGCCGGAAAGGCAATTCCGAAAACCTCATCCAAACCACGACGACTACCTGTTCCGTGGTGGAATGATGAGTGCACTGTGATCCTTCGTCAACGGAGAAAAGCTCTGAACCAGTTCAAGAGACATCCAACGAGTGAAAACCTGGAAAAATATAAAATCTTCCGTGCGAAAGCACGGAGAATATTTAGGCAAAGTAAATGAGAATCATGGTCGCAGTACATTGGCACAATTACAAGAACTACAGCTCCATCCACAGTATGGAAGAAATTACGATCAGTCTGTGGCATTTCCGTTCCGATGCCATTAATTTTATTAAGGCATCCGGATGGAGTTATGACCACGGACTGTGAGGAAATTGCCAATGTGCTAGCATTATCGTTCTCAAAACATTCTTCATCTTCTGCATACAAGGACGCTTTCCAGGTGTACAAACGTAAACAGGAAGCCTTACCTTTCACCGTT
The DNA here is from genome assembly GCA_036971475.1 of Prosapia bicincta. Classification (NCBI taxonomy): domain Eukaryota; kingdom Metazoa; phylum Arthropoda; class Insecta; order Hemiptera; family Cercopidae; genus Prosapia; species Prosapia bicincta. The sequence goes on from JBAIZL010000001.1 coordinate 37,594,522, forward strand.
GGATTGTGTGGAGATTCTTGTTTAAATATCCATTTCTCTATCGACGAACTAGAGTCAGCTCTCTCGTCAACGAAGGAGTCAGCTCCAGGCCCGGATGATATTGTATACTCCATGATTAAAAATCTACCACCGTCAGCAAAACTAGTTCTCCTTCGAATATACAACCGTATATTTGAGGAGCACGGTTTTCCCTATGCATGGTTAGAAGCGACAATAATTCCTCTTCTAAAACAAGGAAAGAACAACACTAATCCCAGTAGTTACAGACCCATCTCTCTTACCAGCTGCTTATGAAATCTACTAAAGAAGATGGCCAACCGTCATCTTGTCTGGTATCTAGAAACAAACAAACTTCTTTCTAACGTTCAGTGAGGTTCAGTGTGGACGTTCATCAGTTGACCAATTGGTTTGGTTGGAGTCAGCTATACAGAATGCCTTCATCTTACGACAAACACTGGTAGCTGTTTTCCTTGACCTTGAGAAGGCATATGACATGGCATGGAGAAGAGGAATTTTGAACGTATTGAAATCATGGGGTATACAAGGTAACATTCTTGCTTTTATACACAATTATTTGAATAACAGGACTTTCCATGTACGTCTAGGAGGCATATATTCTGATCGTTGCGAACTAGAGAATGGTGTACCACAGGGTGGCGTTTTGAGTGTGACGCTGTTTGCTGTTGCCATTAACAGCGTCACTTCAAACGTACAATCACCGGTCCACTGTTCCCTGTTTGTAGACGATTTTTGTATATATGTGGCTGCTAGAAGTATGGCAACAGCGGAAAGATCCTTACAATTAGTGATTAATAAATTGCAAGAATGGACCAAATCTACGGGCTTCAAGTTTTCGGCTTCGAAGACCCAGTGTATAGCATTTAGTCGTCGCAGGCAACACCAGGAACCTATTCTTTATCTTGATGGTACGCGGCTTCAGACCGCGGATAATGTGAGATTTTTGGGTCTTTTATTGGATAAAAGACTTTCATGGAATCCGCATGTGCGTGATTTGAGGACCCGGTGCAGCAAGATATTAGACATGTTGAGAGTTCTAAGTGATACAAATTGGGGAGCAGACATAACCTGTATGCTCTGTTTCTATCTCGCTGTTGTAAGATCGCGCATAGATTACAACTGTATAGCCTATTCATCTGCTCGACCTACGGTTCTAAAACTCCTAGATTCAATACATCACGCTGGCCTTAGACTTTCTACTGGTGCTTTTAGATTAAGCCCAATCTCCAGCCTTCTAGTTGAAGCTGGGGAACCATCTCTCTCAATGCGACGTCAAATGCTACAAATTTCATATTACACTGGTCTTCGAAGTAAACCTAAACATCCGGCATTCAAAGCAGTTTTTGATAACTACCTCGAGGATCGTTACAATGTGCGTCAATGTTCAACTGCTCCCTTCGGAATAAGAACGTTGCGCATTTTTAGCAATCTAAATTTAGAACATCCACCTATATTCGAACGAACATCATGCTACATCCCTCCATGGATAATACAAAAGCCAAAATGTGACTTCTCAATGTCCAGGTACCTGAAACACAATACTCCTGACGTTATTTATCGTCAGGAGTTTTTGGAGATCCAACTAACTCACCAACATACTGTAACTATATTCACAGACGGTTCAAAACTGGACAATGGGATAGGTTGTGCATTTTATATGGAAGGACAAACCTTCACTTATGGATTACCCTCAGCCTGTAGCGTTTTTACAGCAGAACTTTATGCAATTTTCCAAGCTTTAAGATCAATTCCGTCTGCAACATCTAAATATCTTGTATGCTCCGATTCCAAAAGTGCTCTCCAGGCTATTCAGGAAATTTACACTAAGAACCCATTAGTTGGAGACATCTTGTGCTCAATACACAGGCTCCAATTATGGGGTATCGAGGTGTCATTTCACTGGACGCATGGTCACTGCGGAATATTTGGAAACACTAAAGCAGATGAAGAAGCAAAATTAGCTACAAGTATGGTACCATCGACACAACGTGTAATGGCATCAGATTTTGTATGCAATGTTAAAACTATACTATTCTCTGTGTGGAATGAAGAATGGCAAAATGTACATAGAAACAAGCTGAGGGACATCAAAAATACCGTCCGACCATGGAGGACATCTTTTCGTTCGAATCGTAGGGAGGAAGTGGTGGTTACTCGACTTCGCATCGGCCACTCTTTGTTAACGCATGGATGGTTGATGCGGCATGAGGATCCTCCACTATGTCCGTTTTGTAGAAGCAATATTACAATCAAGCATATCCTGCTTGATTGTGATGAGTTGAGCGATTTGTATGTACGTTACGATCTTCGAGGTAGTTTAAAGGTGGTTTTAAGGGACGATGTCACGGCTATCGACCGTGTCATCGCTTTCTTACGCCACCTGAATCTATTTAATAATATTTAAATTATGTATAATTTTAGTTTCTTTCGTTTTAGTTACATTTAGTATTAAATATTTATTTTATATTATTTTGTTTAGTTGGTTAGTTTTATTTTGATATAATTATTTAAAATAACTTTAGTTAGACAATGATAACCTTGATAGGTTTTTCGCCTGGAAAAAAAAAGTGTGCAGATTATGCGGGCAGGAACTGGAGACTGCCACACACATTATTTACAGATGTGAAGTACTTGCTGAGAGGCACTTCAACCTCTTTGGTGATGGAACGGCTCTGGTGGACGCTAAGGTAAAACACTAGTCAGGAAACTCCTAAACCTGGTAAGAGGGAAGGGGCTATTTGACTAGATCAGGGAGCAGGGCTTCGGGCAGTTTAAACCAGCTCCCAAGTTTATAAAAAAAAAAAAGGAAATATAATTATCGACTATGTCTTATTTATTTATTAGTTGCTTTGAAGGAGTTAAACGATTAAAGCAATTTCCAATATGAGGTAATGAAAATATTATTTATGACGCAACATCAAACACGATCGGAAGCATTTATTGTCCGTTCGTTACTGCTCCTATCGCTCTTCTGTCTGTCTGTCTGTCTTTCTCTCTCTCTCTCTCTCTCTCTCTCTCTCTATATATATATATATATATATATATATATATATCATATCATATCAAAACCAAACACAAAGAAATGGTAGTTTCGATTTCTCCAGTTACACAAACTGAAATGACTATTACTGAAGTTATATTGTATTTGAAAACTGAAGTTCACATTTGTAATTTTAAATAAATCATTACTTTTTTCCGATATGTTTGTCATACAGAATTTTTTAAAGACCATATGACCGCTATGATAACTAAATTCATTATAAGAGAACATCATGTAGGCCATGAGAATCGAGAATCGACTTTCGAAACAAAAATTTGAGAATCGAATTCAGAATTGGAATCAAAAATATTAGGTATTTGCCTATCCCTATTTATTAGTCTACAGATCAATTTTTTTAACACTGCATGTCGTTTATAAGTGCCTTCAGTGAAATTGTGCACCATTTGCATATCTCTTTAAAATTCAAATATTTTTTGTGGTAGGCACAAGAATCTACTAAATACAGTTTTAAGTAAAGTGCATGACAACGGAGATAAATATTCAAGGGTTTTACTTCCTTACATCCAGCTTGAACGGCGGTAAAACGACCTGTCATTGTAGCGACCTCATTAAAGAAACAGACCCATTCTTGGCCCATATCCTTTTAGCACGTTAAAAAATCAATTTAAAATAGTTTCTAAATCTACTTTACAACCTATATCGATCACTCTGCTAAAACACTCAATCCTTTCTTCATTAAATATTGTAGCAATACGAATATCCACAGCTATTTTGTAGTGGCATGGTGTCTTAGGAGTTTCATCCCCCACTGCCATTTAGTCGTGTCACTGTGTGCCAAGAGATTAATCCTCCACTGACATTTGCTCGTGCCACCGTTTAACAAGAGATTCACCTTCCACTGCCATTTGGTCGTGTCACTGTATCCCAGGAGTTTCATCTTTTACTCCCACTTGGTCGTGTCACTGTGTGTAAGGAGATTCATCACCAACTGTCATTTGGTCATGCCACCGTGTGCCAGAAATTCATCTTTGACTGTCATTTTTCCGTCTCTCCGTGTGCTAGGAGATTCATCCTCCACAGACATTTGGTCGTGTCCCCCTTGTACAGGAGCTTTATCCCCTGTACAAGAATATCGCGAGGCTTCTAATTAGAAACAAATATGCTTAATTTCTAATAGTTGATCTTCCTTTCCCTTGAGCCACAGGGTTTCAACTCACATGCATACTGTCGGGTGTGCCAGGGAACACTCCTACTACCCTGTCCGCAAGCGTTTCCAAGTAGTTATATTTATGTCTGTATGTTTACATAATTATTCCTAATAATATATTTTGATAATAATTGCTTTCAAGTAACCAAAATTATTTTACAAGTCCATTTGTGAGAAGAATAATTGATTGTTTAAGCACAAAGGGTTCTACAAATATGTTCTTTATGGTGAGTGTACATGGGATGTAGCCGAAGTAGTAGCAAACATACGTACACATTATTATTAGTAACACATATTGGGCTATACAAAGAAAGACAGAAGAAAGAATCTGAAAACTTTCAAAATAGTAAATAATAATATTTGGTACAATTCTAAACACATACACATTAAAGCATTTCTGTGAGTATGTGTATGTGTGTGTGTGTGTGTGTGTGTGTGTGTGTGTGTGTGTAGGTCTATACACATACTCACACACACACACACACACACACACACACACACACACACACACACACACACACACACACACACACACACACACACACACACACACACACACACATACACACACACACACACACACAAACACACACACACACATACACACACACACACACACATACACACACACACACACACATATATATATATATATATATGTTCGAGTCAGCGCTCGAAGTTCAAGTTGCTTTGCTGCATAACAGCTGTACCGTGACGTATTGGTCATGTGATCTCTGACCCGCTAATCGATATCCGAAATTATTGATTTTTTCTCTGGATGAACGCTGCACCCCCACTCCCTTCTTATTTTCTAAGCTTTCTTCCGCGTCAAGACAAAGTAGAATCGTTCCGACCCTCGAACAGTGCATTTCTACGTTAAACCTCGTAGCCTATTTCCGCATGGCTTTGTTTCAGACAATTTAAAGTACCGCTTTCGTTCGTTAATGTGCTTATAGTGCGGACCGCGTTAATGAACTTTTAATGAACTTTTAATGAGCATTTCAATGAACATTTTAACTGTATATTTTCGCCGTGTTAGTAAAAGTGTCGCCCGATTTCGCCGGTTGCGCAATCTTAGTGCGTGTACTCACGGTAATAAACTAAGTGCTTGCAAGCTTAACTTTTACGTTTACTCATATTTAAATTGAGTTTTTTAGTTGCGGGAACGCCTTCAAGAATTCCACGCTGCCTGAGACGACCACAGTACTGTGGAGACTTCACCTCGATTCCAACATTGCATCACTTCTTACCTATGGTAAGTGCGTAGTTAAGGAATATGAACAATTTATAATTTATTTGTATTAAATTCAGTGTCGTTGCGTTGTCAGCGTTAAATGACTCTATTTTGCTTAAAACAGTGCTTAAACTTGCTATGTTAAATATTAACGTCAATTACGCAATCCAGAGTAACCTTGTTAACAATAGGGCTTACCGCACCTCGTGGTTTTAATTCTAACTTTTTGATCTGCGGATTAAACATTGGTCCTCGACCAAGCCGGATAGTTTTAATTTATTCCAGCTAGAAACATTGGTCCCCACCGGACCGGATTATTGAATTATTTCAGTGACCTAGGGTTTTTCTTTCAATTTCACGATAATGTATTAGTGACCACGTGGTTCCTTTGTAACCAAATTAAACATTTGTTGAGTTATTTCAACGATAAAAATTTATAAATTTTTAAAATTTTTAAAGCTGTAACTAACGTAAGCATGTGCTTACCGCGACGTCACAATCAGGAAAACTTTAACGATAATTACCGGTGCCACATTGCGCAATAAGCCACGTGGCTCATAGTTGCATGATTACGAGCAAGGAAGTGTTCATGCTTGCTACGACTTACAAATTTTATACAGTCCACTTTATTATCGCGTTTGAACTTATAGTGAGGTTTTAATTTCAATTGTTTGTGGTTTTGAAATTTATTTAAAATGGAAATTAATACGGAGTATTATTTGTCTAAATTGAGAGATATTGTAGGCGAGCTGGAACAAGTAAAGAGTGTACTTCACGATAAAGAAATACCAGAAGGCCTCGCACGGGAAATTCGACGAATTCAATCTAACTTTATCGAAACGTATGAGATATTAGAGAAAACGTTCGCCAGTCAAGTTGCCGAACTTGCTGAAAGTGCATTTAAGATTAAAAAACAATTTCAGGACACGTATTTGCCAATGTTGGCTAAATACCCGAACATTATTAAGACCGAGGTGAAGGTAACCTCGCAGGTCAACCCCGGCGCGAATTCGCCTCACTTACCTAACCTTACAATGCCTAGCTTTTCAGGCAATAGTAACGAATGGAATGACTTTATTTCAATGTTTGACTCAATGGTCCATTGCAATAGCAATATTAATGCCATACAAAAATTTCAGTACTTAAAATCAGCGCTTAAAGGAGACGCTTTAGCCATTGTTACGGGACTCACAATATCCGAACATAATTATGATATCGCCTATCAAGCCTTACGCAATCGTTATGCTAACCCTCGTCGTTTAGCCGATCATTATTTTCAAATTATTAAAGACTTTAAGCCTATTAAGAACGCGTCTCAGAGCGAACTTAATCGTTTTTTAACCGCACATTCAAATGCTGTGTGCGCACTAAAGGCTGTCCAGTTAGACGACTTAGCGGACTTTTTACTTTTTCAAATGTCTGTTGGTAACTTAGATGCACAGACTCGACTTAACTTTGAAACCAGATTGGGAACAAATCAAATGCCCACGTACAGATTGCTAAATGATTTCGTCACTGAGCAGGCTAGAGCAATGGAGTTGCTCAATCAACCCTCTGCCGCGACTGCAGTTAACTCAAGATTAGGTCAGCAACCTCGAGTGATGGTCTCTGCGTTGAATGACTCAAATAACAGCGGTGCCCCTAATTTAAATATTGACCATGTCGAAGCTAACCTCGAAACTGAACATAGTCCAACGGTCCAGCCGTCGACGTCTTATGTTAGTACGGCTACGCCTCAAATGCTACCACGCACTTATGCGCCCAGACCTATGATACAGAGCCCCATACGGCCGTCTGCGGGAGGGAGACAAGGAAATGTGCCACCAATTATGAACGCGCCTAGGCTTTCAGTTTTCCGACATCGGTTGCCACCGCTGCACTTGGCTCAAGCCAACATCTCAACCACTCATACTGGGATGTGTTATTATTGCGGCTCAAACCATAATGTTTTTAATTGCCAGTCGTTTCTGGAATTAACTGTGTCCGAACGTAAAAGTGCCATTGTAAAATTACGACGTTGTTTTAACTGTCTGGGATCACACTTTCAGTCCAAATGTAAATCTATGAAACAGTGTAAACATTGTGGAGAGTCACACCACACATTGTTACACGACAACTCTCCTGAACAACAATGACTAGTTTCATCGCGACACCCTCTTTCAACAGCCAGACCCGACCTCGTTACTCAATCGCTACCGCATGCTCTTTCTTGTAATATTGAAACTTCTCTCGCACTGTTAGGCACCGCGCAGGTCATCATTCAGGACCAATTTGGCCGACCGCTTCCATTTAGAGCACTTATAGATCCAGGCAGTCAAATCTCTGTCATAACTAAACATGCGAGCACTCTGTTGAATTTACCCGCTCGGAAATCAAATCTTTCTTTGATTGGTGTCGCAGCCAAGACAACCCGCATTCATGAGTACGTCACTTTGCTTATTTTCTCGAGACATGACCCAGGTGTCATGCTGACAGCAGAAGCCGCTGTGCTTCCCCGCATTACTGACCCGCTTCCATCTACCGCTTTGGCGCCTTGCATACGCGCTCAATATCAGCACTTACCGCTGGCTGACCCTCAGTTCGACACCCCTTCCGGTGTTGACATCATTCTAGGTGCTGACATTTTCACACAGATACTTGTGAACGGACCTTGTAATATTATCCACGGACAACCCTCGGCACTCAACACCAGGTTAGGTTGGGTCATCATGGGTCCCATACCTTATAGCACGCCTCAGCAGCCACGTGTATTCATCACTACTCTGAAGTCAATCGATGACAACATTAGACGCTTTTGGGAAGTTGAGGAAGTCGCACCAGCAAATCACCTCAGCCCTGAAGATCAACTGTGTGAAGAACTGTTCGCAACTACTACTGATCGTGACGCAACGGGAAGATACATTGTAGCACTTCCATTTAAGCCGGAAGCTATCTCGCTTAAGTCTAACCGTAACACTGTTCTTGCGAGTTATCATGCGTTAGAAAAGCGTTTAAACCGCCAGCCTGAGGTAGCCATACAATATCACCAGTTTATGGCTGAGTATATCGCTCTAGGGCACATGTACCCTGCCCTCCAGGCTTCTGACTATCTTATTCCGCACCATTGCGTATTCAAGACCACCAGCTCTACTACTAAGCTTAGAGTGGTATTTAACGCGTCGTCACCCGATTGCCACGCAAACACTCTGAATCAGCAAATGTTATCCGGTCCTAAACTGCAAAAGGACTTGGCTAATTTGATCATTTCTTTCCGTTTATATACATACGCTGTTTGCACCGACATCAAGATGATGTACCGTCAAATTTTGGTCCGACCTGAGGATCGTTCATACCAGCACATACTTTATCGGTCTTCACCTCAATCACCGTTAATCGAGTATGAGCTAGCTACGGTCACCTATGGCCTAACTCCTTCCGCTTACTTAGCTCTGCGAACGCTGGAACAACTAGTAAAGGATGAGGGAACTCGCTATCCTACAGCCTCCGCAGCAATCCTTCATCAGACCTACGTAGATGACGTCGTCGCTGGCGCCGACACGCCTGAGGCCGCTAAGACGCTAATACAAGAACTTATTGACATTTTCGCTCGCGCCGGCCTAGAACTCAGAAAATGGTCGTCGAATGAACCCTCGCTACTCGCAACGCTACCTGCCTCTCACTTGGAAAATCCGCTGTTGTTTCAGGACGAATCCGCTGCAATTAAAATATTGGGTTTGCAATGGAACCCCTCGTCAGACTCGTTCTCATATCAAACTCAAACTTTCACGCTGGTGCCTACCAAACGCACCATCTTATCCTACGTCGCTCGCACTTTTGACCCGCTTGGCTTCTTAGCGCCTATTACCTTTTGGATTAAGGCTTTTCTTAAACGCTTGTGGTTGGAGAAACTGGACTGGGACCAGCCTCTGCCAACCCCTCTACTCGATCAATGGGACAGCTTCATTGTCCATTTCGCTTGTTTGTCCGATATTCAAATTCCTCGCCATGTAGGCACGCGATCAGCTAGTCATCGCATCGTTGGGTTTTGTGATGGTTCCGAAGCAGGCTATGCTGCTTCTATCTATTTGAGATCTGAGCTTAACGGGTCCGTCAACGTCAACCTGTTGAAAGCTAAAAGTAAGGTAGCCCCTGTTAAATTACTTACCATACCTCGTTTGGAACTTTGCGGCGCAGTACTGCTGGCTAAGTTATACAAATCAATTCAACCCGCTCTTGATTTCATTCCAATCGCTAACACTCTCTTCTTTACTGATTCTGAGATAGTACTTTATTGGATTCAGACCCCGCCTCATCAATTGAAAACTTTCGTAGCCAACCGCATCACTGAGATTGTGTCAGTCACCTCCATGGATCATTGGTTTCATGTTTCGACTCTTGATAACCCCGCGGACGTCGCGTCTCGCGGTTGTTTGCCTGATCAACTTGCTACACACCCGCTCTGGTGGCATGGACCTCCTTGGTTATTACATTGTCCTACCACTTGGAATCTGTCTAGGCCTAAAGGCACTAACCCGGATCAGACTGAAACAAAGGTTGAGGCTAAGGTTAATTGCGCCGCTGTGCAAGAGCCCAACCGTCTTATGGAAATCATTGAACAGCATTCGAGCTTAACTACTCTTCATCATGTCTTCGCGTACGTATTGCGCTTCATCGACCGCTGTCGCAACAAGAGCCTAGCGATCGTCCATCATCACAACACGCGCTTTAAGGCCAAAGCAGCCTCAGTTAAATCTACGCCACGACCGCTGTCAGTACAGGAGTTGGATAACGCAAAGGCTGTATGCGTTAAGCTGGTACAAACCTCTGCCTTTAGTGAAGCTCTGCAAAAGCTTCAAACTGGTAAACGCGTCAGCGACCATTTACGCAACCTAACACCATTCATCGACACCCAGGGTCTGCTCAGGGTGGGCGGTAGACTTGATCATTCGTCTCTTAGTTACGATTCTAAGCACCCGCTTCTGTTACCAAAGCGCCATCATTACGTTGACCTCATTTGTGACCATTATCACAAGCTGGCCTTGCATGCCGGACCGCGTACCACTCAAGCCTTGATCAACAGTGAATTTTGGGTCATAGCTCTGCGATCATTACTTCGCCAACGCATCCATGCGTGTATTCGATGTTTCCGCATGCAAACTAAACCACGCCAGCCCATGATGGCACCTTTGCCCTCATCAAGAGTTACGCCCTCTCCACCTTTCTATAGAGTCGGAGTAGATTTCGCTGGACCCTTTGACACAAAGGCCAACCATTTGCGCACCTCCAAGCTATTGAAAGCTTACCTCTGCGTATTTGTATGTATGACTACTAAAGCAGTTCATTTGGAATTGGTGACCGACTTATCTACTGATGCCTTCCTCGCCGCATTACACCGCTTCACCGCTAGACGAGGTTTACCTTCAGAAATTTATTCCGATAACGGCACGAATTTTACTGGCGCTGCCAACCGACTTAACGATGTCTACAAGTTTCTGGACCGCTCTAGCTCACTTATTGAACGCAAACTAGCTGACCAACGCATCAGTTGGCATTTCAACCCTCCGGCTGCCCCTCATTTTGGAGGACTTTGGGAAGCCGCTGTTAAATCCGCTAAGTTGTTATTGCGACGCACTGTAGGCAACACCACTCTCACCGCTGAAGAGCTATCTACTCTGTTCATCCGGATAGAAGCCATTTTGAACAGTCGTCCTATTTTCGAAGTTTCGCCAGACCCCAGTGAAGGAGCGTCCTTTCTCACTCCGGGACACTTTCTGATTGGCCGTCCACTACTGTCACTTCCCGAAGAATGTTATACTGAGCCTCCGCTTAAATCTCGATGGTCTATGCTCCAACAGATGTCCAACCGCTTTTGGAAAATTTGGTCCACTCAGTATCTACACACTCAGATTCAGCGACACAAATGGAATAAGGACTCGACGCCACTCCAGGAAAATCAACTTGTCTTCATAACTGGAGAACACTCAAGCCCCCTTCATTGGCCTATGGGAAGGATCATCAGTCTGCATCCTGGAAAGGACCACGTCTCTAGAGTAGCCACCCTCCAGACCGCTCACGGACAGCTGAGACGACCAGTCAACAAGCTCGTCGGCTTTCCGCTTCATCCTTAGTTTTCACCGCTTGTCTACAGCTTCTTTCTTCGGCGCTCTCGCCCCTGTTGTTTCTTTGTTTGTCTTAGTTTTCCTTTGCCACTTTCTTCTTCGGCACCCTCGGGTCCCGGTGCTTTATGGTTCTTCGCCCCCCACCCACCTGGCGGATTAAAAACATTCGTTTTGGTGGGCGGTATGTTCGAGTCAGCGCTCGAAGTTCAAGTTGCTTTGCTGCATAACAGCTGTACCGTGACGTATTGGTCATGTGATCTCTGACCCGCTAATCGATATCCGAAATTATTGATTTTTTCTCTGGATGAACGCTGCACCCCCACTCCCTTCTTATTTTCTAAGCTTTCTTCCGCGTCAAGACAAAGTAGAATCGTTCCGACCCTCGAACAGTGCATTTCTACGTTAAACCTCGTAGCCTATTTCCGCATGGCTTTGTTTCAGACAATTTAAAGTACCGCTTTCGTTCGTTAATGTGCTTATAGTGCGGACCGCGTTAATGAACTTTTAATGAACTTTTAATGAGCATTTCAATGAACATTTTAACTGTATATTTTCGCCGTGTTAGTAAAAGTGTCGCCCGATTTCGCCGGTTGCGCAATCTTAGTGCGTGTACTCACGGTAATAAACTAAGTGCTTGCAAGCTTAACTTTTACGTTTACTCATATTTAAATTGAGTTTTTTAGTTGCGGGAACGCCTTCAAGAATTCCACGCTGCCTGAGACGACCACAGTACTGTGGAGACTTCACCTCGATTCCAACATTGCATCACTTCTTACCTATGGTAAGTGCGTAGTTAAGGAATATGAACAATTTATAATTTATTTGTATTAAATTCAGTGTCGTTGCGTTGTCAGCGTTAAATGACTCTATTTTGCTTAAAACAGTGCTTAAACTTGCTATGTTAAATATTAACGTCAATTACGCAATCCAGAGTAACCTTGTTAACAATAGGGCTTACCGCACCTCGTGGTTTTAATTCTAACTTTTTGATCTGCGGATTAAACATTGGTCCTCGACCAAGCCGGATAGTTTTAATTTATTCCAGCTAGAAACAATATATATATATATATATATATATATATATATATATATATATATATAAATATAAAATACGTTTTCTTGTTTAATAATTTAAAACAACATAGGTTATTCAAATACAAGAATATTTATTAATTTATATCCAAAGCTTTTCGTTGGCAAACAGTACCAACATCATCAGGAATGAAAATTACATTCCTGTAATTTTCATTCCTGATGATGTTGGTACTGTTTGCCAACGAAAAGCTTTGGATATAAATTAATAAATATTCTTGTATTTGAATAACCTATGTTGTTTTATTATATATATATATATATATATATAAATATATATATATATATATATATATATATATATATATATATATATATATATATATATATACAATTGTATATTAGACAAATAAATCAACAAATCAATAACACTGAATGACTGAAAATTTTATTTCCTGATACAATGGCGTTGACGGGTTACTACCACATGACTTACTGTAATTTTTACGTGCTGCTTTGCTTGAAACTTACTGTAATTTTTACGTGCTGCTTAGCTTGAACCTTACTGTAATTTTTACGTGTTGCTTAGCTTGAACCTTACTGTAATTTTTACGTGCTGCTTTGCTTGAAACTTACTGTAATTTCTACTTCTATCTTGATTTAATCTTACTATAATTTTGACTTCTTACTGGAATTTTTCACCTGGCCGGCCATTTGTTTACATTTCTTTATTTTTCGGCCTTTTTTCTAGTTATTCTTTACTAAAATTTCGTTTCACTTTTGTTTCTTCCATCTTCTTCCGTACACCCCGGGCGGATATCTTTTCATCCATGTTTTAAATCACGTACAGATTATAAATTTATTGCAGGTTAGTTTTGTAAATGCTCTTAAACTTCAGTAGCTTCAGGTCTGTTCTATTTAGTTTGATAACACCTATTAAGTTTTGTTACAAACCCATTTTGCAAACGGCGTAATTCCGTCCCCCGGGATGTACGTGTGCGGTGCACGGACGCGGGTTGGTTACATCCCATGAATTTTGATGAAAAGGCCGAAAATTTGCCGATCCTAGGCCGGCGATTAAAGCAAGCAGAATTTTAATGGCTCTGGTGGTAGCTAAATCAAAACAAACAAATTCTAATATAATTTTTTGCCATTAAATTTATTTTAACTTAACCTGAACAGAAATTCATCATAATTTAATTAACTTTACAATCATACTACTTTCTCTTAATTTTAGTATTCTTAATTTTTACGTACAGTGACTTCTCCATAGCTACATCATCGCCTAAACCGATACTAAATTGTATTAGGCACTTGAAAGTTTTCGGTGTGACAAAGTAAATAAAATCAAAAGTACAATGTGATTCCGTTGCATGGTGAAGGGAAAAACACCAAACTAAAACACGTTTTGAGGTCTCGTTTCTAATTTTCAATTGGAGGTTGTGGTTGGGCCAGCGGTGTAAAATGAAATGGTTTACGGTGCAGCTCCCACACAGATAGCGAAAACCTCAAATGGTTTATTTGTACTGTAAATGTGTTATTTTCAAAATTTTTTACCCTTAATTAGCTAAGAAAGTCTCTTTCCGAATGCGGCGCTCATGAGGCACAAACGGGGAAAAGGAAGATCACGACCCAGCACCAGATAATTAACCTCCCTCTGCTAGACTTACTCCTGAGGAGGGTTTTATACCATTTACTGCTAAAGCTGAAAATGAGGATAATATAGCCTTATTTCTTTGTTGCATTTAGGTTCTGATATCTGCTATAAGGTTGTATATTTTTATTTCCAATTTTAATTGATTATTCTGTAAATTTTCTTAAGCCATACGCTTGTTAAATGTTTTGAAAATTTTTCTAACACAGGGATTTTCCAAAACATTTTCTAGAGTTTTCATAATGACAATCTTAATATAAATAAATAAATATATATATATATGTACCAATGTATATATGCATCTTATGGACGCCTAAACCGCTGAACAGAAGGTAATGGAGTTTTCAGGGATTGTTTAACATATTCTCAGGATGATTCATGTGTTGATCCATCCACAGGACTTAGCCCGAGAGGCAGCTTAGGATGCTTCAAAAACCCATATAAGTATGTATATATGTACCTCTTGAACGCCTATACTGCTGAATAGAAGGTAATGAAATTTGGAGAGATTGTTTAAAATATTCCCAGGATGGTTAGAGTGAAAATTGGTGCAGATCTAACCCTACGGCTCCGCCCCAGAGGCCTTGGATTGTTCAGGGTACGACTTACCTTAAGTCTATTGTTAAACTTTATATATACATACTAGCGTTACTCAATTAATTTCCAAAATTATAAGCGTAATATAAAAATAAAAATTCATTAGGCTATTGTTTTAAATTGTTTAAAATTGCAAAATTCTATGTACAATTATAAAGATATTTGATTTGTTTTTCTTGTTGGAAAATAATTATTAATTATTTATTTTTCATTATAAAATTATGATTTCGGGCGCAGCATCGCGTTGGGTAATGCTAGTATAGTATAAAGTGAACTTATAAACACATTTCTTGGACAGTTGCAGACGTCAGTATCAAGTACAGAGGAGATTCGGACATTCTAATGTTTCTCTCTGCGCCGCGAGCTACAGGATGTGTCGGGTAGCTTCAAGTGATAATACAAGATTGGAGTATTATGCTCGTTATTCGAAAAACCTTTTTTCAATCATTTCGTATACTATGAGCTTTTGGTTCTTTGTGGTAATGCAATAATAATCAAATTAATCAATTATTTAATTGAAATAAAAATAGCATCACATACAATTTAAATACGAAATTCATTTATATTTAAGAATTTCAGTTACTTCTTCATTCTTACAAATATAGATTTCTCGCTTAGTTGGTACAAACCTCCTAGGAAGGAACAATAGTTTTGCAGGTACTCTACAGGTGGGCCTAGGTTCTAATACTATGACTCTATGACCCCTTTCCTAATATATCTAATAATCTTCTTTATGATATTTTAGGTTATGTTATTCAATCAATAATTTGTTTTGACATATAATGAAATATTACCATCTCCATAAAATAATTTATAATCATTTAGAGATTAAATTAAAATAATATATAACTGGCAAACACATAATTCAATTTTTTGTTCTATTTTATTGAGTGATTTTGGTAGTTCCTTACCTGAAATGACCCTGTTCTTCAGAAGATTTGGATAAGATTGTGTCGAAAAGTGAAATTTAGAAGATTGGTCAAAACGAAGAACTTGTGGGCGGGAAAACTTTCATTTCAGCAACCTGTGAAAGGAAATAATTCTTTAAATTTTAATATGATTTAGCAGTTTTTTTTATGCATCAAGGTTCTTTTTACAATGTTTTAACCGACTTCAAAAAAAGAGGAGGTTTTGTATTCGATCCGTAATTTTTTTCTGTTTTTTTCTCGATAACTTAGGAAGTGTTTAACCGATCAAAGTAATTATGCTTGCACATGAAAGAAAAAACCTTCCCTGTGGTTCCATTATAGTTACATGCCAATCCATCTGATTTGGAAATAGTATTACGCCATTTCAAATTTAAAAGTAAAACATTTTTTTAACACTTTATTTTAATAACGATTATATATTTTTAAGAATATATATATACAAAATTTTTTAAATAAAATGTTCGTCTCAATGTTTTTTTAATGTAAAACAGGACATCAGAACAGCATTTAGTAAAAAAAAGTAAATGCAAAAACTAAACTTTATTTTTGTAGCAATTGACGCACTTAGTATGAGTGTATTCATTCTGAATAAAATGTAATAGGTAGTTCTTATCACCATAAAATATTCAAAGCACAAGCAAGGAGTAGTTTTAAATCGAAGACTCACTGAACTGAACAAATTAGACGACTCACTGAACTGATCACGTTAAACCACTCACTTAACTAATTAGATTAGACGACACACTGAACTGATCGGATTAGACAACTCACTGAAGTAATCAGTTTAGACGACCCACTTGACTGATCAGTTTAAACGACACACAAAACTAATCTGTTGAGATGAACCCATCAGTAATACTCAATCATGATAAAGACTTTCTTATTGAAACGATTTTGAGGAATAAATTATCGAATACGAGTTTTTGTTCGCCGTTTTTAATTTGTTGTTGATCGTCGTACTGGTTCTTACAATTTTTGTATAGTTTTGTATAATATGAGCAATAATCGCTAGAAGTTCAGGGCGACCGTACACTGACAGCCAGGTATTGTTTGTGTTCGCTCTTCTGGTGTGAACTATATATCAAACCAAGGAACTCCTTGCAGCAACAGGACAGATCCACCTGGGTTGATTAAAAAACGTCCTCTGCAAAGATCAGCTGTACTTGCCATTCAGCTGAATATTTCTCTATTAGATAACCACAGAATATCATACGCAAAGTCACTGTACACTATTCATGGGTGTATCAGACTATGAATTTTTTGTCCTCTGTGAGGGGTGGAGTGACGAGATTCCCCTTGACTGAAGTTCCTTGTGGATGGGTTCAGAATCGGTTGCTGGCAAAACTATCACAGCTTTAGATTCTGCCCCTTACAATATCTAACTTACACAAACTATTGCATACACTAAGTAACTGTACACTATACATGGGTGTACGAACTATCATGGCTGTGCAAGAAGAAAGACTAACGAGAATGGTTTTGGGCAGATTCAGAAGTGAAACATAACTATACTAAGAACAAATTATTGCAAAATATTAGTTTTTTCTTTTCAACACAGTAATTTGAAAAACTTATAATGGAAAATTGCCAAATGAATTAAATGTAAACATAAAGCTAAGCGTAGATAGGAAAAGTCCAATCCCAAGGCTTTCCCTAACAAAGAATTGATAACAAGGCACATGACAATGGAGGGATAAGCTCAAAACTCAACATCACTCGCTACGACTGTCAACTCTACTGCACTGTAGCAACGCTAAAACAGAACTGAGGATTATATTTATTTAGAGTATATATTAAATTTGTGCTTACCTCCACCAGAAGCCGTTCCAAACCTCGAAGCCAGGACGTGGCTTCTGAAAAAAAGAAAATAAAAACTGTTTGGTGTCGAATCTATTACGCTTTAAAAAACTAAATAATGCACTTTAATATACTATTTAGGGGTGGAGTTATCCACTCTCAGGCCTAAAGTAACCCCTATACTATTTAGGGGTGGAGTTATACACTCTCAGGCCAAGGAGAGGAAAAGGGTAACCCATTGCCAGAATTTGGCGTTCTTTTTTATTAACTGTAATGATCTTTAATTTATACTAACTGTAGGCTAACTTGTTGTAATTTATAGAGGACTTATAAAGAACAATTCACTTTTATTTGAACAAGTAATATAAACAATTTTTTTAGCCATTCCTACTTAGAACAAGATAAAAAACATTTTAGTTATTTTTTATCAAACAATTAGAATTAATATAAATATCTATGTACATTTGACTAAATTAATTGGCAAAATAAAAAGCGAAATTCATTATTAATATTAATTAAATAATATTTGAAAAAAACTGTATAAACAGAAAGTGGCACTACAAGTTTTAAACATTTATAGGGATACATAGGATAAATTTAGAGTTTTAAAGAATTAATAGTGGAATTGAAAAAAAAACTTGTATCACTTTGACTAAATTGATATATTTAATATTTGTCCGACTTAAATAAGTAGCTACTTGGTTACAGTAAATAACACCAGGCTGGCCTAGAGTAAGAAGTTGCAGAAAGTGTGAAGATTACACTCTTTCTTACTACCTAATGGCGCAGATAATTTCACTACCAGACGCATGAGTTACATAAAACATGGTAGAGCTCCGCTAATCGGATTCGTTCCGTTTTCGCATATGTTTAGTTACCGTCAACTTATGTTAGATAGTGATTCACTGTGCTATAAAATATTTGATTTTCTTAGCTGAAAGTTGTCGTGAGTTTGGTTAGCCATCACCGATGAAACGAAAAATTAGTTATCAAAGAGGTCGAATAAAAAGTATGAAAACAAAAATTCCCATAGTAAGAGCAAATGGGTTTAGAGTATGGAAAAAAAGGATATAATTTTGGTAGTATGGTATTACAACTTTAAAGTCCATACAAATAGATGTTATCAGATGATTTTTTATCCTAAAATGGTATTCTAAATAATAAATGTAAAATCTATAATGGCCGCTGGCCTCTGTAAATGGGTAAAGTCGTGGTAATCCGATGTAAGTGAACTTGATGTAACAATAAAAAATGAAACCACAAAATTATTGCTTCTGCTGCACAATAAGACTGAACGAGAGCTATAATGAGCCATAAAAACCAATGTATGGGAAGTAAAGGTATGATTTGTTTGCAGAAGAAATTTATTCTTTCAACTATTAGTAAAGATAATGATTATTTTAGTATAGTAAACTGTACCTTACAAGAAACTGAATATATAAGTATGTATTTTGAAAACTGATTTGCTGCAACACAGAGCCTATTAAATAAGAAAGAAAGGAAGAAAAAATGGTAAAATGAATATACTAATACTGAGTAAGAAGAAAAGAAAGCTTCCTTTTTTTACAAAGGAACTATCTACAGATAGGTACCTCCAAACGGAAGAAATGTTGGAGGCAAAAATATATATGAAGAATATTTGTGTCAAATACAAAATGAAGTAATTTTAAAGATAACAGAAATGGATACCAGAAAACTTTGAAAATATTAATAAAGCAAATTAAAATAAATTTTCACAAATTCTCTCTCATTTGCTTTATAGAACAAGATAAAGGATTTAAAGGAACGATCAGGATGATAAATAAATATGGCAAGCTTTCTTGCTACACTAATATATATATATATATATATATATATATATATATATATATATATATAAAACGATGTTAAGGGGGAACAAAGAATACTTACAAAAGGACAGAGTCCTGCGTAAAACAGGACCTCGTAATTTTGGTGGGAAGAGAGCAGTATCACTTGCAGACAATAATTTGGATGTGTGTGTAACGCTGTCCCGTTCCTCCTCCACCTCCTCCTCTTCTTCCTCGGGAATGGCGTCAAGAGTAGGTGTGAACATTAAACTGGGGTGTCCAAAATCATACAACCTTTCCAAATGTAAGATGTAGCTCAGGTAACTTTCATTGTGAGTCTCTGAAATAGGTAACAAATTAAATAATCCTTTGCAATATATCTACATTATAAAAAATTATTCTGAGAATTAAAATTTGTAATGTAAATAACTCTAAACTTTTAGCATGGGTATAATTTTAACAAACAATGTAGCCATAAACCTGTCCATCATGATAGTAATAATTATAGACTGTCTAACAATTGTGACAGACAGTGGTGTATAATGCCTGCCAAAAAATGTAATATATTGGCTTTCGAAAAAATTTTAAACCCTGTCGCAATGACGTTATATATATGTGTGTGTGTGTGTGTGTGTACTGCTGTTTTAAACAGCTGTTTTTACGATAATTTTTAAAATACTAGTAAATAAACTTTTGTTTACCAAATCTTTAAATTCTCGGTACAACAGGAATCGGCTACAATCGGTTACTTTGTAACACACTTTAGATGGTGTTACATATTAAATTGGAAATTTCAATTCAAAAATTGTAACAATATACAATTATATAAAAAAATTGTGATGTATTAGAAATATTTTTAATGAGATCTCTGGTTGATAATGACATCTGTCGGAGAGTTTGAAAACAAGTAATAAAGTAGGGATGCGCCCACCCGGATGCGCGGTAGCGGGGAAGGTTGCTTCCAACGATAGTTTAAGCTCTCTTTTAGCCAAGATGTAAAAGGCAACGGACGTGTCCGAGAGCAAGGAAATTTTATTTTGTAATATTCTTTTCTTAAATATATTATAATCATGGTGAAGAAGACAGCGTACGTAGCCAAGTACAAAGATGGGACGCTGAAGGTATTTCCTGACACTTTTCCACTAGAAGGATACGAGGCTACGACATGTGAATACAGCTAAGTGGACAATTTCAAACTTAAGAGATTTATTACAAAATTTAAAATGTTAGTTTAACTCAAATTAATGAACCTTGAACGTTTCAACCTATATATATAAATGTAATTTACGCATCATTTGGTGCACTTGTGTTCACCTTGAATTGTAAGATTTTATTATAAAAGAAAAAGGCAAGTAAACTCCAGTACAGATCCATTTTCAGCCATTGATCGATTTATTGATAGATACGTAAAAATTCATAAGTCAAATATTAAATGTTCAATAATCCGTAACTGAAGCAATGTCTAGAAATTTGTATCATGATTATAATTTGTTATTTTTTTATTAAATAAAATGAGTGTAATTTGCTTTAATTGAATTTAAAAGAGTAACTATTTAACCAGCACACAATTCCATGCATTTCAAGTTAATAATCCTTAAAAATTAATTTAATGAGACTCTGCTAGTTTAAATGATTTAACTTTGTATTTTAAAGTATTTTAATGTAACGTAGTTCTACCTTCAAGTTTTGAAGAGCGTTACAGACAGACGGTTATTATTACGCCTGAACTGTAAGCTAAAACTTAAAACTAATTCTAAACTTAAAACTAAAAAAAAAAAACACGTGAACGTTACAACTTTTAGGAAAAAACTGAAAAGGAGAGAGAGAGAGACGGAGAGAGTAAAGGACGAGAGACGCTAGAGTTAAAAGTAGTACAAATGCACAAATATCAAAATATGCATTTATTAAAAATTATCTATTTTTTTAGTGTTAGAAAATAAACAAAAATGTTAATAAACAAGATGTCTAATTTTTTTCAATTTTCTATAACTTTCAGGGTATTGCCAAGTCTTATTACATCTATTACAATCTCAATAAAACAAAATTGCAGATTTGTTACTTTAAGTGATTATATAAAAAGCGCACTTTTTAAATCTGTCAAATTTTATTTTCACTTGTTGTACTAAATGCATGGGTTTTTGTTTTCGAAATTGATTTCGCTACGAAAAATGGGTTTGTTAAAACTATTTTTTATTTATTAAAAAAGACCAGATAACAAAATCCACCGATCAACAAAATGGTGTCATTTTACGCCGATTCTTTTTTTAATATTTAAACAGGTTGGGCGTCCGTGTCCGTGAAATTAAAATTCTAATCGACCACGAAGTATTATTGGCTGTTCTAAAACTCTTAAACTGTGAGAGTTTCCTGACCAACATTACCCAGGAACATTAGGGAGGAAATGAAAAGCGACCAATTAGCCGTCACAAAGTTTGGGGAAAGACAGAATTTGAATACTTTGTCTTACTTATTAAATTTATTTTAATATTTTCTAAAATTTAACAATTTTCATCAACTAATTACTGCAAAAATAAATGCAATATAAACAATTACTTTTTTTAACTACATATGTCTCAAAGTAAAGGAAGTAAATAGTTACGTAATTTTTTGTTTTGTTTCTTATATACAAATTAAGGTTGTGAAAATTTTTATTTCAAGCAAGAAAATACATGAGCAAATGTAAATGGTAAACTCATATAAACCCCATAAAATAAATTTTAATACAGAGAACCAGATCTTAAAACATGACTGTTGGTCCAATCTATCAAGGAGGCTTTGACTTAAGAGGGAGTCGTCTCCAAATAACATTATTTTGTGGCTTTCACAACACATGTTTACAAAATAACAAAATACACATTATAATTTAGTGTGTAGATATATTTAATGATCCGATGTAATAAAAATGTATTATTGTAGTCTATCATTGCTGTTAACCGTTAACTAGCAGAGGAAAATGAAAGATTATGAATCATATACCCTAATATTTAATTTAGGTAAACGATTATGAACTCTGCAAAAACATTTTAATCCTATGATCACTAAATTAAACTAATCTCTTGAGATAATTTGTGAAATTAGTTCTGTTGAGGACAACTTCATTCGAATAATTAAATAATGTATTAAATCAATCGTTTTCATTTAAATTAAGATGTTTCGGTTTTTGATCAAATTTTAAGTTCTTAATGTTTGTAGATAACAATTAAATAAAAATTATATCAAAGTAATTCCTGTGGTAACCAAAATAAAAACAAATTATAATTTTTCGAACTTGGAAAGAGAAAATAATCATTTAATATTATTAAATTTATCTAATTACATTTCTATATTCAATAATACAAATGGTTTTCTGTCAAAGCCAAGGGTTGCAAAGATTAAAAAAAAGTTATACCTAAGAGTATAAATATAAATAAATGAACAAGATTAACTTGATTGTGTTTAGATAAATATACCTAGGTAAAAATAGATTTAGAAAAATAGATATATAGATAAAGATACTTTTCAACACACCATAGGAATTGGGAAAATTGAGTTTGAATTAATTTCAACCAAGTCAGACTTGAACCTTCCAAGCAATTGCCACTAGTCATCAGTCCTCCAAACTCTGATTAATTAAGTTACCAAGCTCCTTGAGTAGCTGGTTATTGATAGGATCTACGTTATGTAAAAGACACACCGTCACAATCTACCCAATACACACAGACGTTTTATATAAAATATGATTAAACCTTAGAGTGGTCGAAATAGAGTTGGAGGTGGTTGGGTGACTGCAGGAGGCTGTAAGGATGGGCAGTGTGTGTGTGTGTGTGTGTGTGTGTGTGTGTGTGTGTGTGTAGATACTTTTGGAAGTAGGCTATCTTCTCGCTATCCAAAAGCCTGATTCAAGGTAAAATTGAAATCATAGATCATAAAAATTAGCTGCAGCAAAAAAGGACAGCCAAAAATGATTTTTTCGAGAAACCATTTTATTTTAAGTATTTTAGACATTTACACTTGATACGTCATAGAAAGAAACAAGAAACCAATAGGACAGGGGAAAAGCAAATCTGGTAAATGTTTCTCTAATAATTTATAACAAATCTCAGATGTGTTTTGTAAACATGCATTTTTAAAAGTTTAATCCAGAAAAAGTTTAACCCAAGTAATCTCATAATCACTACAATACTATTGCAAAAATAACAAAGGATAATACCAAGACAGTGAATAAACATCTTCATTCTGAAGTTGAAAGATACTAAAGAAAAGGTGTAAGAGTATGGATCAGGCCCAAAACTATATAGAGATGAAAATCTATATTCGAAATGAAATGGTAATGCGTTATCATATTACATTAGAAAGAGATGGTGATGGATTTTATACCAAGGCCAAAAAACCCATTCCTGTGACTAATATCAATTTAGCAGAGTAGCTTATAAGGCGTAATTATATACGATTGAGGTTTGGTAATCTACTTACCGTAGTATCGGATGTGAGGTCCTGGTGTAGCGTCAGTGTGTGTAGCAACATCTGGTGTTGGAACGTCGTGTTCGCCAAAGTCAACTTCCTTCACTAAAACATGCAAACCATTTTATTTATTATTTCTTTAGACACGTTATGCTTCAAATAGGTCCAATGTGTGTTACGAGTACATACTAACCTAATTTTTATTTTCCAGAGGTAAACAGAGTTGAGATATTTATAGACACAATTTATTAAACTCAAAGATCCATCACAAATAAGAGCATCTATAAATGATTTTAGAGCCTACTGTATTTTAAAAGCCAATATTTCACGCCGTATATTTTGTAGAGTGGTCTTGTATAGAATTCCTTCTCTGACGAGAACTATTTTCAACAGTAAACCTGTTAGCCAGAATATACTAAACGTGATTATGTTTTTATTTCCAACAAATATATTCAATTCGATGCTCAAAAAATTTTATTCAAGCTACCTAATAGTTTGCTTGTAACTATTTTATAGTTTAGAGACTTTGTGTGTAAACAAATTTTAGAAACATACTCTGAAAAACTCTGACAATGTTCTTTATAATAAAAAAATTTTAATTTTTAATAATACCATTGATTTATCCCTTTAGAATATTTTTAATGTAACATAAATGCGTTGCTTGTCTTCTATTCAAATTGATATTCAATAATTAATAATTGTATATATACCTATAATATATATATATATATATATATATATATATATATATATATATATATATATATATATATATATATATATATATATATATATATAACAAAAAAAAGTACGTGATTTGTTGGTGTGGTTATTCATTCCATGTTTTAATAATATCATATTTCTTACTTAATTATTTTCAATAATATTTTTATAATTTTAACCCCATAGTTTTACAACTATACACCCAGAGATTAAACAAGCTTTAATTCATTTTAAAACCTGAGCTAAATATGTATTTATAATACCATTCACCAAACAGATACAATCACACGTGCAAAATACAAACTACAAACAATCACTTAGAATACATCATAAGCTAAATCCAAATCCGTCTGACAACTATCATTTGATTGTTTTACACTGAATTTTCATGACATTTAGTTATATTCTGTCATGTATTGCATTGATTTTTGCGATTGTTACTTTAAGCTCTTGATAGGGATTAGAATTGGTAATCGAAACATTGAGCTGAAAATGTTTTGAAATGAACTAAAGATCGATTAAACTTTGTGTTTACAATAAACAACCTAACTAGAGTTGTAATTGAAAAGTCCCGAACAACTCTGTGATGGTATGTTTGGTACAAATAGCATTCGTTCAATTGGTTTTAATAAAGCAAATGTTTTACGAATTCTAATCCTTTAGCAGTCATTTAATTGTAATTGTTTTTGTTCTTCAAGATGAATAATTCATTCAAGCTAACATCACCTGTTAAAGAAGAAAATATTGAGGTTGGAAAATGGAGCTGTCCTGGGATGGAAGATGGCGAGTCTTTTTCTTGGTGAGCTGGGTAAAATCCTTGAGATAAATCCAAAATATAAATCTCAGGTTAGACATTGAATAGATAGGCGTAGGAAATATACTCATGCACAACTTACAGTCATGCATATTAATCTAAATAATGTTTTAAACATTCCGTGAAAGCATTAAGCAATGCTAAGTTACTGTAGCATCAGTGCAGGGGGCGCTTGTTCCGCTTCTTCCTTCAAGCACCATAACCTGACTCTGGACCTTATTCATAAGTCATGTGGTATTTCCGACTTATGTTTTATGTTACTATTTAGTATGCATGTTTTGGTTCTGATATTTTATTTATTTTCTACTTCGAAATAAAAGTACAGGGAGAGCGACCTGCAAGAATTTCGGATTGGCTCAAGGAACTCTCGAAAAGGCGGCCTAAATGTTGGACATGTTTTCACAAGAACAGGACAGTGTGGAGAAACTGATTTTTCGCCGAGAGTCAGAGAGAAAGGAAGAATATATACCCTTTAAACACGCATTAAAACTATATAATTGAAAACGTATGCTTTAGTACAAATACTATGATAGTTAAGATTAAGATAAAATTTTAAGAGCATTACCTTCTTCTTCCTTCTTCTTGGCACAAAAGCAGCACGTGACTGTAACAACAAAAGAAGGCATCGTTATAATAAAGCTGCAACTTTACACGTTATACAATATCAGCTGTGTCGATTAAATCATGGATATATGGGTTGAATTTAAATTTGGTCAATTTTACGTTAATAATAGTTAACCATCACAGAGACAGAAAAGGGAAAACCAGGGAGATATACAATACTCTCTTTGCACTGCTTTGTTATTTTTTCATTGATAGTTTTCAGATATAACCGTAATTGTTTATGATAAATTTCTATTAGTTTGCTCGCGTTATAGTCATGGTATGTATTTACAACTTCTGTTACGAAGACGTTTTTCTGTAGCAGATCGAATCCGAAAAGAACGTTACGAACATTCAAAATAATCTCCCTCCTTTTGCCTTAAAGCTTAAGGACATTTCTAAGGCGTTTGGTCTGAGACGAATTCCATTTTGTACAAAAATAAGAGAACGATTTGGAACTCATTGAAAAAAAGTAACACAAATTAAATGTTACTTTAATTTGTACTAAAGAACAAGTTACTTTAGTAACTAATAGACCTACTTATTACTAAAGTAATACTTCAATAATTAAACTCAGAAGAAGAAACATAGAAGGAGAATGAAATAATAAAATGATCATATATTATGTATATTATATTATATTATTGGGTGTGTAAATATATATATATATATATATATATATATATGTATGTATGTATAGCGAGAGAGAGAAAGAGGGCGGAGATAATGAGAGAGATTAAATACTATTAAGCATATCTGAAGAAGAGAGAATATTTATCATAAACTTAACAAAAAAAAAGTTATTTGACATTTTTTAAAAAATAGAAAGAAAAGCAGGCAGTTGTTTAATGATCTATACTTGTAGTAGGACTAATCATGAGAAATTAATATGGATAGCAAATGGTTTATTCTGACGGTATGAGCCTATACAGAACTTGCAGACAGAAGGTTTTAAGTGAGTACAAAACTAGATGTTATTTATAATGAGGATGAATAGAAAATAAAACAAAAAGTTGAAAGCATTCCAAAATGAATCTTATTCCACAATCCTAATGTTTGATTACGGGATGATTTTTGTTCAATGGGAGTAAAAGATTACTCTTGATAATTTGTGTATGGGGGGGGGTGTAGGAAAGATAGTAAAGGAGATGAAGAGATATGCAGAAAGAGGATGAGAGAGATGGAGAGGGAGGTAGAGGGGAGAAAGTGGAACAGAAAAAGGGTCAGAGAGAAAGAGGGAGAAAGTTGGAATAAGGGGGTGATAAATGGAGAAGGGGCGTATAGAAGCAAAGAGGAAGAGATAAACAGAGATGAACCGCACTATAAAAAGTTATCGTGTTATGAAGCGGATGCTCAGTTTCTCCAGGTTAGTAGACAAGTAACATGGATTCTATAAAATTAACTGTTAGAATGGGAATAAGATGTATCAAGGAAAATATTAGGTGAAAGATAAATAGCGAATTATAATTGGAAATTAAAATGAATCAAGTGAATTTCCGATGAAGTAAGATCTACTTGATAAAATTGTGTAGTAAAGTAATGGTGGAGGGTAATATGACATAGAGGAAGCATGTTACAGTGTGTAGAGAGCCGGTTGAGCATCGCAAGGATGAGCCTTTTCAACATCTATTCGAGTACGTATATCTATTATAGAATATTTAGGCATATCGTGGAAAGCATTGTGGCGTATTGGATACCTATTCTTCCATCATGACCTATTGGTGCTTGTCGACATTTACATTGGCGATGATCTGAATGAATGGTAATACTAGCAAATATTCTGTCTGATAATAGCTTATTCCTAATATTTCTCCCAGGGAATATCGGCATTTTTATAATTTAGGCCTTCCACAGTAATATAGAGATAAAGAGAGATCCATGGTATCCGTTTTGAGGATATTAAGTACAATAGAAGGTTGTCTATGCCTAATGTTTTGTAGAAGGAACCATTTATGTTTGATACAGTAACGTTCACAAGATTACTCTAACCCTCCTTATTTCTAGCCAAACCCCTTATTTCTAATAGGCTTTTGTAAGTTAGGTAAGAGCGAGTGAAGACTACTACGTGCGCTCTTAGTCTCTCGACAAATGTCCAAACGATACTCAACTTCTCTCCGTTAACATTTCTCCGGTTATGGTTCTCATTGCTTCATTAATCCTGTTTTTAAGTGGTCCAGATCGTGAATTCTTTGTAAATAAACAACGCTTTTGATGTACCCCTCCAGGAAAAAATCACAAGGTTTCAGATTTGAACTCCTTGGAGGCCACAGAATAGATCCTTGCTTATCCATCGATCTCCAAATTTTTCGTTCAAAGCGTCCGTGTCCAATGGACTGAAGTGTGGGGAAGCACCGTCTTGTTGGAAATGAAGCTGATGAATGTTTTCAAGTTCATCTAACTGAGAAAAGAAATCTCCCTACGAATTACCGACCGCACCATTCTTTTATTATAATCCCGTATTAAGGTCACGCACAACTCTTTACAAGGCAGCATATAACCAGCTGAGGTCACGCACAACTCTTTACAAGAGAGCATATAACCAGCTGAGGGCAACTCTTTACAAGGCAGCATATAACCAGCTGAGGTCACGCACAACTCTTTACAAGGCAGCATATAACCAGCTGAGGGCAACTCTTTACAAGGCAGCATATAACCAGCTGAGGGCAAGC
This sequence comes from Prosapia bicincta, assembly GCA_036971475.1. NCBI lineage: Eukaryota > Metazoa > Arthropoda > Insecta > Hemiptera > Cercopidae > Prosapia > Prosapia bicincta. The sequence goes on from JBAIZL010000001.1 coordinate 37,623,146, forward strand.
ACTACTTACAAAACTTAGCTTTTGGAATGATAGTAGTTGTTTTCTTATATATTTATGTGTACAGAGAGATTCTGTGGTTTAATAATATTATAAATATTAAATAAATATATTAAAGAAAACTTACAAAGTTTTAAAAAACTCCTTAGATTCATATTTTCGCTTCTAATCGAAAACAAATCTCAAGCAAAAGTGTCTTTATGAAACTATGGTAATGTTTCAGTTTATTTGTAATTGTTGTTAGTTTCTAGGATAATTGTTGTCAACAGTTTATATTTCAAAAAATAATTAAATATAAAATTTTGTTTTACATAAAATATAATATCAATGGCTATTCTTATAGATAATACGATATATGGCTATTGCACATGGGGATAGACGAAACTTTAACGTTATTATTAGGCTAACAAAGTTAAGTAATTTTAAATAATTTATCCGGCGCGACAGGAACGCTTTATTTTGTCAACAGGTTTTTCATGTTTTCACTTAAACTACAACTTTGTAAGTCGTTAACTAGTGTAATAAATAAGGTTGACTGCGTCTATATTATAAATTTGACCACTAATGTTTATTTAAATATAAACATTATAATCAGTGGTTTAATGTAACGCGTATATTAAGGCAGTAATCACGAATCCAAGAGATTGTATTCTCATGGAATGTCTTACATTCCTTCGTTCGAAGTTTCGTATAAAGATACATGATTTTGTACATTACAAGGTACATTAAAGTGGTAACTTACCTAAGAATATGAACAAATGTTTGTAGCTCTACAAGTTTAATTTGATATGACCGACGTCTTACATTCCTTCGTTCGAAGCTTCGTGTAAAGATACATTATTTTGTACATTACAAGGTACATTAAAGTGGTAACTTACCTAAGAATATGAACAAATGTTTGTAGCTCTACAAGTTTAATTTGATATGACCGACGTCTTATATTCTAGTTATTGTAATGCAGCCGGTAAAGACAAAAGAAGGTATCGATCTGGTTCTTATTGGGCCAAATGTATAGTCCAGATAGAAGGACCAATTTTATCTTGTGTGGTTATTTAATAGACAGGTAAACTTCTACTCCAGTGATTCGTTAATTCCAAAGGCAGAGGTTCTGCAATCTAGGTGCCACCCTCAAGACAGAAGGTGCAGCCATCAAGGTAGCACAATTAAGGCAGTAGGTGCTGCCATCTAGGTGCCACTCTCAAGACAGGAGGTGCAGCCATCGAGGTGGCCCTCTTAATGCAGGAGGTGCTACAATCTAGGTGACACTCTCAAGACAGAACCTGCAGGTATCTAGGTGCCATTCATAAGGCAGGAGGTGCTCCAGTCTAGGGTTCATTCTCAGGACAGGAGGTGCATAAATCGGAGTGGCCTTCTTAAAGCATGAGGTGCAGCCATCAAGGTGGCCTTCTCAAGGCAGGATGTGCTCTTATCTAGGTGCCACTCTCAAGACTGGAGTTGCATACATCGCCGTGGCCCTTTTAAGGCATGAGGTGCAACCATCGAGGTAGTCCTCTCAAGGTGGGAGGTGGTGCAATCTAGGTATCACCTTCAAGACAGAAGCTGGACCCATCAAGGTGGCACTTTTAAAGCAGAAAGTGCTGCCATCTAGGTACAATTTTCAAGACAGAATTTCAAGCCATCGATGTGGCTATCTCAAAGCAGGAGGTACTGTTTCTAGGTGCTACTTTCAAAACCGCAGCCTCATCTATTGAGGTGGCACTTTTAAGTAAGGAGGTGCTGTCATCCAAGTGACACAATCAAAATAGGCAATCAACCATCGAAGTGACAATCTTAAGGCAGGAGATGCTACCAGCTAGGTGCCACTCTCAAGACATAATCTCCAGCCTTCAAAGTGACACAATTAAGGCAGGAGGTACTGAAATCTAGGTGGGACTCTTAAGATATGAGGTGAAGCCATCGAGGTGACCTTCTTGTGGCAGGAGGTACTAGAACCTAGGTGACACTCTCACGGCAGACTCTGCAGCCATCTAGGTGCTACTCTCAAGATAGGAGGTGCATACATCGGAGTGGCCCTCTTAAGGCATGTGGTGCAACCATCGAGGTGGTCCTCTCAAGGCGGGAGGTGGTGCCATCCAGTTATCACGTTTAAGACAGAGGGTGGACCCATCGAGGTGGCACTTTTAAAGCAGAAAGTGCTGCCATCTAGGTACCATTTTCAAGAGAGAATTTCAAGCCATCGAGGTGACTAACTCAAAACAGGAGGTGCTACATCTAGGTGCTACTTTCAAAACAGAAGCTGCATCTATTGAGGTGGCGCTTTTAAGTCAGGGGGTGCTGCCATCCAAGTGTCACTCTCAAAACAGGAATTTCAACCATTTAGGTACCCTTTAAAGCCAGGAGTTGCTACCATCTAGATACCACTCTCAATACAGAATCTGCACCCTTCAAGGTGACACAATTAAGGCAGGAGGTACTGGAATCTAAGTGCCACCTTCAAGACAAGAGGTGAAGCCATCGAGGTGGCCCTCTTAAGGCAAGAGGTGCTATCATCTGGGTGACACTCTCATGACAGAAGCTGCAGCCTTCAAAGTGACACAATTAAGGCAGGAGGTGCTGGAATCTAGGTACCACTCTCAATACAGGAGGTGAATACGTCGGAGTTGCCCTCCTAAAGCAGGAGGACCATCCATTTAGGTGGCCTTTTCAAGGTAGCAGGTGTAGCTATCAAAGTGCTACTCTAATGGCAGGAGGTTCTCACATCTATGTGCCACTCTCCAGACAGGAGGTGCATACATCGGAGTGGCCTTCTTAAGGCATGAGGTGCAGCCATCGAGGTGATCCTCTCAATGCGCGAGGTGGTGCCATCTAGGTGTTACTCTCAAGACAGGAGATGCAGTATCGAGATGGCCCTCTCAATAAGGAGGGGCTGCATCTAGTTGCTACTTTCAAAACAGAAGGTGCATCTATTGAGGTGGCACTTTTAAGTCAAGAGGTGGTGCCATCTAAGTGCCACTCTCAAGACAGGAAATCTAACCATTGAGATGGCCCTCTTAAGGCAGGAAGTGCTACCATCTAGGTGACATTCTCACGGCAGAATCTGCAGCCATCAAGGCAGGGCATTAAGGCAGGGGTGGCAGGAGGTCCACTAAATAGTAATTACTATGCTAATGTATGTAAGAACGACTTTGAAACATTTTCTATTATTGCGAACTTCAAACCTGCTCGTGCATAGAAAACTCTCCAGTTCACGAAGACGTTGGGTTAGGTTTAGTCTCTACATGGATGGTTGTTGATGTACAATAATGTCGGCTAGTTGAACCGAAGCTAAGTACAACTCCACTAGTTCACCGATCTATGGATGGTTGTTGATGTATAATCATGTCGGCTAGTTGGACCGAAGCCTGGAACTCCATTAGTTCACCGACCTATGGATGGTTGTTGTTGTACAGTCAATGTCGGCTAGTTGGACCGAAGCCAAGTACAACTCCACTAGTTCGGTGATCCTATGGATGGTTGTTGTTGTACAATAATGTCGGCTAGTTGGACCGAAGCCAAGTACAACTCCACTAGTACGGTGATCCTATGGATGGTTGTTGTACAATAATGTCGGCTAGTTGGACCGGCGCCAAGTACAACTCCACTAGTTCGGTGATCCTATGGATGGTTGTTGATGTTTAATAATATCGGCTAGTTGGACCGACGCCAAGTACAACTCCACTAGTTCGGTGATCCTATGGATGCTTGTTGATGTACAATAATGTCGGCTAGTTGGACCGACACTAAGTACAACTCCACTAGTTCACCAATCTATGGATGGTTTATGATGTATAATCATGTCGGCTAGTTGGACCGAAGCCAAGTGGAACTCCATTAGTTCACCGACATATGGATGGTTGTTGATGTACAATAATGTCGGCTAGTTGGACCGACGCCAAGTACAACTCCACTAGTTCACCGATCTATGGATGGTTTTTGATGTATAATCATGTCGGCTAGTTGGACCGAAGCTAAGTACAACTCCACTAATTCACCAATCCTATGGTTGAATGTTATTTCTTGACAGAAAAGCTAGACTGAATTTCCAAAACTAACTAATTCTATGCTCCTCAAATAAATATTTTTAGTTACTAAAATCCCTTTATGTAGGAAACGAGTTCAACCTTTCTCCGCATGGTGTACAGACCAAAAACACCGATTAGCCGAAAACCTAAACCAATTCCCTTAGCTAAAAACCGACGGTCATAAGTGTTTTATCCTTTACAAAAGTTAAATTTCAAACTAATCTGTGTGCTCGACTCGCCAAATTCCTTGCAATATTTGTGAGCAGAAATATCTGTAAAATGAATCCGTCACAAAATGATAGTGCGTACTTTGAACTTTGATTGGACAACTTTATTGTTCTTCATGAAATAGGGCATAATACCACAACCATTTAAAAATTTTCTAGGTTCTTCCTCTGTTATAGATTAGTTTAGATTTATTCCATCATCTTTACAAGTTAAAAGTAAACCAACTAATTTCAAAGGTGTGGGTAGGTCTTTAGACTTAGTTACAATTATAGACTAATATATATATATATATATATATATATATATATATATATATATATATATATATAAGGTTTATAACTAAGTATTTTAGATGTAGCTAATATTAAGATGACCTATGTATAATTTTCTAACGCAAGCTTTGTATGTTGAGCAATTGCGTACCATTGTTAACTTAGTGTGTAGCGTACTTTAGAAGAGATCAGTTGTCTCAACTTCAACTGAATGTACATCTGTTGTATTTATAAAGCATAATTTTGTAACAATTTCAACTTTAAGTTATTCTAAATTTTTTTAAAGATTTATACAAATAAAATCATTTTTATTTAAAGTCTCTCGTGCTTCTCGTGCTTAATAAAACACGTAACTTATATATATATAAATATATATATATATATATATATATATATATATATATATATATATATATATATATAAAGAACAAAAGTCAAAATACAAATACAAGAATTATATTTGAATTTACAATTCAAAGCTTTTCGTTGGCTAACAGTACCAACATCATCAGGAATATTAAACAATTCAAGAAAACTGTCTGAAGAAGCTAAATAAATTATTTCAAAAGTTGAATAAAACATTACAGTCTCCTTTTATAAGTCATGATTTGTAAAAAAAAAAATATTTATATTAGTTGAATTCATCTTTACGTAGAGCTAATAGTTTTCACTAAAAGTATTGTAAATATTTTACAAGTTGCCTATAGTAGCACTTACTTAAATTTGGCGAGGACAGCCGTTTTGGGAGATGTGTCCCATTGTCAACTCAAACCGTAACTGTCAAGTTGACTGTAACTTGTTGATTGTTACGGTCTGAATTAAAAATGGGACACATCTCCCGAAACGCCTGTCCATAACAAATATAAGTAATTGCTACTACAGGCAACTTGTAAAGTATTTACAATGGTTTTAGTGAAATAATATTTATTGTTTCCATTACAACATTATTCTTACAGATTCATATTCAATACTAAGTTCAATATTTTCCAAAAGGGACACCTTATTTGCCAATGATACGATCCTGGAATCAAAATTTTGAAACTTCTACTGTAAGGATTGTGATGATACTCAGAAACAAATCACAATCTTAAGTAATAGAAACAGTTTTATATTTATTTAAAACATTTAACACACAAAAATGTTGTAAAATAATAGTTGATAATGAAGCTAAATGTATGGTCTATCAAAAAAACACGACTTCACTCAACGTTAGACATGTATTAGAAATGCCATTTATCACTTTACAGCTTTAACCAACTATCAGAATTGTTTAATATTCCTGATGATGTTGGTACTGTTAGCCAACGAAAAGCTTTGAATTGTAAATTCAAATATAATTCTTGTATTTGTATTTTGACTTTTGTTCTTTATTAATACACAAGAATACATATTGCGATATATATATATATATATATATATATATATATATATATATATATATATATATATACACTTAGTTACACAAACTAAGACAAATACAGTCTCCATTTAACGAAATTAGATAAGCGTGCCTAATATCACAACCATTTCAAAATGTTTAAATGGAAAAAGTGGAGAACCATATTCAAGTGGAGAAAGAAGGGAACGATTGAATAACCTCCTCATAGAAAATAATAAAAAATATTTAATTAATTTGTTCATCTATACATACATATATATATATATATATATATATAAATAAATATATATATACATATATATATATATATATATATATATATATATAAATATATATATATATATATATATATATATATATATATATATATATATACCTTTTTAGTTAAAAATGTTTTTTCTAAAATTTTGAAGTTTTACTATAGTTTTATTTCTTTAATAACTCTAAAAAACTAGTTCTTTTTATTAATTACGTTTTACCACTTCTAAAAGGTGGAAATACATATTTTTATAATGAAAATACTGTATAACAATTGTCTAAACTATTGTAGAAGCAATATTACTATTGGACAGAAGCAAGTAAACATCATGCGCATTGTCTACTCGTCTAGATATCTAAAGGGGGGGGGGGGTGAGCATGCACTGATAGCCTAGCTCCATTTTATTTCAGATTATTGTTCTAGGTACTTGGGTGATTGTAAAAACGTATGTCGTCACCCCTTCATGTGGTCGACTTACCAGGAGGGTAGACAGGAACACGCCGTACTGGTACCTTTGTACTATAAAAGAGAGGAAAACCACCACAATGTTTTTAAACTCACTAAAATAAGGGCTTTAATAATTCTTCTCCCGCAAAAATGGCATACTATAATACCTACTGAGTAAAAAATTATTTTTCTTAAAACATTTATTTTCACTTTGGTTTATTCGTGAATTTCCCTTGGAAAATATCCCATTCCGGAGTCTAAGATGAAAGTTTGTTTTGAGGTCTTTGGAATTTGAAAAATATTTGTTAAAATTTATACTCACAAATATATACTAATAACCCGATATTTTCGTGTCTACATCGTGGTAACTTTAGAATGAAACGTCCGATTTCGTTGGTAAGCAGATGTAATTGGTTTTTGTGGGATTATGTTTGTTAATAGAAAGAATCGATCAATCAGCAGTATAATTTGCAGCAACTTTTTTAATACGGAAAATAGGTTTTTCATTCTCTACCAAAAATATGTATATCTGAAATGAATTTATTAATAATAATATCCAATCTGGAGGAATACAATTTTATATACGATTTTTAAAGTATAACAAGAAGTATAGGGGATCGATCATTCACTACAATACTGAATAGTGTCAGTGCCCAGAAGGAACATTTTAGATGTCAGTATTGATTAAAACCATTATTTCTATAAATAAAGTATAGTTTTAAAGTTTTTGCTATCATTTAAGCTAAGGAAATGCTTTAGTGTAATAAATTAGATTATAGCTATTGTTATAAAATATTGCTTTTTAACATTTGTTTTGTAGGACCATAAATAAAATGTGGTAGCCATATAGGAATGATATTAATGCATATACTGCATAAGAGACCAATAAACGTGTAAGCTAAATTAATGTAAAGGTTGATTTATTACATTCTATTAAAAGGCGGTGCCTTCTAACAGCCTATGATCTAAATAAAAGTAGGCCTATGTGTTAACCAGAGACCCTAAGAATGTCTAAGTAAAATGTCAGCTTAAGGGATTCAATACCTTTTACGTAATTGAGTAAAACACACACACACACACACACACACACACACACACACACAACACACACACTCACACTCACACTCACACACACACACACACACACACACACATATTTTTCTTGTATTTGTATTTTGACTTAGTTCTTTATTAATACACAAGAATACATATTGCGATACATACATATATATATATATATATATATATATATATATATATATATATATTTATATAATAATAAATTTAAAATATTTCAAAAACAAGAATACTTTTAATGAATATTCTTGTTTTTGAAATATTTCTAATTTATTAACTATATTACAAGAAAACATATATATCACCATATTTAATATATATATATTTATATAATAATAAATTTAAAATATTTCAAAAACAAGAATACTTTTAATGAATATTCTTGTTTTTGAAATATTTTTAATTTATTAACTATATTACAAGAAAACATATATATCACCATATTTAATATATATATATATCTTGTTTAATAATTTAAAACAACATACGTTATTCAAGTACAAGAATATTTATTAATTTATATTCAAATCTTTTCATTAGTAAACAGTACCAACATCATCAGGAATGAAAATTACAATCATAAAATATAATTGTAATTTTCATTCCTGATGATGTTGGTACTGTACCAATGAAAAGCTTTGAATATAAATTAATAAATATTCTTGTATTTGAATAACCTATGTTGTTTTAAATATATATATATATATATAGTCGATTATCCAGAGAAAAAATTCGTTGTAGAGAGGTATTCGTTATTGAGAGGTTGTGTTGTCAAGAATGCTCCCACTCAATCTTACTGATATTACCGCATTACGCATACCGCACTACGTACGTACGGTAATAAAAGGGATACAGTATAATATTGCGAGCGTAGTTAATGTAATAGGCCAATGTTAATATAGGATAATGTTTTATAATGTCTCAATTTATTTGAAATTCAATTTGTTAAAAATGTTTTTTGATGTTTTCAGAATGTCTCTTCATTGTATGTATTAGATATCCATATTGAATATTTATCATAGGGTCTACTCTGTATAGGCTGTTATAAGTTATCTAATGCTTATGAAAACTTATAGTCACAATCTTTTTTTAAATTCTTTTTATGTAGTGTAGCTTTAAATTTTTTATTACTCCCTGATCGAGTGGTTGAAGTATCGATGTAACATTTGGTGGAAAGAAAAACACATTGACACTCTCCAGTTTGGAATTTATGTCATGCAGATGTGCAGAGCAGTTGTCGATGAAAAGTGCAATTTTCCTTTTCCAACCGTTACTTGCGTTAAAGCCGCTGAGTTCTTAGAATTCCTAACCTATGAGTCATTGCATTCTTAACTGAACCGAACTGTAACATGCAGTCAATTGCCGACATGTGTTTCAGCAACCATTCTAGGTTTTGTTGACCTTCCTGCTGAAAATAAACAATTTCCTGGAAATGACATTGTGAGATGCCTATACAACACTACATTTCTTCAGTTGAAGTGAAGAAAAAACCTCGTTATTGAGAGGTCCAGAATTCGTTACATAGAGGTAAATAAGCAGTATAACTTCTAAAATGTCATGGGACCAGGATTATCGTTATATAGAGGATTTCGTTATCTGGAGGTTCGTTATATAGAGGTTCGACTGTATATATATACGCACAGAATAACCTGAATAATTCAAAGATGAAGAGACTAATAGAAACATTCCAATTATGAAAGTTGAAAATATACCCTTTCTGTCAAAAGCAGTCAATTTTTTTTGTGTTTATGACGATCACGTTGGCTTTTTTGTTTTTCACTTCTGCTACAATGTCTTGATTAGAAAGTCTCCATACACATCTACTAGTTCATCTAAATTAACATACTCTTTAAAAGTGACAACCGTATTGGCTTCCCATTTGACAGGTGCAGGTTTAACATCATCATTTAAAATTTCACTTAGCTGCTGATCAGATTTCTTAATGAAACCACCTTTCTTAAAAAAATTTTCTATTGTTCTTTCTGTAACTTTGGACATTATGGGACATTCTTGCTGCTTAAAGAAGATCATTTTCTAAACTTTTGTTAGTGTTTTTCAAGGAACCTGTCTAGAGCATTTCTTGGTAAAAATGCTTAAAATTATCTATAGTGCCTTGATCAATTCGTTGCACAGCTGAAGTATGTTCAGGGAGAAAAATAATCTTAACATTGTTGATGAACAATTGGATAGTATTATCTGCAGGACAGTTGTTTTTTAGAAGGTCATGGAGGTTATGGAAAAACGTTTATATAATCATGTCTTTTATATATAATTAGAGGAAGAGGCCAATCTGCATTAGCCTCAGCATGGACAGGAATCATTGTCTTGCATTTAGAAGGAGGAACTACACTCCATCGTTTATTTGGTCTACCAATATCAGTACAGCCTGGATCAGTCTCATTAATCAAAACAAATTCAAAAAGGGCTAAGATGTTAATAAATGCTGCAATCATAATGGTAGATAAGGCATCTATGGTACCTGCAGCAGTGTTAAATTGTGTAGATAGTTTATTGAAAGATTTAATGAAATGTGTTGACCCAATTTATGGGACTCAATTGGGAGGAAAGGTAATATTATTCGGTTGAGATTTCCGACAAATCTTACCTGTTTTGCCTATGCAAGGAAAAGTTGAAATTTTAGAGGCGTGTGCGAACAAAAGCAGAATATGGAATGCGTTAACATTTCTACAGTTAACAAAAAACATATGTGTGAACATTGAAGAAGCCGAATTTTGCAACTGGCTTTTAGAGTTAGGCAATGTCACTTTGAAAAGTGACAAAGACAAAGATGCCATTGATATCCCGGAACAATTAATGATTAGAAATGAATCACTGACAAATTTTGCCTTTGGCAAATCCCTCAATCTAAATAATGTTTCTCAAAATGTGATATTATACCCATTAAATGATCAATGTTGTGTAATAAATAATGTAGTATTGGGTATACTTGAGAGAGATTCAAAAGATGATTACAGCGTTGATGAAATAATTACTAATATTCCAAACGAACGTTTGAACATTCCCATTGAGTACTTAAACTCTATTAGAGGTTGTGCAAAAGAGGTCAGGCGAGCTCTGACCTTGAACGGGAAAGCAGTTATAGAACTAGTATTGGAGTGGTGGGAAGGATGGTGCGGTATATCGTCAGTCTGCTGCTAATGTTACGGGAGTGTCCAAGACAACTGTGAAACGAATTTTTGAGTGAACATAGAACTGCGCCAGCAACAGGACCTCCCCGGCAAGCTGGCCTGAGCAACCGGGCGGGTCCACAGGTGGCGGATAGTGGGACGGCCTACAGAAATGTAGGTTACCTGTGAATAAGGATTCCGGAAGGTTTCTGAATATGCAGGCCTGGACCAAGGCTATGGTTCAAAGGTGAGGAATTATCCCTCCTCGTCAGTCTACCGGTTGGGGGCGGTAGAAATAACTGCTCTGACTGGGGAGACTGGGGTAGTTGGGAATTAAGTCCTCACAATGCTACTCTCACCTCCCGGGTGAACCAAGGGCAATGCGACAGTGAAGTATGGGCGGAAAACTACCCTAACGACACAGTTGTAAAAAAGAGAGTAAAGCAGGCTGTTCGCTTCATGAGCAACAGTTAATAATGTCCTGAACTTGGGGTGTGCTTCAAGGTCAGTGACTGAATACCCAATCCAAGGTGGAAGGCATCGTGCCGAAGGATGAATGGCTGCAGGGTATAAAATGCAGTTGCACACGATCCCCTTGAGGAACCAGACAAAACCTCATTGTATGTTGTCTTGCCAGGGCAGTGGGGGCTCTGCTCTGGTCGACCGTTATTTCCCCCATACTCGTGGGACTTTAATGGACCAAGTAAGTAAAAGAATTGATTTCGAGACTGCACAGACAGTGGGAGCCAATGAGACGGCAAACCGTGAGTCTGTAGCAGATGTGTCAACGGCAACCATCACTGGGGGTGCGGGGGCGGCTGTCAAGCTGCCGACTGCAGAAACCTGTGAAGTGGCTGTAGAGTTGAGCACGCTGTCTAGTCCTGGGGCTGCTCTGCGGACCCAGGCGACTGCAAATTAAGCAGAACAATGATCAAGATCCTCCAAGTGAACCTACAGCATAGCAGGGCGGCGAGTGCTGTCATGTGTAGGATGCTGGACAGGGGAGAGGTGGACTTGGTTCTCATCCAGGAGCCATGGATTTCTGGAGGACGAATATGCGGGCTGGCGACATCTGGAGGTAAGTTGTTGTACGATAAGGACTCCGGTGTTCCCAGGACGTGTATCCTGGTTAGGAGGGGGTTGAGTGCTTTTGTACTAACGGACTTCTGCTGCAGGGACTTAATAGCAGTGACGGTGGAGCTGCGGGCGGAGGGGAGGATGAAGAGGCTGAACCTTGCCACGGCATATCTCCCCTTTGACTACGCAGGGGCTCTACCAACACAAGAGCTGAGGAGGCTGGTCGAGCACTGCGGGGCTGTGGATGAGGAGCTGCTGGTGGGGATGGATGCTAACTCCCATCACACTTCGTGGGGAAGTACAGGTACCAACACTAGAGGTGAGGAACTTTTAGCTTATCTTAGCTCTAAGAATTTACTAGTCTTAAATCAGGGGGAAGAGCAGACGTTTGTCACTAGGGCCAGACAGGAGGTCCTGGACATTACGGGGGCATCGAACCAGACGGCTAGGTATGTACTAAACTGGCATGTGTCGGATGAACCATCTTCTTCTGACCACAGACATATTAGGTATGATATCTCTCTAAATCCAGCCATGCTTCGGCCAACCAGGGATCCAAGAAGAACAGACTGGGACTCCTACAGGAGGGACCTGGGAGTTCGGATTGAGGAGGCTGGATTGGAGTATGGTGGGAGGAGAGAGCTAGAAGACTCTGCCGCATTGGTTGGCGAGGCTATAGTAGAATCCTTTACTGATAACTGCCCTCTTAGTGAGGGGAGAAAAGTAGGGGATCCGTCATGGTGGAGCAAGAAGCTAGCCAAACTTCGGAAGACCACCAGGAGACTCTTTAATAGAGCAAAAAAGAACGGGGAGTGGGACCAGTATAGGAAAACACTAACCGAATATAACAGGGCAATTAGAGAAGCACGCAGGAAGTCCTGGAAGGAGTTTTGTCAAGAGATTGACAAAACTCGGGAAGGGGCACGACTGCATAAAGTGCTATCTAAGGACCCAGTTAACCCGGTGGGGATGCTAAGAACCCCACTGGGAAATATAACAAAAACTGCAGGGGAAACTGTGGAAGAATTAATCAGAACACATTTCCCTTCCAGTACCCTGAGGAGACTTGGGGGAGCAGACACTGAACCAGTTGCCAAACTCTCCACAAGACGTGGTAAGAGGGAGGACTGGGAAGTGGCAAGGAGGATAGTAACTCCACAAAGGGTAAGATGGGCTATTGGCACATTTAAACCCTACAAATCTCCAGGTCCAGATGGGATCTATCCTGTGCTGCTGCAGCAGGGAATGGATTTGCTGGTACTGGTACTTACTAAATTATACAGGCTAAGCATTGATTTAGGGCATGTGCCGGCAGCCTGGAAAGCTAGTAAGGTGGTCTTTATACCTAAGCCCACCGGTAACCAATCGGAAGGGAAAGGATACAGACCTATTACACTCATGTCCTTTGTTCTTAAGGGACTTGAAAAACTGGTTGATAGGCATATTAGGGGGGGGGGTGCTTTGGCCATAAAACCACTGCATTGGAACCAGTATGCTTATCAACCGGGGAAATCCTGCGAGGGAGCTCTCCATCAAGTGGTTGGTAGGATTGAGCAAATGATCGCCAAGAAAGGTTGTGCCATAGGTGCCTTCCTCGACATTGAAGGGGCTTTCAATAACCCCTCAGTGGAGACGATGGTAAGTGGTGCAAGACGTCATGGAGTGAATGCAACCACTTGTGGTTGGATAAGTTCCATGTTAACAAACAGAAGCATTTCTGTAGAGGTGGCAGGGGAGGTCAGAAGGGCGGAGACAAGTCTGGGCTTTGCACAGGGGGGGGGGGGTTCTCTCTCCTCTGTTGTGGTGCCTAGTGGTGACAACCTTATTGAACTCCTGAATGAACAGGGGTACTTCTGTCTAGGATATGCGGACGACATAGTTGTTTTGATCCTGGGCAGATTCCCTGATACAGTCCTTGAGGTAATCAGAAATCCTCTATGACTGATTGAAGAGTGGTGTAAAAAGGAGAACCTTAGGGTAAATCCAAAAAATACTGCTCTCATTAACTTCACCAGACAGCGAAAAGATCTGACGACCAGGATGCCCCGCTTGTTTGGTGAATACCTTGAGTTTGTGGGGGAGGTGAAGTACCTGGGAGTTACTCTGGACAGGAAACTCACCTGGAACCCACATCTTGAGAGGACAGTTAACAAGGCCAAAAGGGCACTGATGACTGTGAGAAGAATGGTGGGTAAGAAATGGGGACTGAAGCCATCAATGATGCACTGGATGTATCTGAGGGTGATAAGACCTATGATTACCTATGGAGTTCTGGTGTGGTGGACAAAGGCCAACCAGGCACAGACAAGAGCTAAACTGAGCTCTATCCAGAGATTGGCCTGTCTGTGCACACTGGGAGCGATGTCAACTACACCGATGCAGCAATGGAAGTAATGCTTAACCTCCCTCCCCTTGAGCTTGTCCTTAGGGGAGAGGCGAGGCTGGCGGCATGGAGATTGCGCAACTCGAGCAACTGGGCTAACCTCCCAGATGTCTCGGGACATATGAGTATCGAGTGCGTGGTCAAAGAACCCGTCTTGGAAATGGGCAGCGACCACATTACTCGAATGTTTGCACCTGACCAGCTCCACCAAACTATGATGGAATGGTCAGGGACACTAACATCGGGAGCTCAGATCTGGTACACAGATGGCTCCAGGATGGACTTCGGCACTGGAGCGGGGGTGTATTGTAAAAACCCAAGGGTAGAACTAGTTTTTTCCTTGGGGAGGCATACCTCTGTCTTTCAGGCCGAAGTATATGCTATAAATGCCTGTCTGGGAGAGATAGCTAGAAGGGAAACACACGGGACCCGGATTGCTATTTTCTCCGACATTCAGGCAGCAATTAAGGCACTAAACGGACACGTGGTCACCTCGGCCATAGTCAGGGAGTGCCTAATTAACCTACAAGCTCTGGCAAGGCACAATCAAATCATGATAGGTTGGGTGCCAGGGCATAGGGGAATACTTGGAAATGAAGCCGCAGATGCACTGGCCAGGGAGGGGTCTTCGACTCCCCTGATTGGACCGGAGCCAGCGGTAGGTATTTCCAAATCCATGGTCAAGATGGCAGAGCGAAGGTGGATGGCTGAAAGACACTGTGAGCACTGGATCAGGGCCGAAGGGATGAGACACAGTAAGCTAACCCTTAGGAAACCTTCCTTGGGGCTGCAGAAGAGTCTTATCTATCTGTCTAGGCAGGAATTGAGGATAGCCACAGGTCTACTCACGGGACACTGTGGACTAAGGAAACATTTCCATAAAATGGGTATCTACAAAGATGAACCAGTGTGCAGATTATGCGGGCAGGAACTGGAGACTGCCACACACATTATTTACAGATGTGAAGTACTTGCTGAGAGGCGCTTCAACCTCTTTGGTGATGGAACGGCTTTGGTGGATGCTGAAGGTAAAACTCTAGTCAGGAAACTCCTAAACCTGGTAAGAGGGAAGGGGCTATTTGACTAGATCAGGGAGGTAAGTACAATATACCTTAAGGTAGCAGTGCTTCGGGCAATTCAAACCCGCTCCCAAGTTAAAAAAAAAAAAAAAAAAAAAAAAAAAAACAGGACCTCGCTTTTCAATGCCAAGTAAAACATGGAATAAAAAAAATGAAAAACCATCTTATGACGACTTCGACAAGACTGTTATTAGGCGGACTGTACATGAGTTCCACAAGATGGATGGACAACACCCTATGCTAAAAACGTTGCTTCCTGTATTGAAAGAAAAAACTGGATTTAGGGGAGGCATATGGGCTCTGAAACAAGTTCTTAAGGAACAACTCCTCAAATGGAGAAATTCTGCAGATAACAGAAAGCGGCTGACATAAAAACATGAAATAAGAGAACAGAGGGTCCGTTTTATTAGGCAAATAAAACGCTATAAAGATGAAGGTCGACGCATTATTTACACAGATGAGACATACGTGTATGCTTCCGATACTAAACCCCAATCATGGTCAAACGGTAGTAACAAAGGCCTTTTAACTCCAATTTTATAAGGGTCAGTATGCAATAATAGTCCATGCAGGAAATTAGAATTGGTTTGTAAATAATTCTTTGCTTATTTTCAAGTCTGGTCAAAAGTTGCTTACCACGATTCCAAGAATTATATAAACTACAAAACGTGGCTAAGAGAAAAACTCGTCCCAAACTTACCTCCTATGAAGAAGCAATTTGTTGTGGAAGCTTGGAAGGTCATACAGAGCTGGGAGATGCCTCAAATTAAAAGTATTGACACTAAAGATCGGGGAAAATATAGGTTTTTGTCTTTTTAAAACATTTATAGGGTTTTGAGGAACTTAAAATTACCAAAAATTTCTATAAGAAATACATTGCAATGAAAAACAGCTGAGTATGATTTTAAAATATTTCAGCTGTACAAATATTATAACAATATTAAAGAATAATTAAAAATATGAACTTGCGATTAGGTTTAGATAATAGAGTATGTCTAATTGTAATAGATATGTTTGACCAGTGTATTAAATTAGAAATAATCACTGGTTCTGAAAAAAGAAACCATATATTTACCAATATTAATACTTCTTTGTTTTCTTGGCAAAAACACCAAGAAAATAAACAAGTGTGATTTTTATAAAAACCTCAAGATGTACAACAGAAAAATGCAAATATTACCAATAACATCAAGCAACTTCATTTACCAATAATTAAATTAATATCAACAGAACCTAACATGCCATTTCAAACGAAAAGGAACCAATCCCTTTTAAGATTTACATTCTCAATAACTATAAGTTTGTGAGGCTTCAAAGGACCAAACCTGTTTTCACACATGATCAACTTTATGTTGCACTAAGTCGAGTAAAATCTCAAGATGGATTTAAGATACATATTGATAATAAGATTGGTCAAAAATATCAAATTGAAAACACATTCACGTGAAATATAATTTAATTTGTATAAAAAATAAAATTATTATACAAAAGTTTAAAATTGCCCCTTCAAGCCTAGTCCATATTTATAATTTCCTAAGCTGAAATTTGAAACATTTGGGGAGGTTAGAAGATTGTACAGAGCTGGAAGATTAAGAGTTAACTTAAGAGTTTGACAAGAAGGAACGGGGGAAAATATATTTTTTTCTCAATTTACAGCATTTATAGTGTTTTGAGGAGCTTAAATTTACCAAAAATCTCTGTAAGAAATAAATTGCAATGAAAAACAGCCGAGTATCATTTTCAAATATTTCAGCTAAGAAACGGCTGACCAGATATATTAAAAACAGCTGAGTACAGATATTTTAACAATATTTATGGTTAATCAGAAATATGAACTGAATTAAACGCTCCAATTTTTAACTATAATAATAATATACACATTTCATATCCAGTAAGTGCAGGGCTTTTTGGTATTTTACCTTAGAATGCTCCAAATTCATCGAAATTTCGTAAACAGCGCCTGAATTTGAATTCCTTAAGCAAATTTCGCTTACCTCATTTTCATAATTTTTTAGTATTTGAGGTCCCTGTAATTTATTTTGAGGCTTGCATGTTTGAGGCCGAAATAATTTTTTCTAAAGGCTCTACTCTACTAACTTGACAGTTGTTGGTGGAGTGGGAGGAGCTACACGACCAATCAAAAGGCAGTATTTGCCTTACATTGCTTAGCCTTCTGGGATTAGTTAAATGCCGCCGAGATAAAAGTCGTTTAAACCAGTTCACGGTTCTATGTTTCTTCAAGCTATTGTAATTTTAAAAAGTTACATATCTGTGTGTAGGTCATTTTTAAAAAAACTAATTCCTACGTTGGGTCCTAGTACATTTCCTCAGACAACTTTGCCAAGTTATATAGATAATGCATGTATTGCTAAGGCGTTATTTATTCCGACGAAACTTTTTTCTTGGTAATCTATTTGTCTATGAAATTCGACAAATCTTTCAAAATTACAATTTGTAAAACACGTTGTTCTTAATTGTTTGACTTCTACGTACTTAGAATTTAAGTAAATTTGAAAAAAATACTTAAACATGGTTTAATATTGTATTTGTCAATCATTACCAGTATTTTTGGTAATGGTTTCAAATTGTTCGGTATTTAATAGAAAAAAAATTTTCAGCTATATTCATGAAAGACAACAAAAATACAATTTATAACTACACTAAAACAAGAGCACATAAGTGTTAATTTAAATATAAAATACATTTTGATGTGGCTAACTTACAATGTATAAATCGGTTATGATAATTAGTTGTAAGAAGTTTTACTTACAAAATCATCGTTTGAAAAAAAAACCTTGTATTTTAATATAGTATAACATAGATTGTGCCTACGCTAATACGTCACCTGTTTTACTGCCATAGATGAGTAATATTATTTATTTATAGTTGGTGTACCTGCATCATTTTACAAACTGATGAAAAAGTGTAAATGTTTTATAATTTGTGAATAAATTATTTATCATTCTACGTCAATCTAACGTGTATTAGTTTTTAATTATAAATTTATTACTGAATTCTAAAATTGTTTAGTGTTAAAAACTTACGAAAAATGTTTATCAACTGAGACGAAAAATATTTTGAGTAACGTAGTGATATTTAAAGTGTGAAATATAAATTCGTTTTAAAATAGTTGTTTTGATTTTAATAAATAATGCTGATTTTGTGATCTCAAGAAAAAAAAAGATGTGAATAGTTGAAAAATAATGAAATATCAGTCCAAAAATACCTGTTAATAATTGTTAGTAAGCAAAGTATTTATTGCTTTTTAGAATAATTTTTGTCATATTAATTTTGTGCCTTTGAAAAAACATGGCTCTGTTGATAAAGAAATTTAGATCTCTTCCAACTAGAGATGTCAGAACTGTTTTTTATGATTCACAGTATACGAAAAAACACGAGCCAAATGTAAAAGAATTAAAAGAGTTGTATAAACATGTAAGTATAAACTGTTAACTGTAACCTAAGATTATAACCAACCCAATGGGTACTATTAAATAAGTTCTGTCTGGAATAGTTAATATGTGTTCTCACCCCAGTACCTGAATTCTAATGTTTATAAATTGAGTTACTAATTACTATAATTGTCAATGATAATCCATGTAATGATGAATAAAGTTAGTTTTTGTTTGGAATGGCTGCCATTGATGATATCATGCATTTTGAATCAATTCCGAGGCATTAGTATATGAAGTTAGTCGTGCACTTGTGACACATTTATATATCTTTGTGAAAAGAGTCAAAACGATTTTTGCGACAGTTATTATTTAGACGAACTGAACACCAAATTATACTTTGTATTATTTTACCTTTGTACACAAAAGACATAAACATGGAAGAAATTACACTAGTAAAATAATAAATTTAGTTGCTTGTTTTAATCATCTTGAATACACTGATCAAACTATAATTAATTAATACATAACTAAGTGAATACTTTGGAGCTTTGCTGATGCGTTTCGAAACGCTTCAGCAAGTAAGTTCTCAGGTATTCACTTAGCAATGTATTAATTAATTATAGATAAAATGGCTCACAGAATTTTTAGAAATCATGATAACGAAAAACCACAAACACTATTGTCAAGCAGAAATCTAGTGCTACACTGCAAACTGGCAATAAATACAAACCACTTGTATTAAGGTCTAAACTCAAAGAATGTTTTTGTTCCTGTATTATAGGTTGAGACTAATGAATACTCTCCTGGAGTTAGAATGCTGATGCATCAAATTCAATGTATCCACACACGATGTGCAAAAAAGTTTAAACTTATGTGTTTATCATGTTTATAATTAGCTAATACTTTTAAAATACAGTGCATCATTTTGCTATTTATTTCACAAACCTTTTTACATTACTATTATCAGTGTAATGTTTCCTTTGTAATATGAAATTTAATAGCTATTTTATTAAACATTTGTAAACACTTACAAACTTGCCTATAGTAGTACTTACTTATGTTTGTTGAGGATGGCCGTTGAGTTAAGGTTTGAGTTGACAATGGAACACATCTCCCGAAACAGCTGTCCTCAACATATATAAGTAAGTGCTACTATAGGCAAGTTTGTAAATATTTAGAAGTGTTTAGTGAAAACTAGTAGCTCATGTGAAGATGGAATCAACAAATAGGCTACTTTATGATATCCCTGAATTGTTGTTGTTGTTGTCGTGTTTATTGATGTGCAAAGTGGAAAAAGTTCAGATTCCTCCAAAAATCTTGATGACAAGATCTGCCAGTTCTGGAACCTGATGGCTATGAAGTATTTCAATTGGTGTTACTCCAAGTTGAAGGAGGAAACAGACAATGGCTTGGCAGTCAAAAACTGGTTAAACAAACTAAACATAGCAAACTATACATCCAAACAGTACGAAATTTACAATTGTTTCAAGCTATATGAACATACTAACTAAACAACACACAATCACAGTAGAACTCCAATTAACCGAACTCCAACTTCCAAATCGTTGATTCTGAATCTTTTTCAGAAACAAAAATTAAGACAGAAAACAAAATGTACAGCAATTCCCAAAATAATGATTCTGTTTACATTTGAAGTGCAAAGATTATTTGAATAAATGATAAACCGTTTGAAAATCAGGTCAATAGTTCATTTATTTAGTGCAACCTTTTGGTAAATAATTTGTTGTAAAACAATATTACATTGCTTATAAATACGCATATAAAATACAAGTACACTCAAAACAATAATTTCAAACTTTTAAACAAAAATTCAATTAAATTTTAGTCAAAAACTTCATAAAATAACCCATCAAAGGTGGGAGAGTTGTAAATTCATCTGAAATATAATTAAAAAACAGTAACAAAACTGAGAAAGCAACAATATACACATATAAAAAACAAACAATAAAATAATGAAATAAACCAGACATAAAATCATAAAACAACAAAAAATTCAAATAATACATACCCATACAAACCAACCATAACTAACTTGAATTTTGTAGTCCATTACGTTCGCTGAATCTTATTAATCCCTTAAACAATAGTTTATGACTATCCAAACTTTATATTTAGTAAATTTGTTAAAACTTACTGAGACAGAACGTTCTGTGCCGATCTTCATCAGTGTCTTCTGCTTGGAGATGTTGGGTCAAGCGGTGACGGTTTTAAAGGTAGGTTTTCGATAGTATCAAAAAGTATGTGTGATTTGTATTGTGTTTGTTTGTTTGATGTTTGTATTTTGTGTTTTTGTGTGTCTGTAAATTTTATATTGTTCTAGTGTGTTGAGATGTGGTCCTTTTTTGTTGATGTGTAGGATTTCTAAATTATGATAAATGTGTGTGTATTTGTGTCCTGTTTCTTTTAAGTTATTGTAAAATGTTGAGTTGGTGTTATGTTTGTGTTCTTCGACTCTTTGTTTAAAGCTGCAACCTGTTTGTCCAATGTAGAATTTGTTACATTCGTCGCAGTTTAGTTTATATACGCCTGGTGCTTGTAGTTTATCTTTGTTGTTGGTGTGGTGTTGTATATTGTATTGTAATTTGTTATTGGTTTTGTATGCTATTTTGTAACCTATTTTTTTGAATTTTGTGGATGTTCAATTCTTGGATGTTTTTAATTTATACAACAATGGCTTACACATACTGCATAAGTTATCAAAATAGTTTTTAATAGTGATACCATTCTTTTGTGAGTTAATATGGACAACTTCAGAGTAAGTCCTCTTCTTCCAGTTGGACTCGTCCAGTATAATGAAATTTTCAAAATCAAATTCAGCCCAAACCTTTTACTATATTCAAAGTAAACACGAGAGGAAGATTGTTTATCCTTCTTAATATTATTCTCATGCTCAGCAACTTGTTTCAGTCTCACCCCCACATAAGAAGCATCACTCCATACAGTTAATTTTATATACAAGATTATTCACACTTAACCTATCAGTACTGGCTTCTTCTCTTTTAATAAAGTTGTTTAAATTATCAGAAACTATAGGAACCGTTTTAATGTTAAACCATCTTTATTTATTAGCAATTTTCTCCCAGTTACGTTTTACTTAAGGTAAGCATTAAAAAAATATTATTCCTGCAAATATTAGGAGTCAGATCCCTAGAATTATTGCTACTATTATTATATTTATAATTATTTAACCCTAGTTTAAAACCAACCAGCTTTTTAATTTAAAAATTAAGAAATTCCAGTGGATAATAATTATGTAGCAAATAAGTGAATATTAATTTAATATTTTTTTTTAATTTAAAAAAAGGGGATGATAATTTAAAACCCCCTAGAAAACGTAGGTTTTTGGTACCAATCTGTAATGACATTCCCATTTTCCCATTGTCCGTAATAATTTCAAAATCCAAAAAACATAATATATTATCCACCTCTACCTCATGTGTAAAGTTCAAGTTATTATTATACTCATTAAAAACATCCAACTTCTCAACTACTCTCTCCTTCTGAATGATAGTAAACTCATCATCCACATATCTCTTATACACTAATGGTTTAAAACTCAATTTACTTAACTTATATAATTCAAGATTGTCCATTACAAAATCTGAAAAAAATTGGACTCATCAGAGTGCCAAGAACATGGTTAAAATACTTATTATTGAATTGAAAAAAAGGTATTTACCATAAAAAAATTCTAGTTTGAAGTATATTATTGAGAAGTATATCATAGAATTGACTATTTTTTAAAAATACCTACTTTCAATAAACTTCAATACCAAATCCTTACCTACATTATCAAAAAGTGAGGTAACGTCTAAACATGATCATTAGGACTTCTCAAATCTTTATTGTCACTAAGGAAATCCAAGCTATTTCTAATATGTGATTTAGGCTTAGGAACACAATTAAGAATAATAATAATAATAAAATATGAATTTTATGTAATTTAGGTAATCTATGCAATTTAGATAAAGAAGTATTAGTATGAGTGATTGAATTGGGATGCAATCTATTATAAAAAAAAAGCAACATTCCATATTTGCATAAGTCTGTGTACGTTAGATTGTAAGTCAAACAAGTAATTGGTATCAAATAATTCGTTAGTAAACTTATCAGTCAACATAGTTGTAACTTACACATTATAACATTATAACTTACACCTTTTAACGTCGCAACTCCTATAACTCCCTTAAAAATCATTTATTACTGCCATCTTAACCCCACTCCATCCTCTCTCTACTCCCACCCAAACCTAATTAACCAAGAGGACAGTTACACTCAGAATTGACAACGGCCATCCTATTTAAACAGCAAAGTAAGTGCTTCTATATGGAAGTGTCACCTATAAATATGTATTCAAGTGCTGAAGTATAAACTAGGGCCAAGTTAAAGATAGGATTGAATAATATTAACTAGAATTTAAATTATTATACCATATTGCTCTCAATAGAAACTACAACGTATTTCTTGGGATAACCATAGAAAAAAGATTTAATCCAAGAATTAACAGTTTCAGAAATATCTTTTATGTTTTGATTTCAAATCCAATTAACTTTTAAATATAGCAAATATTAACTGCACGTAACTTGGATGGCATTGTAATTTTACAATTTCTTTCTTTTTTAAAATTGTCTGTTTTTTTGACAAGTCCTTAATTTTTTTGGGCACTATAAAATACTTAAAAAAACCATCTTTCCACTTGGTAGTTTATAGTTTTTTTGCGAGTTATAATAACTAACCGACCACATTTTTTTTCTAGAACTGTTATAGTACAATAATGATATTTGCTTATCTAGCAACACTTTAGTTTGAGTGGTAAGCAAAATAATTAGACGATAAAAGAAATCACTGTTGATCACATTGGACTCCATAAACAAAAAAAATACAGTACACAGACAGTGTTCCACAAACCGATTTCAGCTGAATGTACTTCATTAATAATTTTGTCAACATTTTCCACACATATATATGTCAACCATAAGTTCATTATTCAAAAGTTCTTTTTGTAAATGAAAACCTGTTCTTTATCATTGGAAATTATGATGTTTGCTGATGAACTCAATATCACCTTCAGATTTGACAAAAATACTCTCACATTTGTATTTATTCTTACTAATAAATCGCCTGACCATGATTATCAGGTTATCATTATTTAAAAAACACTTTCCTAACATTTTATTAAGAAAATCACCAGAAATACTATCTCATTCTCCTAAAATCAGATTCTTCCATCATAATTCAGACTGTCTGAATCGAATAATTTATCATAATTATAAGACTAATTTTTACTACTGATAAATTTGTATAATGCCAAGTTAGGATACTACTGTTTGAAACTTGGGCAACTGTCTCAAAATAGTCATTTGTTTTCAAACTCTTCTAAACTGCACTGTTGTTAGATTGTAAAATAATATTACTTTTACCATAGTGTTTAAAAAAACTGTTTGAATAATGGTAATAGGTTGCAAAACAGCAAGTATTAATGGTTTCGTCAATGTATTTAATGGCATTCAGCAAAAGTGGTAAGAATGACTTGTCCAAAAAGGGCACTGGGTTAAAGATTATATTATTGTTTGCTTGTGCATATCTTAAAAAGTATTTGAATCACTTACTCAAATAAAAAACAAGTACTGAAATCAACTCGGTCTATGAGACAGTGTGACTTAATCTTACCAGCATATATCTAAATATAGAACAGCTGTACAAGAATTGGCAGGCTCATTTATTTCATTAATGTGAGTAATAACATTTATTTAATTGATTAAAATATAATTATGCTAGTATTATAACTCCAAAAATGATAAATTTTGTTTCATAGACAGAGAAGGGGGTCTGCAGAACTTTTCTGACTTATAAGATGTTCCCAGTTCAAAAAAAAATTTGATGAAAACTATAATAAACTATTCACAAAAAAAAATATTAAACACAGTTGAAATAAACACAACTACATAGTCAGTAATATCTAGACTATATAGATACTATCAGATGGAGGGGAATGCTAAGTCATGAGCAATGGAGGAACTGTCACACGGAGGTGACTTCCAATAAGATACTAAACTGATATCAGAAAGGAAACAATGCAAGGGTTGAATCTAGGAACTGTTATAGTATGTTCGAGGAGCGAGTGTTAAGACAAGTCAATAATGGATAGTGATGACAACTGCGTGGCATACATTACATTGAATTTCTAAAAATGCTTGTCACTGGAGTTAACCACCTTGGTGCAAGTTCTTTTTGATTAATTAACTAATGTAATATTATCTAATAAAAAACTATTTGTTGTTTTTGTAGTTGTAAAAATAGGCTAAAACTACTCGTTTATTACTAGAATGTACTTACACATGTCAGTCAAGTATTTAAACTGTAAATAAAATTATTTAGAATTAATTTAATAAACTTCAAGGTGAACAACAAAATTACCATTTTATGTATATATATATATATATATATATATATATATATATATATATATATATATATATATATATATATATATATATAGATCTTATCTTTGGCGTTACCAAGAACCTTGTCGATGGTGATGTTAACCTTCCGGACAGTGTCATTCCGTTGATGTGGACAAGAGGGAGACTGAGAAAACTGGTACTGTTTCCCTGCCTTTTATTAGAGGATTTTCTGATGGGATTGGCAGACTCCTTAGGAGGCATGGTATACGTTCTGTCTACAAACCTAACATCACCATCAACAAGGTTCTTGGTAATGCCAAAGATAAGATCTTGGAAAACCATAGTGTTCACAGCATTTCTTGTGGAGTTTGTAAGAAATTGTACATTGACCAAACGAACAAACGTATCTTAGCTAGGCTTGACGAGCATAAACTTTGCCTTAAAAACAAGCAGGAAATGTCGGCTCTGTACAAGCACCACGGCAATACAGGGCATACCATTGATTTCCAGTCTTGCCGACAGATTGCTCAAGTGGAAAACTATAGGACTAGAATTATACTTGAGGCTGTCAAAATAGAGAAGCAAGGAATCTTAACAAACGCTATGATACTTTGAATTTGCCCGCAGTGTGGAAATGTGTCATCGATAGATTTTATCGTCAGAAAGGTGAACAAAAGGAAAAGAATGTGAGTAATGGTTTCGCTCAGGTGTGTGTCGATTGACATCAATGGGCAGGGCTTTAATCCTCTATATATAGGAGCAGTGTTGTCTGCGCTCTTAAACTGTTGTTGGGTTCATCTCGTCAATGTTAGATGAGATTCTAGCGAAACGGACCTACGATTCTATGCACTGCAGAATGAATAGATGTACTCATTATATATTATATTATAATTATAGGAAATGAAGTGCCTATAACAGTAATAAAATTATTGTAAATTCTATTGTAATAATTGAGCGAGGATTGTGATATTTTAGAAAATATATATTATTTTCATATTAAGAGGTATATTAATCTTTATTACACTTTTATTTTAGTCATTTATTTATTTTTTTAAATATTCTATTCCATAGGCAAAGTTTGCAGACTTTCTAGCAGAATTTATTCACTGCTTAAAAGTTTCTTTCATTCATTCTGAATCAAATCTACTAGTAGAAAACTCTTTGAATTTTGCGTCCAAGTTCGCTGTTTCTCTTTCAAATAATCCTGAAGACCAAATGTGTCCATTTTTGGATGGTATTTTACAATTTCTTTTTGAGGTGAGTTTTTAAATGAACATTTATTTTTTCATGAAAAATTTCTTAATGCTTTAGAATTTTCTATCTAGTTTTTTTCAGAGTGAAATTCAGTTTATATTGCAACCTTGACTTTTTTAGTCATGATCATGTTTTTTTCTTCATTTCAACATTTTATTAAAAATATGTGGCATATTTTTTGCTACTAAGGTTAGTAAAACAAGTGTCATTTTCAGATTTAAAAGATTTTAGCTATGCAAAAATACAATATAATCATCATTGTTTTAGCTAACAAAAATTTCAAACTAATCCTAAGTTAAGATATTAGTTAGAATTGTTGAGGTAGTTATAAAATACCTAAACTGGTAAAATGTTAATACCATATAAAACCAAATTTGGTTATATCATGAAAAATCCTCTTCAGGGAGATTGATTATTTGCAGTACTCGTATGTTCTTAAATTCCAACCTGCATTGATTGTATTTTAACTATGCCTACTGTATTTTCAAAGTAAAATGAAATAAAAGTCAAAAGTATTTTTCAAAATGATAGATATTTACATATTAAAATTTTTAATAATAATATTTATAGTTAGCTTTGATATTATTATTATTAGTTACCAATAATCATTAATAAATTATAAACTTTAATAACTTAGGTGCAAGACTTTCCTTTAGAGTAATAGAAAAAGAAAAAAACTTTCTACATTTCTTTAAAATCAACAACAAAATGAAAATTGGTAGCATTGAATGGTAAAAAATGTCAGGAATTTCAGTCACTTAATATGTCTGACAAAAATTGCATGTTTTTGCTTGATTTTAGATTTAGTGACAACTAGTTCTCTTGCTAGATGAAGAAGCTCGCATGACCCAATGTCATTCATTACCTGTAGCCAATGTATTGATATAAAATTTTCATATACAACAATACAAGAACAAGTATTATAATATATGAAAGATTTACCAGGCAAATTCTGGGCACAATAATGAACATAGAAAAAACTCATCTCACCAATAATATGAACTTGGGTTAAAATAGAAACATTAGTTATTGAACAAGTAAAAACTCTCTGTGATAATAATTATATTTTTTAAATTTCATGTAAATAGAACGTCTTAATCACAAAAACATTATTTTAATCTATGTACATTTTAATTGCAAAGTAATCATCATCAGAGGAAATTATTACAAGAATAACTACATTCGGTCTAAGTTGCATTTATATACATAATTATATATCTCTTATTAATTCCGTCGCATGCTTCCTACAGTATCTGACTAATCACAATGCTCAAGGTCCCCGTCTCCCTATCAGCTAACCGATACCAGCATAGTAAGGTCTGGTTCATATCAAGCTGATGGACTAAACTTTACTATGGCAGTATTTGTCAGGTGAACGGACATGGGTTGCAGCGTGATTAGTCAGATAGGGGAGGAGACGTGGCAAGGGTGCCTTTGATGTGTTTATATATTGTGATATTTCATGTTGTCCATTATTTTTCCGTTGCACTGACTTTATAAATTTATTATTGTTAACTGTAAACAATTATCCCACCACTAAGTGCAATTATAGTTTTACCTTATGTGATGAGGCACCTTACGGTCAGTTGACCATTGTCGAATCACTGTGATTTGAGTGATTCGACAATGATCAACTGACCAAAAGGTGTCTCATCACATAAGGTAAAAATAATTGCACTTAGTGGTGGAATAATTGTTTACAATTAACAATAATAACTTTACACACACACACACACACACACACATATATATATATATATATATATATATATGAAGTTAATATATTACTATGTAAGTAATTTTATCCACCATTAAGTGCAATAATTTTACCTTGAGTGATGAGGCACCTTTCGGTCAATTGACCATTGTCGAATCACTGATGTTTTTCTGTTGTGGATGTTCGGTCTGTGAAGTTGGTGTTTGTTGACGTAACGCGCACTTTTTCTTGATCTGTGTGTATGATATTTCTATATAGTATGTCTTCTGTATATGTTGTTTGTAGATTCATACTCATACAGAAGACATACTATATAGAAATATCATACACACAGATCAAGAAAAAGTGCGCGTTACGTCAACAAACACCAACTTCACAGACCGAACATCCACAACAGAAAAACATCAGTGATTCGACAATGGTCAATTGACCGAAAGGTGCCTCATCACTCAAGGTAAAATTATTGCACCTAATGGTGGATAAAATTACTTACATAGTAATATATTAACTTCATAAAGTCAGTGCAACGGAAAAACAATGGATAACGTTAAATATCAAGAATATATATATATATATATATATATATATATATATATATATATATATATATATACATACAGTCGAACCTCTATATAACGAACCTCCAGATAACGAAATCCTCTATATAATGAATTTTTACCTGATTCCAAGACATTTTAGAAGTTATACTGCTTATTTACCTCTATGTAACGAATTTCGGACCTCTCAATAAGGAAGTTTTTTCTTCACTTTAACCGAAGAAATGTAGTGTTGTATAGGCAGCTCACAATGTCATTTCCAGGAAATTGTTTTATTTTCAGCAGGATGGTCAAAAAAACCAAGAATGGTAGGCGAAACACATGTCGGCAATTGACTGCATGTTATAGTTCGGTTCAGTTAAGAATGCAGTGACTCATCGGTTAGGAATTCTAAGAACTCAGCATTTATAGATAGGCCTACTGTACATGCCTACAGTATATTCTCATCCTCCCACCATTTTCTTTTGTCACTCATTTCAATGTTGCAGTATCATTAGGACACTGTGGCTTTAACGCAAGTAACGGTTGGAAAAGGAAAATTGCACTTTTCATCGACAACTGCCCTGCACATCCACATGACATCAATTCCAAATTGAAGAGTGTCAATGTGTTTTTCTTTCCACCAAATGTTACATCGACACTTCAACCACTCGATCAGGGAGTAATCAAAAATTTAAAGCTACACTACAGAAAAAGAATTTTAAAAAAGATTGTGACTATAAGTTTTCATAAGCATTAGATAACTTATAATAGCCTATACAGAGTAGACCCTATGAAAAATATTGAATTTGGATATCTAATACAGTACAATGAAGAAACATTCTGAAAGCTTCAATAAAACATTTTTAACAACTTGAATTTCAAATAAATTGAGACATTATAAAACATTGTCCTATAAAAACATTGGCCTATTACACTAACAATGCTCGCGATATTATACTGTATCCCTTTTATTACCGTACGTACGTAGTGCGGTATGTGTAATGTGGTAAGATCAGTAAGATTGGGTGGGAGCATTCTTGACAACACAACCTCTCAGTAACGAATACCTCTCTACAACGAATTTTTTCTCTGGATAATCGACTTCGTTATACAGAGGTTTGACTATATATATATATATATATATATATATATATATATATATATATATATATATATATATATATATATATATATATTAAATATGGTGATATGTTTTCTTGTAATATAGTTATTACTTACAACTTTTTAAAAAAATGTTTTAACTTGCCTATAGTAGCACTTATTTTTTTTTTGTTGTTGAGGACGGCCGTTTCGGGAGATGTGTCCCTTTGTCAACTCAGACCGTAACTCAATTACGGTCTGAGTTACGGTCTGAGTTGACAAAGGGACACATCTCCCGAAACGGCCGTCCTCAACAACAAAAAAAAGTAAGTGCTATTATAGGCAAGTTGAAACATTTTTTTAAAAAGTTGTAAGTGATTACTAGTAGCTCACGCGAAGATGGAATCAACAAATGTTGATAGTTATTACATTAAAAATATTTCAAAAACAAGAATACTTTTATTGCATATATTATTCCTTATTAATATTTTTATTGAATAATATATGCAATAAAAGTATTCTTGTTTTTGAAATATTTTTAATTTAATAAATAAATATATATATCAATATAAAGTTATTATTGTTAATTGTAAACAATTATTCCACCACTATGTGCAATTATTTTACCTAATGTGATGAGGCACCTTTTGGTAAAAAGCACTATCTTACTTAAGCTAAGGTTTATTGTCTGCACTTTTGGTTTTAACTTTTACTGTATGAACAGTGTCTCTTATTGATGTATAGTGTTGTACGTAATATGTAATACTATATAAGTAATATAAAGAACAAATTTTTAATGTCAATCCTTACTTAGGCCAACCAAGGAAAAATTTATTTTAGTTACTTTTTAGTTAATAATTACAATTAATATAAATAAAGTGACATAAATTGTGCATTAAAGCAGCTGTCCTACTACATAACATGTAGCATAAAATCAGCTGTTTTATGAAATCATATGTTGTCACTTATTTTAACTCAAAGAGAAAGAAACAACTGTATTGCGCATCTTGCCCCTTTTATTTAAAGTTTTTCTCCCATATAAAAATATTAAAATTAACATTTTAGTAGTGGTCACCCTCTACAAGTTAAAAAAATGTATATATATATATATATATATATATATATATATATATATATAGATTTTTTGGACTAGGAGACTGACAGACTTACCTTGGTAAGAGTCCACACTGTAAGAGAAAACACCTCGATTGACGATCGA
Organism: Prosapia bicincta; assembly: GCA_036971475.1. Lineage (NCBI taxonomy): Eukaryota > Metazoa > Arthropoda > Insecta > Hemiptera > Cercopidae > Prosapia > Prosapia bicincta. The sequence goes on from JBAIZL010000001.1 coordinate 37,654,164, forward strand.
AGAGAAAACACCTATTTCAAGACTACAGTGTGGACTCTTACCAAGGTAAGTCTGTCAGTCTCCTAGTCCAAAAAATCTAAATAATCTTTACCAACCAAAACTAACCTAAATATATATATATATATATAAAGAAAGAGAGAGCAAGAGAGAGAGAACTAATATAAAGAATTAAAAATTATAAAATTGCCTCATTCAAGTATATCAGTAAGATTTAACTTCTTACAATTTATTTTTTCCTATATTAATTGTATTTCTTAATATTTTAATTTTTCTTTTAGAATCATGGGTGTGATAACTGTATTGTGAGATTCCGTGTATGTCATTTTCTAAATAGACTTTTTAACAATATGGGGCGTGAGGCTTATCTTAATGAAGAAGTGTTTGAAAAAATTAAAACCTGCATGACGGAAAGACTTCAGGTAGGTATTAATGTGTTTGTACCCTATTCAACTATTTTTTTTTATAGTATTTGAAAATTATGTTCTCCCGACAGGTGACTATTTCAAAGAATCTTACAGACCCAATAACTCCTTTACAATATACACTCAAATTTTCATAATGTCATGGATGATTTCTCTCTATCACTACGTTGATAACAATAGACTATTTGCCCTTGATAAGGAATACAATTAAACCCTACTGAATACAAAACTTAAAATTTTAAATCGTTGAAATATATAATGAAATAAGTTATCAAATTAATATTAATAATTTATATTATTTAATTATTTATTGTTGCCAAGTCTAACAGTAATAAAAAGCTATCACTTTTTCATATTAATAGCTTTTTTTTCACACATTTATCATACTAGAAATTACATTACATTATACAGCGGCTGGCAGAAAAAGAGGATGGTTATGAAATGAATAAAACAAATGAGAAATAAGAGGTAAAAACAATTGATTAAAAGATTGGAAACATCATTTCTTGCCATTTTTAATTAAAGCACTTAATTTATAAAATTTACTTATTTTGTTTTAAAAATTATGCCAGTAAAATGATGACCTCCATTGTGGGTGCATTAATGTTATCTTATCCGGAGATTATCCATTGCCTTCACCATCATGTAGTTCAATATCTTTGCTACTATAATTGCAAATTTGTTAGCTTCATATCTGAAGTTGTTCGAGGCCTTCTGACTACACTCTTGATTTCAAATAACTCCACAGAAAAAAGTCACATGCTGAAAGATCTGGGGAGTGAGCAGGCCATGAAAGGTCACCATTTCTTGAAATCACATGTTCTTGAAACATTTGTCTTAACACATTCATTGACACTCTTGCAGTGTAAGCAGTAGCCCCGTCTTGTTGGAACCAAACATTTGCAGTACAAATTTCACGGCGATGTAACTCTGCTGCAAGGCAGTTCTTTAGCATTTTGACATAGCGACTTGAAGAAATAACAACTGCTCAACCGTTCTCTTTGCATAAATATTTACCTATCAATCGAAATTTAGCCACCAAACTGACACACGTTCACACTGAAGTGGTTCCTAGCAGTGATGGGACTAACAGTGATTTTACAATAATAAGTCAAACTGTGATTGCTACATTGAAATAACTGTGATTTTCAACTGTGGTTGTGATTTGTAACTATGATTGTCAGTTGCTATTATGTGACCATGTCAATATGATTGCTTTATATTATTATTTTTAAAAATACTTAACTAAGTGAATACGTAATTGCTTACTTGCTAAACAAGTTGTCTATTCTGTTGTCTACACACAGAAAGACAGCCTCTCTGTGGGATCCACCATCTCAGGCATCCTAGCAGAAATATTCCTACATCATATCGAACAACAAACAATACACTCTAAAGTACAATAATCACACACAAAATAATTTATTACCATAGATATGTAGATGACATTTTAATATTATACAATGGTAACAAACTGCAAATCAAACAACTACACAATTACATTAATACCATACATCAAAACCTCACATTTACCCTTGAATTAGAAGAAAACAATAAAATAAACTTTCTAGACCTTACCATCACCAAACATAACACCAGACATAATTTCAAAATACAGAAAACCAACAACTACCGATATTGTCATACATAATACATCTAATCATCCCACACAACACAAACACACTGCATTTAATCATATGTTACACCGCCTAATCAATATACTAATGCTACAGAAAGACCACGACGAAAAACTTAATACCATAAAAAACATCGCTCCACAAAACAGCTAGCAACACACACTCATAGACAACATACTCAGGAAAATTAAAAATAAACACCATCAAATGGCCATGCAGACAAACTACACAAAAAACAACAAATACATATCCCTCACCTTACCACAACAAAAACACACACAAAATAGCCTCAACATTCAAAAAACTCAATTACCAAATATCCTACAATACAACAAACACTTCTAATCTTTTCAAAAAGAAACTGACAAATACAAACTCTCAGGTATTTACAAATTAACTTGTAACGGTTGTCCCAGCTATTACATCGGCCAAACAGGCAGGTCAATCTATACACGCTTCAAAGAACACATTACACAAAAAAACAAACAAACCCTAAATCCAGCTGCACAACACACCTAAAAACACCCAACACATACACACCGACATACACACTAATTTAAATGTTCTGCACACATTAAAACAAAGTAGAAAACTAACAATCTTAGAAAAATATGAAATATACAAACACTACACACCAGATAAAGAAAACGTATTAAACGATCACACACACTTTGAAGCCAACAGCCTTTTCTATTATATGACACACAACCAAAACAACCCACTCCATTCCACAGTCATAAATCCATTCGCGTTAGAGCCTTTATACCTAACCAATGCCGCCAGTAGAGGGTTAGCTTCATAAAAGGAACAAATGTTTTGAAACGCATCAGCAAGTAAGCAATTACGTTTCTCTTAAATCAGTATTTTTAAAATTAGTTTAATCAATGAAGTCAAGATGATTACATGCTTTATATTAATAAAAGTTGTTTGAGAGCGTATCTTACATTTTTTCATTGCACAATCACTTCAAAGTTCTAACCTATATGCATAAATAACATTTTATTAAATAAGATGGTAGTTAAGTAACTGCTCCATGTTATACACCATTTATTAAAATAGAGTTGTCAAACTCCGAATTATCTTGGGTTAATAATTAAGTGGTATTTATGAGAGATATTTCAACCCTTGTTATATAGCTACTAAAACAGTTTTCAATGAAGGCAGTTCTAATGAAATATAGAGAAAATAAATCCACAATAAAAAAATATTATTTTTTTTGGAAGGATATGTGAAAATAATTGGTAAGTGATGTGGTTAAGGATATTAGATTTTTAAAATCGAAAAGACTAATGTGTAATTAATTTACTATGAATCTTGCAGTTTTTGTGTTGTACATCTTGAGGTTTTTGTATAAGTTAGCCTTTTTTGTATTAACTTGCCAAAAAACCAGTACACACCTGAGCAACAGTCTTGTCAGTGACTCACAGCATTGAATAATGTTCTGACCTAGTGCAAAATGCGTCTGCTGAATAAATCGGTAAGTAGTGGTTTTTTGTCAAGTTAATACAAAAAAGTGTAATTTATTATAAACGTTAAAAAATTATAAAAAAAAATTTTTCACTGAAACATATTTTCTAATATAACATAGAAAATTTTGTATTCAATTCTAGTATGAGCCGATAGTAGATCGGCTTCCTGATATTAAATTATTATTTGAAAAAACTGTATTAACATCAATTGTCATCCACTAAATTAAAAAAAATGTATTTGAACTAGATTGAATGTATAAAAACTTATTTTATTAAAGATTGAAAATTTGTACTGTACTATATATATATATATATATATATATATATATATATATATATATATGTATATATATATATATGTATATATATATATATATATATATATATATATATATATATATATATATATATATATATATATATATATATATATATATATATATATATAGATATATAGATATAAGACAATCTAGGAAATCACATTATTAATGTTGATATTATAAAACCAAGTTGTCTTAATGTTGACAAACCAATAATCCTCTTTAAATCAAGTTCAAAATTAGCTCCTAATTTAGCTATTACTACAGTCAATAAACCAAGACACATAAATAAATCAATTAATAAAAATTAACAATTATTAAATTAAAACAAAAATTTTCAACTATCGAAATATTTCAATAGTGCAAAATGTTTTTATGTGTGTCTATTTATTTTCAAGAGATTGTGGTTTTGGACTATTACCACTAGGTAAGCCTGTCAGTCTCCTATCTAGTCCAAAAATTCCTAAATAAGCTTTAGGCTCTACTAGAACTAACCTAGTATATATATATATATATATATATATATATATATATATATATATATATATGTATATATATATATATATATATATATATATATATATATATATATTTATAGGTTAGTTCTAGTAGAGCTTAAAGCTTATTTAGGAATTTTTGGACTTGATAGGAGACTGACAGACTTACCTAAAGGCAATAGTCCAAAACTGCAATCTCTTTGGAAATAAGCACATATAAAACACTTAATACACTTTTATTTGAAATATTTCGATCAACATGATCTTCTTCAGTCAAGAAAGAGAAAAACAAAAGATTGAAGTGAACCTTAGATGTGTACAAACATCCAAAAGTCACAGATTCCCAGATTTATAGTATATGATATAGTGCCATATGTGATATGTGTAGAAATTGTTATATGTGAATCGTGTTAAGATTGGTTACTTGAAACTAGATATTAAAAGTCTGTCAGAAGGAAGGTAATGGAGCTGTTAAAAATGGTAGAAGTTAGGGGGAAGTTAAAAGGAGTTTTATCTGATGTTGAGGTTAGGAGGCTCTCTAGATTTGGTATACCACTGGTATGATAACTCCCATCTTCTTAATTCTGAAGAGTTGCAATCAGGGGGGAGGGCTTTAATTATTTTGGTGGTATAGCAATCATTGAAAGAGATGATGTTGTGACTAGCAGCTTGTTGAGCAGTTGGCCTGTCTATGTTCATGGTTCCAACGTCATGTCTGTGGCCATTCATTCAGAATGAATATAAAAAAAAAATTATTTATAATTTACACTTTTATTTATTATTTGGTATAATATCAAGCATCTTAATACAATTCATGAATCTTAAAACTGTTTCAACATAGAAATATAGGATTTTTAGTGATGTTATGCCTATTATATTTTTTTCAAAATAACTATGGTTGTAATAATAGTAATGACTATAACAGATACTTACCATTGGTTCTTCTTGTCCCGAAGTTAAATGAGGTTGTGAAACTGGAATGGAAAACTTCATTGAAACTGTCGGTTGCTTTGAGGTCATGAGCCTATTTAAGTTTGATGTTGAAATTTTGAAAGACAACTGATTTTTACAAATGTTACAAAATGCTATTTGAATTTCCTTATAATTTTTGTTAATAAACAATGTCCAAATTACGCTCCGATTTTGTCTTCCACTATTTCTTTTGTTCACTCTAGATATTTCATGCATGGACTGTATTTATTGTAATACATACTAAAAATAATGTACCTAATTGAAACAAATTATTTATAAATGAATAAGGAACTACTTCAAACAAAACTGTTTCAGATCTATCTTTAGCAATCACAATACCACGGGTCGCCAAAATAAATCACAGTTACAGTAAAAAACCAGGTTCTAATTTCCAGCTCTGATTTTCGAACAGTTTGTCAAATCAGTGACTGACACACGTACCGCTCCAACTCCAGGCCCCCCTCCACATACTCACAGGATAGTTTACGATCAACATACCTTAGTTCGCTTATCTGGGTGAACAGTTTGTAAACAGTTCGGCCCCTCCTTGACATGTAGGGGTAATATGCCACTCCTTTACAATTTAGTTAGGCAAGAACCTGATACTTTATCTTGCTGTGGAACAGATCAGTGTAGGGGTTATTTGCCACTCTGTGACAGTTTAGTTAGACAAAAGCCTGCCCCTTTATCTCACTACAAAACAGGTCGAACTGTGATTTAGGAATGTCAGAGACTAAATAACAAGTTTCCAAATCACTTCCCATTACTGGTTCCTAGCAGTTAGGGTTTCTATGGGTATGTTAAAAATATTTTATATGTCAACTCCTTAGATAAGACTATAGTGTGGGTGATTACCAGTCAATTGGTAACCAAAATTTAAAAAAAAGAATATTAATAAAAAAGTCAAACAATAGAATAATCAAAAATCCATCTATAATAAAATTTATATTTTGTGCATTAAATTAAAAACAAATAATTTTATAAAAGCAGTTACAAATTTTATGAATAAATTGGAAAACGTTTTCTTAGCATTATAATTTTATAAAACTGAAAAATTTTATGTGTGATGTGAAACAAGTAAAATCTTATATTAATAAAACAAGAATATTCTAATTTCTGAGAATAATTTGTGAAAACAGATATTTATGGTAAAATATTTATAATGAATTTAAAAATATGCATTAAATTTTAAGCTTTTAGATCTACATGATTTGTTTCAATTAACTATATTTAAAAATTTTTTTTTATCCATGTTTAGGATAAAGTAGCCAAGGTAAGAGCAGAAGCTGTTTATGCTTTACATCGTCTTCAAGATCCTAGTGACTTATGTTGTGGAATTACAACAGGTAATATAACTTATAACTTGAGTTTATTACTTTTAAAATTTTGTAGTAGGTGTTTTATTAAGGACACAATCCTGAGTATAAGAATGTAGAAGTAATAGATGGGTAAATTTTCTGTCTCCCAATCATTAGGTTGGCAACCATGAACTCAAAGTCAACTACCAAAGAGTACTATATATGCATCAGTGTGGTCACAGTAGTCATTTTGTTATGTTTTGTCAGCTATGTTTTTTTCCAATGAAGATTCTGTGTTTATTTTAGAGACTTATATAATGTGTAAGTCTCACAAATGTATGCAATATAAGTTAAGGTAGGAATTTCCCTGATATTCCATGAATTGTTGTTTTGATTCCGGTGTAACGTATGGCACCCAAGTCTCATCACCTGTGCCATTCGGCTTCACAACTCATCCCCTTCTAGGTTGTAACACTCTAGGAATGTGAGAAAAATGGCTAAACGTTTGTTTTTGTGAATTTCTGTCAGAATTTTCGGAACCCAGTGTGAGCATAACTTTCGGTACATCAAATGTTCTGTCATAAACTCGTAAAAATCACACCTCTTGACACTTGGGGAACCTCACAAGATATCGATGAAATCTTAAAGCAGATATTCTCTTTCATATTTCTGTCAACTTTTTGCACCAAGTCATCAGTGGTGAGTCAAGGTCATCCACTTCTTTCCTCAACATTCGCATTCGTATTGTCGTCTTTAAAGGTTCTCATGCATTTCCTTACCATCCCATCACTCATGACATTTTCTCTGTATACTTCACATTTTACGATGAATGTTAGGTGTTTTAAAGCCTTTAACATTAAGAAAACATATCACAATCCGTATTTCACTCGTGTTGGCAGTATGTTTGATTGGAGGAGGCATTTAAAACACATGTAAATAACCTTTAACTGTGACTAATGGATGTGTAATGGCAGCTGTGGCTTAGCAACAGATACAGGTACATAACACATGCTAATTTTCGCAGCATATATTGACACAAAAATGTATCAATTGATGACAAACCTCGTTCTGGACTTCAATCAATTACCCAAACCAACAAAAGTATTCGAAAAATTCTAAAGCTTGTAAGCTCATAGAGCATTGATAGACAATCGATTAACTGTCAGAGAGTAGTGGGTTATCTTAGAGCTCCATTCAGCGAATTTTAATAAAAAATTTGGGAATGAACAGGGTTGCTGCCATGTTTGTTCCTTGGGCTTTGACTGACTATAAAAAAGAACATTGAGTTGAAACATGTTGTGCTTTGAAAGAACAGCTTATAAATGATCCAGATTTTCTGTCAAAGGTCATTACTAGTGATGCTGGAGTTATGGTGCTATGGTTAGACCCAGAAACAAAACAACAATCAAGTCAATGAAAGTTCCAAAAAATGTTTTCAAGTAAAATCAAACATCAAAACAATACTGATTTACTTTTTTGATGCCAAGGTTGTAGTTCATTCAGAGTTTGTTTGCCAACATCAGTTCATCAATTAAACCTTTTATTTAAAAGTTTTAAGACGTTTAAGTTTGTCAACACCTGTTTGGTAGCAGATAGGAGATGGTTTTTCCACCACAAAAATGCATCGGCACTCACAGCCATCTCTGTTACAGATTTTTTCACAAAAAATAGCATTTTTTAACCGCCAACTTACTCGCCTGACCTAGCTCCATCCAACTTTTTCTTGTTTCCATGCATGAATTTCACAGCTACACATTGTTCATTTAAACTTGTCATCATACAAATAAAACAAGAACAAATGTCCTGGCAAAAACAATCACTGCAGGCAAACAAAACATTCCAGATCGACAACACAGGGGACACTCAAATGGCAATTAGTTGTGCAGCTGACAGGCGTAGTACAAGAGCTCCACACATGATAATGCTATTCTGGTTACTTTTGGGTAGCCCCTTGTATGTCTAAAGGGTCATGGTTCTTTAGGTTGCCCATCCTCAGAAAATGAGTTAATTAATTGATTACAGTTTGAATAGAGCTAACTTATTAAATTTGAATTCATAAACTTTCAACGATTTAAATAGAAAAATATTAATTTTTTTGGTTAATATTGTTACCATGTAGAGGTTGTCCCAATTTCAAAGTCTCAACATTGTATTACTGTGACCCATTTAACTGTTTGTGTTATTTGTATGTTTTACAATTTTAATATTTATTTTACTTCGATCATTATATTTGTTGAAAAGTTAGAGAAAAGTTTTAGATATTATTAATAATAATTGTCTAATAATTTCAATACTTTATTAAATTACTAGATGGCCTATAAAAATCGGTTATTTCAAAAATAATCATAAAAATTGAATATTCACACACAAAAATTATTGGTACAGAAACAGTTGTTAAATCATAGCATTTGTAAAATGTTAATCGCAAAAAATTATGTCTGTCAAATGATGTCCATTTTCGGTCATACACTGCTGCAATCTTTGATGGTAACAGGGTTCTACTATTTGCAGTAGGTCTGTAATTCTGTATGATGTGATGTTGAACTGAGTTCTTTATTTCTTTTAATGTACACAGTTTTTTTGTCATACACACTTTATCTCAAGTACCAACAGAAAAAAAACTCACAACTACTCAAATTGGCTCCTTAGGATAGTCATTGTTGCTCTTGCTGTTTTAATTCAGGGATGAAAATCAAATTTATCATGGCAACTTAATGATCATCTGTCAATTAAAAGTAAGGACTAATAACTCCAATCTTTATTACTGCACACCACACAGTCACCTTCAGGGTATGAAGTTGTCTCTTGTGAAGATTATATAGGTTTCTTTCAGCCAAATACAGGAAATTCTGTTTGTTGAATACAGAACATCAAACAGATTGTCATCGAATAGAGCAGCTGAATGCCTTCGAACAGATGCGGTGTGTTCACTCATTTGAGAAAGACTTCTCACTTTCACTTATTGTTTTTTGGAGGGGAAGCCATATATTGTGGGCCAGGCAGTTTTTTATTCTTTATTAAACCACTTCTTTAAGTACTGTTTACCCATTGCAATAGAGGGAACACTTACATTTCAACAAATTTTAAGGTTAAATGCTATGAAAAAAGGAATCAACAACGTGATCCTCTTGCAACGTGATCCTCCCACCACGTGCTTGTTTCAGATATATTCAGTTCCTCTGAGCCTCTCTGTAATAAAATTTTCTTCCACATTTATTTAACATTTTACATGCACTTTCTTTTGAGAACAACGTTTTAAATTTAACTTTTAAGATAATTGAAATTATTTATTAATTATATCTACCTGAATTTAATAGTAGTCAATATATGTAATAGTAGGAATCACACCGATGTGCTATAATTTGTTTAATAACATTTTGGAGAGCGTAAATAATAAATATATTTCTAAACCAAGACAATTTATTACTTTAGCACAAAATTGAACCATTTACATAAGTATGTTGAACTATTTTAATTAAACTATTTTTACATAAGTTATGTTGAAATAGAAGCAGATACCGGTATCAATATTTTGAAAGTATTATATGAAAATAACAAGTTGTTTTTCTAGATATTAATTTATTGAAAAATACAAAGAAATAAAAGTAATCCTGAGTTACCTAGAAGAAACAATTCATAATTTTCTGCATATGATACTTACGTTTGCTTTAATTTGGTTTGTAGGTTTGTTTACCAACATCAACATATTATATACTTTTCACAAGATTGGCAACTCGCAAGTCATGTTTGTCTTTATGCCTTACTTTGGGATTAAGATATGATCAGACTAAGTGGGCCAAGCAGTTTTCATTTTATAAAACTATGTTTATTGTTACTGGCTTACATGTAATAATAAAAAATAAATTGATATGTAGCCTTCGTTATTACCACAAACTTATTTATTATCACTTTCTTGAGAGTCATTATTGTTAATACAACTAAATATTGTTATAAGTCATTGTATTTTCCAAAAATTATTTTCCCACCTAACTCCTGTTTAAATCTACTATGTGAATCCTTATTTAGTCTTAAGGGATATTGGAGAAAATGATCCACAATGGTTGGTAGGAATGGATGTTAATAAGGTAATTGGGATGAACAAGGTTATAAATTCCATTTTAGAATTTGGCACACAAGACAATCCTTGCTTGGGTAACTTTGGCCCAAAAAATATGTTGAGTTAACAATATTTTGATATATTTAAATGTTAACAATTTTTATTTTCAGAATTTCTTTATCACATGAAATGTGACCCTAGTTATGAGGTACGTTGTGCAGTTGTGAGGAAGATTGCTATAAATAAAAGAACACTACCTTTTGTTTTAACAAGAATTTTAGACGTCAAAGATGTTGTTCGTAAAGCTGCCTACATGGTATTGAGTAATCTGACTGTTCAGCGATTCAGTATTCGACAACGGCAGACTATTCTTGAAAAAGGGTTAAATGACAAATTTAGTAAGTTATAATAAGGTATACATTAATTAAATTATTGATATAAATCTATAAAGTTATTATATCTTTTGTATTACAGAAACGAATGCAGAACTTTCATTATTTGTTTGCACTTCAACTTGAGCTACTTATTTACTCTTATACACTTTAAAATATATTAGTATTTTAACTTTCTTCTGTAGCAGAACCTAGTTTTTTTCTGAGTAAGTAAGGCCTTTCCAGAATGTCTCCTATTGTCAACTTGGACTGTAACTTTGTTGTGAATTACATCTCCTGTAAAGGCTATCCTCATTTAGACAAAAAATAAGAAAGTGTTTACATTTTTATGTAAGTTAACCCATTGTGCTTCATGGGCCTAACAAAATGTTGCTAGTGGGGATGTAGACAAGACTAGTTCGCCATGAATGTCATTATTGGTTTCAAGAGAGTTTATTTTCTGATATGTCACGCAAAAGATAGATGACTATGCTGTCTAAGGGATATTTATTGTCTCTTGAAACTTGGAGCATAGATATTTTTAGCATAATTTGTCCTCTTATCCGATGTTTTAGACTTGATAGAACCTTTAATCAGTTTTTACCTAAAGTTTTTTTTCTCTCTGTTGCCAATGCAAAAATTACAAACATCCTGAAACTGTTAACACAATAAATTGTTAAACTTATAATAACTTAATAAAAACATTAAAGTTTCACTTGGGCATCACTTGAACATCATAGGGAATAAAATCCATGGATTCAAACTTTCCTGAAGCAAATGGATTATTAATTTGAAAGATTAGTAAACCAGCGTAAAACTGGTTTAAAAATCTCTAAAACTAGCAATTATCAATAATTAATAGCAAAAATGTTTTCCTTTTTTTTTAATAAAATCTTTTGTTGATGAACCAAAATCTTTTCTTTAAAATAGTCCCATTTCTAAGAAATGAAAAGTGGGTTCATATTATTATTATTATTTAATAATAAGTAAATTCAGTAGTTGCATAGTAATACAATAGCTATGTTTAAACTATTTTATGTTTAGACAATTTATCTCCAAAACTTACAAAAGAAATGCAAGAAACATAAACTGTAAATTTAAACAAAAAAATAAATATACTTTTCAAAAAGTATATTTTGTTATTAATTTTACTATGATATATAAATGGGAGGATATAAGTGGACAATTCCAAAACTGAGATAACTTGAGCAATAAAGGATAGTTACTATATAATGTATTATATTTTGCAAAAATCTGAAATATCGTTTAGAATGCAATTTAACAATATTACAATGTAGTTTACATTTTTATGTTCCTACAAACTCTCATTAGTAAAATGTAAATATTTTTGCATAAAATAAATGTCGTAGTTATATTTTTGTGTGCTTATTTTCAGTAATGGTGGCCAATTTTGTTGCTAGTAACATACTTCCTGCATGGTTAGATGCTTATAATTCTAATTATATAGAGTTCTTGCAGTCTATAAATATTGAATTTTTCACTGATATTGGTATGCAAGCATTGAAAAAATTGTTTGAGTAAGTGGTTTTAATCATTATAAGTATTAAAGAAATTGAAATCAATCTCTTATAACAAAAGTAGAACATAAACGTTATGTTGTTATTGATATCACTTAGCCAAAAGCCACTACTTACTGTTACTGCTACTGTCTTATCACAGACAAAACTCACAGCATGAACAATGAACTGATCTAGTGTGAAATGTGTCTCTTGATAAATAACAGTAGCTAGTGGGTTTTTGCCAAGTGATATCAATAAGTACATTTTAAAATGCCTCAAGATGTATAACACATAAACATGTTTTATATTTGTGCTTATCTAGAGACTAATATGATTATAATTTGAAAAATGTTTTATATTATTATGTTCAAATATAAATTGTAGGTTGCTAAGTTATTTTTATACTTAAAGGGTGATATATAGGAAAGTATAATGTTTGATTCAGAGCCTAACATTTGATTTCTTGACTTAAGATGTAAACTTCAGTTATTATATACGCTTGTGTGTGTGTGTGTGTGTGTGTGTGTGTGTGTGTGTGTACATACTTGCTGCGTGCATGCATGCCAATCAGATTTACCTGAACAAATTTAATTTGGGTTAAATTAATTTAAGATTAGCATGTTAGCTGCAGATGTCAATGGGCTTGATATGAGTATATTTCTGATGATGCTAACTATGCTGGCAAAATGTAATTCAAGGTTGTATAAATATTTGTAGCCAGGGTTTGTAATTGTTTATTAACCATAACTACAACACTACTATTTTTCTGTATTGTCTTTTGTTGAGAAAGTTTTCTTTTGAATTTTTTTTTGTGCAATTAGTTTTCATGTATTGAAGTAACTAATCAATTCGTATAGAAGACCTCAATAAACAAATTTTTGAGTTTTGTAGTCCATTACTTTCGGTGAATCTTAAAATCACTTTAACAATAGTTTATGACTATCTGAACTTTAAATTTTGTAAATTTGTAAAAACATACTGAGACAGAACATTTTTGGTCGCTATGTGGCGATCTTCATCAGTGTCTCTCGGAGAATATATAAGAAGTAGTGCACAGTATAATGGGTGTTTGAAGAGTAGTCAGATTTCTCTGAGATGAATAACTACAGTACTGTACAAAACAAATAAGACAAAAACACATTATCCTAAAACCCGAACAGTTACTATACTCCCTTCTTGTCTTTGTTTTAAAATATGATAATTTAGCAGGAAATGCTGTATTTTGCCAATCACCAATGAATGAAATCATGAATACCAAACCTGCGTATAGCGAAGGTTTACTGTATTCGATACAATAAATGTTAAAGTTCGTTATTGTAATGATCTTGATTTCACTGATTAAATCAAATTTATTTGAAGAACTAAGGGAAAGCTATTATCTTACTTGTTGACACATTTCAAAACCGTTGTATTTTTGAGAAAACTAACCCACTACTTATGAAATAAGTGTTACCAAATACTAAATCATTGTAATAAAAATCGAGTTTTTATAATTAAGACTTTCTATTTTACATTGAAAAGTTAGTAATAGAATTTCAAAATATTTCCAAGTAAAGAGAATGTTGATAATGTTTAGCAAACTTTTGTAACCTGGAAACATAAGCTACAGTGGGTAAAATATTACTTTTGGCATCTGAAACAAATACTTAATTATATTTATTTCAGGAATTCTTTTAAAGCAATAAATTTCATCATAAAGAAATTTATTAAGGTGAACCAACTTATTTTCATTAAGATATTACATCACTCGTTCATTATAAGAGAATTGAGAAATATAGCATAAATAGACCTTTATCAAAAATTATGTGACAGTTGAACAGTTGTTTCAACTGCCTGTGCTTTCTATTGTTTAATTAGCTTGGTGCTATTAATAAGAATAAAGTGCATGGTGTGATTTTAGAAATTGTTAATTGAAAATTTTTTAGAAAAATTATTACTTTAACCATATTATGTCTACCAAAGAATAAAGAGGTAATAGTACTAGAGGAAATATGTTTTCAGGTTCCAAATGAGAAAACATAAAGTAAAGGAAAATACATCAAGTAGGCCATGTGTTAGAGATATCAAAAATCTATTAAATTTTCATAATTGGTCTAGCTTAGTATGTTAGTGCTAGAATAGGGGAGCAAATTATTACACTAAAATTTTATAATTTGTTGTGACCTTTTTGATCAGTTAATGATTTTTGGTAAATTCTGCAGTACAGTACAGTAAACGAATTTAATAATAAACTTACTAAATCCCAGCTGCTGTTTTTACAGCAGCAAATTTCAAATTCATAATTACATGTCTCAATACATTTCTAATCCTCTTTTGAGTTTTAAGAACTAAATTCTAACCATATACTTATGGTCTCTAAAAAACAACAATAGCCACTATTCAATATTAAAGAAATCGTTCATCATTATAGATTACTAAATAAATTTATAGTTCTAGAATACAAGTTATAACCTAATTCTTAGCTTCCTCAAAACAATTGATAACACTTATACATCCAGTATATTAAAAAAATACATTAACACTTAACATATATAATTCATGGTCATTATAGAAAATTAATTTAGTAAAACTTATTATTAATAAAAATAATTATACAGTAATACCTCGACTTATGCTACCCTGTGTTACGTCATTTCTAAGTTACGTGGTTTTAAATCACGCTGTCCGAGTTATGCAGAAACTGGCCTTTTCTGGTAGGAAATGCTTATAAAAACTTTTAAAGCTCATGAAGAGAACATATTTTCAGGTTTTAAGGCCACCTAAGACAGATTGACAGTGATATTTGGCGCAAATACAGTGGTTGACTGTAAGTTGCAATCTCTCATAGTTTATCAGTCAGAAAATCCAAGGGAATTAAAAATTATTTCTAAAGCTAGCTTGCCCGTAATTTGGAAGTCGAATCGGAGGGCTTTGGTAACAACTTTTTTTTGAGTAGTGGTTTGGTCATCATTTTACACCTCAAAACAAACGTTATTATCGGTCTAAATACATTCCTTTTAAAGTAATTCCTATTAATTGACAATGCACCTGGCCATCCCCTATTGCTTTAACTAATTTTGACACATGCGTGAAAGTGATATTTTTATCCTAAACACAAAAAATTTGCTTCAACCGATGGATTAGGAAGTCATCAAAACATTTAAAGCTTACTACACAAGAAAATCATTTGCGCATCTGCATGAAGCTATGAGACAGAACAACGAGCTCTCTGTTGAAGATTTTTTAAACAGTTCAATGTTTTAGATGCTCTGACAATCATTGGACAATCATGGAATGAAATTTCACAAAAAAACTTTGAATGGCGTTTGGAAAAAGGTGTGTCTATTTTTTTCCCCACTGAAACTTAAGCGGAATCAGTGCCAGAGCCTAATGAAATTGCTGATGTGATTGAAGAAGTTGTCGGTTTTGCCAGACAACTAAATTTAGAAGTGGATAATGATGACGTTCAAGAACTGCTGGATTTACACAACCAGGAGCTGAAAATTAATTGATGAGCTCATAGAAATGCGTGAGCAAGACCTTAAAAATGCAGATTCTTTAGACCCAGTTTACATAGAAGATGAAATGACGGTTAGAAACTTGACAAAAGGAATTAGTTTAATTGAGAAAGCCTTAGAAATATTGGAAATCATAGACTCCAATGATGAGCGTATTTCAGCCCCAAAACAAAAAAAAGAAATAGAGAGTTACGAGGAAATTCTGGGTAAGAAGAAAAAATCCTCAATTCTTCAAACGAATTTACTAGATTTTATGAAGCCTTCTACGTCAACATAACTTCCATTTACTTACTTCTTTGCAATATGTATGTATATAATATAATTTTTCTTGTAATATGCATTTAAGAATTTAATAAATACACATTTTCCTTTTAAATTATCAGTTTATTTAGTCTAGTACCAATTAAACATGATTCCTATGTGATTATATGTAAACTTATACCCCGACTTATGCGAATTCGACTTACACGGTTATCGCTCGGTCCCACCTATCATTTAAATACATGGTATTACTGTATTTGCAAAAAAGTAATACAACTAATATGTTAAATGAAACAGCTTTTATGCAAACTAATCTAAAAACAGAAAAGTATTATCGCATCAAATGACGTTTTAACTTAATTTAATTATTAGTTGAACCCTATACCATGACAACATATAGGGATTACCAGCATCTATTGATTATAAGTTGCACCTATATTAATAATTCTTAGATTTAAATTTAAGAGACTAAGAAAAGTAATAGCATTTTTAAAACTTTTTTTTGCTACAAATGCAATTTTCAACACCTATCTAACATATGTTTTATATAGTCTCTTGAAATTCTGAGTAATGATTTTTTGAGCTTCCGTTAAATTTGAACCTGTATCTATTTGAGTCTATTTTATCTATTTGAAAGAAAATGATGAATAAGGCTTCCAAGAAATGTTTATAGCCATACACAGTGGCGGGGATAAGGCTCCCGCAGCTCCTGTTGGGCAGGGTGCCCTTTCAAAATAAAAAAAACAAGCGTAAATGGAAACGGAAACAACATAGTAACCTCTGACCGTACACACCTATCAACTGTCAACACGCTGGAATCGGCAGTGCTGTAGGCTGCTACTCCACTGAAATAAAACCATTCCTATTTTAGTGTAAGAAAACTATACTAATTTGGTATAAGGTAATCTTATGACAAAAATGTATAAATTCAATAGTATATTTGTATAAATATTATGCTATTTTAGTATAGCGCTTACTTATACTAAAATATAGTGGTTCCTCGTTATTCGCAGTGGTTATGTTCTCCGAACTTACCGCAAATACTGAAATCAACTGTATACGGAACGGGGAGGGTTACGTTCCACATAAAAAATGTTAACATTAATTCCAGCCATATTGTAAACTTGTAACACACTATGGTATATTATTTACATACTACATAATTACATAAATATTTTTATTCTTTATTTATGTTTTCCTTCAATCCGAAAACACGAAAATTCTATTACGTATGCGCCCTTACAGACTCAGACACATGTATTCTTTATTGTTAAACAGTATCCACTAAGTTTTAAACACCTAATTTTAAACAAATAATCTTTTTAATATTGTTAATTTTGTTTTTAAGAACTTTATTTTACTTTGTATACGATTTTTTTCTAGTTCTCTACACACTTCTTTATAGGCCATGACGATAGTATTTCTCCTAGCACTTTATTCAATTTGAATACCCATTCTAAATAGGAACTAGTAACTGCTGCTCCTGTTTCCCTAATCATACATTTCACCGACAGATTTTAATGTCAACTTCGGCAATACATTTTTACGATGTCTTCATCTTCTTTACTCGAAATAGGCACATGTTCGGTAATTAGTTCTTCCAGCTCTTCTTACGTCGTGCTTCACCCCGTTTGAATTTACCTAAAAGGTCGATTCCGTTAATCAACCGTATAAATTTGTTTTGTCTTTTCTTGTCCCTATCGATGTTTGATGAGATCATGCCTTGGATAAACAATTCAAGGGAATAGATAGATAAAACTAAATAAAAAAAATCACTAAACAATTTCACAAGTAGACCCAACGTTTCCAAAGCGAATGCAACACTTGTTTGGTAACTGATGGGAAAACAAAACAGAGTTAGTTACAGCCGCCGGTTACGATTATCGATGTTCGGATTTCGAAAATTATCAGTAAGTAAACAAAAGTGATGTTAAACTTATGTATAGAGTTGGATGTAAGCACCAGATTGACTCATCATTGTTTGTCAGTGACGATAATGCCACTTCTTATAAATAAGGAATTTTATGACCTAGGCCTATCTTTTGAGTAGTAGGCCTAGGAGTGTACAGTATAACGGATGTTTGGAGAATAATCAAATTTCTTTGTGATAAATAACTCAAGTACTGCACAAAATAAATAAAACGAGAACACATTATCCTACAACCTGAACAGTACCTATACTGTCTTTCTTGTCTTGTTTTAAAATAAAATACGTGTTAGCGGGATATCCTGTAATTTTACCAACCACGAATACCGAACCCGCAAGTACTGAGGGACTACTGTAGTGTGTTATTATGACAAAATAGTAGAAGCTCTATACAAATTTGACATTGAAATCTACAAGTGAGAATTCGCCACACCTCCTTACTCGCAGTATTACCAAATATACAAACTCTTTATTTGACAATACTGAAAGGAGGCATGGTCTAATTCTCAGTTGTAGATTTCTATGTCAAATTGGTAAAACTTCTACTATTTTGACATAAGAACATACCATACTAAGATCTTATAGCGCTATACTATAATAGCATAATAGTAAGTGAAAATATTATAGGTTATGCATTGCGTATTAAAAATCGGTTGATATGCATTTTGTTAAAGGGGGCCCCCGATTTCTTTTCACAAGGGTGCTCCCCGATTGATTACTGCCACCACTGGCCATACGGTATACAAAGCAAATGAGTCTGACGTCAAAGAAATGTTCATATCAATACTGTATGCAAAGAAAATGAGTTAATCTTCCAAGAAATGTTTATATCTATACAGTGTACAAAAGAAATGAGTCAGGCTTCCAAGAAATGTTCATATCAATATGGTATGCAAAGGAAATGAGTCGGGCTTCCAAGAAATGTTCATATAAAATTCTATAAACCTACTTTTTGCAATCTTAATTATAGTACTGTAATAGGGTTTGTTAAAACTCCTATTTTTTCTAATGCTCAGGAACGTATTTTCGTGTAATCCGAGTTTTTGGTAATACAAGGGGGTATCGGTGCCATTTACTTCAAATTATCGAGACTCTACTGTATTTAGACTATGGCCTAAATTAGTTAATTGGTTTATGAGTTATAGTTGGGTCAATTAAAAAAACAGCATTTTTACGTAAATTAAGATTTAAGTGGCTTAATGGTTAGTTAGACAAGTTGTAGCATTTATAATGCTTTTTTTTTGAAGAATATTGACTTTAATGCTCATCGGGTTACAAACATACATACATGTTCTCCCATATTTACCTATGTTCTAGATATGACTTTAATTGATTCATTGGTCCTTAAGTTTTAGTTGGACCAATACATCCACAAATGTTTTATATATTAAGATAGTTCATAAAATATTCTTCAGAAAATATATTCAAATTTAATAATTATGTATCATTAAATTCTGTAGGGTGTATGTTGTCACATATATAACAAAATGGATTACTAGTCTATTAACTAGATAATTTTAAATTCAGAATTGAAAAAAAATGTTTGAAAATTTTTCGTTCAAGTTATACTTTTTATTCAAATTTTTAGTTGGGAATAGACACAAGGAATGCTTGTGCTACATTTGAAAATATAAAACTTCATCCAGATATAAAACTGTACCTTTATGGTTAGATTTGACTCTTCAAGTCACTATTTGTGAATATATGTAATATTCGAATAATAGCTGAAACATTGTAGTACAGAATCTCAGCATGATTCACTTAAAATTCAAGTGGTTTCCTTTACACTGTTTCTTGTAGCTGCCTTAGGTATACTCATTATTTACTGTCTATCTTATGAGGCTTTCTGTCGTATTTGCATTTTGCAAGTCTTCCAATATGAATATTGTACTTCTGTTTCAGGGATCTATTATAAACCCATAACCTATTACCAGTGATAATTTTTTAAAATGTCTGCTGACCATTTTTGATTAAATCAAGGTTGTTCTGTGTGATTTCAAGGCAACAAGTCTTTTGACCTTCACATAGGAGTCTAGAAACAAACCTTACGTAAACACGGTTGATATTCAAATCTTCATGTAAAATGTCACAAACTGCAGATTTAGATATCCCAAGATCTTTGAACTCCTTTAAAGTTAATTGTTGATTTTCAGTAATTGCTTCATAAACAGGATCAATATTTTTAGAAATTATAGCCATTTCGCCCTATCAGATCGCCCATCACTCACCATTGAATTGGAGTCTTTTTAAATTGCCTGTACTATACTTTTATTAAGCTTTTTCTCATAATCATCTTATATTTTGCTTATCATTGATCGGTCTCTAAAGTGAATGATCAAGTTTCTGGCAAACTTTAATACAAATTTTTTGCTTAATGCATTCAGTTATATTGAAATGTAACAAGAGCACATACAGTAATGTATGGAATAGAGGACTACGACTCACAGAGTAAACCGAGTACTGAGAATTTATGGTAGAATTGAAGTTATGAATTTATGGTATTGATGGTAGAAGAGAAAGAGTCCCTCAACCGGATTGAGCTAATCTGAGATGGAACAGTTAATCATTGGATGGAGGTGTTACTTTTGAGACTGAACCTGATTATTAGTTCTAAATAAGGAAAACAAGTACAGTAGAGTCTCGATTTTCCGAGCTTCCATTAAATTCAAGTCCAGTTTTGAGTTGGTTAAGCCAAGGCATTACTCAGCTAAGCAGCCGGAGTTTTAACACATTTCCATGTCAGCATTGCTGGTTTCATGTAAGAACTAAAGTGCTGATTATATGGATTGGGAACTATTCGAAGAGATATTTTAATGAGTTTATACCCGAAACTGACAAGTTTTTAAAAGTAAAGAATTTGCCTTGGAAGGCTACTTTACTGTTAGACAAAGTACCGTCACATCCCAATGAAGATCAAATGTGCTCTGATGATATCCAAATGCTTTATACCTTTCCACAAATGTTTTGAGCCTGATCCAGCCGATGGATCAGTGTGTTCTAGAATGTATGGAAAAAAATACACATGTTACCTTTTACAATCTCTGTTAGAAGCATCTAAACCTAAAGAAAGCATTGTAGGCTTTCGAAAAAAAATTACAGTAAAGGAAGGTGTGTACTGGATAGTCGAATCATGGAACAAAATAAAAGAAGAAACATCATGTAAGTAGTGGAATAAAATTCTGAATCATAATGAAACTGTTGACTATGTTATTGATACACATGAAGGAACAGATTTGATATTTCTTTTCAAGAAACTTCCAAGTTGTGAAAACTCTGATGTGATTGATTTGAGATAACAGATCTTACGAATATTGAAATGGCACAAACAACTACTGAACACAGGGATGACGAGAATAACGATGATGGTTCAACTGAGACAATACAAGAAACAAAAATTAGTACGGTGCTAAAACATTTACGCAAGAATGTAGCACGAAATGATCTGATAAGCAAATACAGAAGACACATAACAAACTTTTCCACAAAATGTAGCAATTGTGATGAACAATTTATTTGAAAGCAACACTAATTATGTAAGTACTTGCAATCAATAAGTTCTATAAATATATTTTGTGCATTTTTAATTATAGTATTAGGGTTCATTACAACTCCTGTTTTTTTCTAATGAATAGAAACATATTTCCGTGTAATCCGAGATTTTGGTAATCCAAGGGGGGTCTCGGTCCCATCTACCTCGAATTATCAAGATTCTACTGTATCTGAAACTTGAAAAAAAAAAAAATTTAGTACAAAGGTGAAAAAACATATAAATTATCAAGTTCCTTAAAATTTCTAAAAGTGTTCCCTCTATTTAAGTGTTAAATCTATTTAGGTGTTAAATCTATTTTGTTTACAGTTTTTCTTGTTTTGAATTATGTTTTCAGAATACAGCATACAGTACCGCTGGCTTCAATGGGAATAGAAGACAAGTTGATCCCATATTATAAACTTTCCTCAGAAAGAGCGTTTTTCTGGCGTGCTTTGGCTGAATATTTGAAACCAACAAATGAATCTTCACAGGAAGATACAATACATTTTGATAATGTGTTGCCTGACTTAACCCCATTCACACATTATATACGTCAGTGAGTATTTTTCAAACTATCTAATTATCAATAATCTATTTCCTCATTCATATTTTAAGGACAAATTAGTGAGTATAATTATTGAAATTCTAAACTATAACTAAAATAACAGGAAGGTTACATCTCATATTTATACTGTAAGTGTAGCCATGGCTAACAGTCAACACAACTCTAAATGCTGCTTCCAATTTGACAACAATGAAAATTACATATGCATAGAATTTTGTACACTGCTTAGTTCTTTATTTACTATTACATGTTTGTATATATTAATATATAACATTTACCATGTCTTAATGAAATTAAATCTAAATAATATTGTTTACTAAGAGCATGCCATCTAATTTAATAACAAGCTTTACTTCAAAACAATTTTTCACTATTGCTGTCTATTTTTGTCTGTTGTATTTTATTTGGAATTGTCTTCTATAGTCCTAATTTTGTTATCTCTTGTAGATTAACCTAGATATTTTTAATTGGCATTTTTAAAAATTTTTAATCATTTTGAACAATAAATTCCAAATGAATTTTTTTCAGGTATGACATTTTTTATAGGTTTCTTAATAATTTCTTTAAACTATTCTAACTTACAACAGATATGTTTTCATTTTTATTTTTAATTACATATTTCTTCTCTGTTTTTGATGGTGTTATTTGATGTGCTATTTTTATTGAGTTGGTTAGTCATCAATCTCATCCTTAAAATGCTTCTCCAATAACTAGGTCTACCTTTGTATAATTTTTGTGGATTTCATTTATAAATATTTTTATGCATCAGTTTATGTATTATAGTTTAGAATTTGTGTACACCCACTAATGATGAAGATTTTCTCTTTGAAACATGTACTGGAAAATAAATTATTTATTGTGAGTTTGTATTTGTTATTATTTAATTATAATAATAATTGTCTGTAATAATTTAATAATGTCAGTAATTAATTACCTTGCTTCTAAGCTGAGCTTATATTTTGGTATCTAAATGAGAAACTGACAATAGAAAGCTCGACACAAGGTTTCTTACAATTGCTAATTGATCAGTTTACATAAAGTGTTTGCATATAAGTGCTGTTGTTGATTTTTATGATTGGTCTTATTTAGGTTACATGCCCTTGAGCATTTCAAATTGAGTACAGATATTCAGTCTTTTTGAATGCATATGTTTAAAAAGTATTTAACTTCTACTAATTTGTTTTATTAATTTATTTTCAAATACAGTTTTACCTGTAATGGATTTGATTAGTAATTTATCATTTTGTATACAAAGATATGGGTGTACTCTGAGCTTTTAATGAAACAGAAAGCTGTTATTTAATGTTTTTTGATAGTAATGAACTTGTCAAAAATTATACCATCTAAGAGGAATGATTGAAAGAGAAGGATCAGGTATGTCATACATTGATTGTTTGAGGAACTAAAAGGGCCAGAGCTTGAAGAACTATTCCTGGGATACTACTGTGAGCATATTCTGCCATGGATGTAAAGATGGTTGTTGGTCCATCATACACTTTGTCCATGTTCAGGGAGTGTCCCCCCCTGGTTTGTGTTGGAGCCTGTGGAGAGTATTATGAATTTACAACTGTTGTGCATCTTATAAATCTAACATAGAAGCTATTATTCAAGTGCAACTAGCTTCTGTACAGAAACTAAAGTCACTCACAGAATCTAAAGAACAAACGCATCAAAATATATGTAAAGTCAAATATCAATATTTAATTGGTGACAAAAATTTCCAAATGTATTGTCAAAACACATTAAGCGTCAATGCATGTGCCTTTTCCTAAATCTTCTTAATAATGGAATCTGAGAAATAAGGCAATCATCCACTGGAATCATTTAAGAGTGAATACGCTATTGGACAACTTTTTAGTGACATTGAATCGTGATTATGCACTGACGAGTTGTCCACTATAAACAACTTTAAGTGACTATCAGTTCATTATAGATTTCTGTGAACTGTGCAATGTACTATTTTGAAATCCCCATTGATTCTATGAAATGGATACTGATAACTATTATAAGTTTTGGAGAATCCCTACCTCATGCATCATTGGATAGAAACCCTTAAAAGAAGAAATCGCTGTTGGTTTAACCCAGTTCTAGTGACAAGAGAGTCAATGGGAGAATTTCATTATCACAGGATGGGTCCAGCGACATATGATTACATTTTGAATGTTATAACATCTACCACGAAATGTTTGAATTTTAGAGACATTAACACATATAGAACGATTAAGTACGACTCTAGAGTAAGTGAAATTAAATTTGATCAAACATTTTGATTTATTAAAAAAAAATTTAACAATATAAGGAAGATTAAAATATGATAATTAGATGAAACATACAAGAAATATCTATTAGTTTGTCTCATCTGTAACGTTTAAAAAAAAATGTTGGACTTTGTGCCTCACAAATAGTTTCCAATGGGATGAAACAGGAGAAATGGTAAAAAGTAACAAAAAATTTCTAGTCAATGTCTTTATTTATGGTTTGTTTTTCAGCAAGGAACATGAGCTTTGGCTTTTTTTATCGCCAGAAATGGTTTTTCAAAATCATATTTATTAAGAAAAATAAATATTTTTCTAAAAGGTCCTATTTTTTCTATCACTTGGATGCAAGTAAGGAGATATTTATTTATTATTTTCTTTTGTGTAGTTTGAGTTTTTAACATGAACACATTTTTTTTACATAACAATATTGGAAATTGCAGCAAATTATCTGGTGAGGATGTGTTTTTTTCTACACCAATTTCAAATATTTATTTATATTGTATAGTAAACTAACTACTTGCTGCTGTAGACATTAGTATTATTAAAGCTATTATTTGTTATCGGATACTTTTGAAAGGATTCAAACTCCTAATTGGATACTTTGTTGCTATGTTGTGAAATAGGTATCCAATTTGCTATGTTGTGAAACAGCTTAATTTAATGTGTAAAAGAGTGCATTTATAGAGAAACATTCACTTTATATATATATATATATATATATATATTTAATAAATTTAAAATATTTCAAACACAAGAATACTTTTAATGAATATATTTATTCAAAGCTTTTCGCCGATAAAAAAGTATCAGCATCTTCAGGAAAAATAATTATCTAATAAAATACTTTTACAAAATTATTTTACTGAATTATTTTTACTGAATTTTGTAAAAGTATTTTATTAGATAATTATTTTTCCTGAAGATGCTGATACTTTTTTATCGGCGAAAAGCTTTGAATAAATATATTCATTAAAAGTATTCTTGTGTTTGAAATATTTTAAATTTATTAACTATATATACAAGAAAACATATCACCATATTTAATATATATATATATATATATATATATATATATATATATATATATGTATATATATGTATATATATATATATATATATATATATATATATATATATATGTATATATATGTATATATATATATATATATATATATATATATATATATATATATATGTATATATATATATATATATATATATATATATATATATATATATATATATATATATATATATATATATATATATATATATGTTCATTGAGTTTAAATTTGTATTTTTTCAAATTTTAATTACTTTATGATTTATAACACTTGAACTTCTTGATGTGGTTTTGAATAATGTATGTGAAAAACAAAATCAGAGGTGATGTAATCTTTGTCAATCAAGTATAACCATCATTTCTTTGAACACAATTTTTCCATCTACTCAACAAAAAGCATCTTAAATATAAAAAAGTAAATATAAAAGTATGAAACTTAATATATGAGAAAATAATACATAGAATGTAGTCTGACAATTTACGATAGTAAGTAGATAAATACAAAAATGAAAACTTATAAAAATAAATAAATTATAAAATAAATTTAAATTCAAGTTACTGTATTCTTTCAGGATTTTTAAAATATACCTATATTTTTCACAGATACTTCTTTCCTTCAAATAGAGCTGTTAAGGAAAATGCGTCCACTGAATTTATTCTTGTTCAACTACTGCATATGTGCAAGTTGTATGACTTCTCTGATGAAATGGGCAGGTAAAATTTATTTTTACTTGAAAATAGAAAATTTGGGTTTAACATTACTCTAAATATATTTGTTACTTTTCAAAATTATTTTATAGTTTATATTTAAAAATATGACAGCATTTAACTTTAATTTTACTTTAAAAATCTATATTTTATGTTAGTATAAATAATCAGAACATTCAATTATAAATAATCAGAACATTCAATTGCATAACAATATTATTCATCACAGTGCTACTATAATTACAATGGTGCACTAGATTTTATATGTTCGTTATTTCTTCCATTATATAAAATATAGTTTATGTTTTGATGTAAACTGAATTTGTTTTTCTATCAGTTTGTCTTGTATCTTATGTTCATATATTTGTGTACTTTTGTAGTTATTCATTCTTAATAGTTAATTTGATTTTATAAACATTAAATTCATTTATAATAAATCAGAAAAATCATGATTGAAATTTATGTAATGTGCTACTGAATTAGATTTGTACATAGTTGGTTTTCAAAATTTTTAGATGGCACTTAAATATTCACTATATCTTTTTTTACTTTTTTAGTTTATTCAGCCTATATGAAATTTTCTACAGCTGCCACTTTTTACATTATAATTACCATTGAATTCATAAATATTTTGTTTTTATCTTTATTAATTATTAACTTATTGATTTTAATATTAGTACTGTATGTGAATTTTACATTTGTGTTTTGAAATACAAATTTGTATATTTATATATAGTAGTGATTAAACTAAGAGGGGAGTTGACTTGCTTTCTCTCATTCCGACATATAGCCTACAATTTGATTTAGAAGAACCTATGCCATAATTAACAATGAGTACCTATTTTACATCTTACTTGAGTTATATATAGATTTTCTATCAATTAATAAACACTTGAAGAGATGTTTTTTGACAGTTGTGATTAAAAAAATATAAAATGATTATACAGGGTAAAGCGCGGAAGTGTTCCTACTTTCAAGAGGGTGTTGTAAATGGAAGAGTTGTGTTGGCTTTGAAATTTTCCGTTAGTGCCGTTCTTAATTTTAGACAGGGCTTGGTCGAACGAACAACATGATTTTACCATCTAGGCATATTTTTCCTAGAAGAAGTTTATTATTGCTGTGCGCTATGTACTTGTTATCGAATTCCTCCTTGAAATGCTAATCTTAACAGAAAATCCATTTTGTTATGGGTGGATAATATGCAGTACACTCATCGGATTTAACTCTGTGGGACTATTTTTTGTAGAGATACCTTTAGATTGAGGTGTTTGAACATAGACCCAGGGCCCTAGAAGCCTTGAAGCTTGCAATACTCCTTAAACATGGCTGTAATTCGTAACAGATGCCTCTCAGAGCTACGCAGAACTTCCAAAACCGGTTACAGCAGTTCATTGATAATAAATGACATCACTTAAGGATAAGTTGTTTAGAACAAATAAACAATAACCGTTTGTACCCTTCTGATGCCACAATAAAATTTTGTTCCAACATTTTTTAACACTTATACGGAAACATCATTTTTATAACACTAATGGAAACACCAGGTCTCAGAGACAGCTATTTTACCCAGTGAGTTTACATTGAGAATTTAAGGTGCAATAACAGGCAGATACCTTTAGAAATGGTTTATTATGTAAATGGCATTGACTTTTCACAAAATAAAATACATGTATAAGTAATATAAACCTATATAAGGACAAAATAAAAAAAAAACTTGAATAATAAAAATCGCAAGTATGCTCTTTAAAATATAAAAAATGAATTTTTTAATTTTAAAATGTAATAAAATGATTACAAATACTATAATATAATCTAAAAGTTAAAAGACAGTCTTCATCATCATCCAAGTTACCCTGATCACTATCACTACATTCTTGACCAGACAACACATAATCGGGATCATCTTCTTCACTACTACTTGGATCGTCAATAAGATCACTTTCGTCTTCATTCAACAGTCTACGAATTGTGTCGCTAAAGTCGGGATCCTTTGAGCAAACATTCTGACGGGCCATTTTACCACTTTAACTAGGAACATTAAGTAGTAAAAGGAAATATAATAATGAATACATCAGCCGAAACATTGGTCTCATATACCTCTATATGCAGTCATCGAAACACTTGGTACCTCAGACCACTACACGAAATACAGCAACAGAAACACATGAACTCACAGGCTGGTAGGATTTTGACAGACGACACGTCTAGGTCAGAGGCTCAAACCAAACTAAACGACCACTGATGATGTGAAAGGGGAGGGGGAGGGAGATAGCTATTGTAAAGGTCAGCACTACCACTCACCCAGGGTAACCACAATTATAAAAATAAATATCCCTTAGTGCCTGTGAGACCGGTGTTTTGATATAGGTGTTAAATTACCTTCAAAGTTGGAGATACTTTACTGCCCACCCAGTTATAGAGCAACTTTAGTTAAGCTCTAAGTTTTAGATCTTGTAATTTGTAGCATTAAATTTATAAATATCAATAGTGCTAGTTCCTTAACAGTTTTATAGACTGTTACTAAATATGAGATATTTTGCCCAGACATTGGTCTTACAAAAATGGAAAATCAAACAACCTGGTTACTTTAAACTACAACCAGGAGAAACAATGTACTACATGCATTAGCAAATTTGATTTGGAACTATTTGTAATCAGTTGTACATCATTTATAAGTTGTTTCAAACGAAAGATGAAAAATAATTGATAGTACTTGTATATCTGTGTTCTCAGATGAAACATTACTTTTAGAGTTTGATATGACAGTTTGAAACATTATTAAAGAGAGTGGATCTGAGGAAAAATTGATAAAGGAAGAAATTTGTTAACAAAATTCAAGTCATTAGTGAAACTTGCCTTATATCAGGAAATTATCCAACTTACAAGACATTGAAAACTGAGGAGGAAACTTACATAGTTTAAACACTTTGTGTTTAAACATTTCTTTGGCTTTGGAGACGAATGGTTGAGAGAGCTCGTGGTAATGACAAGAAAGCAGGCAGGATCTTGATTTTATAATTGGATGCATTAGAAAATTCTGCTATTAGTGTTGGTTGGTAGTAAAGGTCTTTATCAATACTTTAATTTCAGTTTGTATCACTGTTTTTTGTGTTATATTTTTAATTATTCTATTTTATAATTTAAAATAATAGGTTTAAAGTTCTTTTACTTTCTTTGTTTCAACAAAACAAAATTATAAAAAATAAATTTTGTTTAACTTTGCAAGATAATATAATTAAAGTTAGGTTAAAATTTTTGTTTTTATTCTTTATTAGTTTAGATAGTGAACACAGTCTACTATCAACTATCCAGGATACTTTCATCAATCATACAACCTGCTTAGTTGAGCTATACCCTATTTTATCTATTTGAAAGAAAATATTGAGTCCAGCTTCCAAGAATAATTTATAGCCATAAGGTATGCAAAAGGAAACGAGTCGGGCTTCCAAGATAAGTTTATATCAATACGATATGCAAAGGACATAAGTTGGGCTTCTAAGAAATGTTTATATCAATAAGGTATGCAAAGGATTGAGTCGGGCTTCCAAGAAATGTTTATATAATGTTCTATAAACTTATTTAGTGCTTTTTTATCTATAGTATTATGGCCAGGAACTTATTCGGATTTTTCGGTAATCCGAGGGGGTATTGGTACCAACTATCTTGGATTATCGAGCTCTAATGCATATATACATATAATATCCAAATTATATTTTCTAGATTATCTCTGAAAGGTCTTTGTTTGAACCTTCTTCTGAGTACAAGAGTGACCCCAACAACTACAAAAGTAATTGCCCAACTTTTACCTTCAATTGTTCCTGATCTAAATGTGCGTCTTTCTTTTATGGCAGAGATTGTGTCAGAATTAAGAGAGCCACTTTTACCAATGAATTTATCATGTTTAAATACAACAGAAATGATTCGAGAGGAAGTAAGTCTATTTTTCAATTTATACTATTTTATGTTTATTTGAATCAAATAATTATTTAGTTTTATGAAACTTAAAATAGAATGTTTGTGTGTGTCTATTTGTTTCTGGGTACTTTAATATTTATTAAACAAATAGATGTGTTCTGGGCACACAGACACCATACACACACACACACACACACACAAACACCTATCTGTTGTGTGTTAAACAAATAGAATAACAAATATATACAGAACTTTTAAAAATAATTCAAACTGATGTTTTTGAAGGCAAATAATTAAATTAAGACATTTTGAGTTTTACAGCATATATCTTACATTTAATCAAGTTAAACTATAAAATGTAAATGTCAGTTTCTTTGTTACGTGATGTGTAAAATGGAGGTGTAAAACAAAAAAATTAATTGTTTGTTTCCATCATGATCTTTAGCTAATAATTTTATTCTTTTATAATAAAAAAATACACTTGTCTAATGTATAACAGACTTAATATTTGGATGGGGTGGGCGATTCAGGAGTTATGTTAAGAGTTAGCAATAAATAATCATAGATTTATTTCTACTCAGAAAAAAATCAGATCCACTTTCTGTCATATTTTTGTTATTATTACTCTTAAAACATTTGGACATATTTTAATATAGCACTTGACTATAATGTCACGTACCTTTTTGTTCAAAGAGAGCATCCATTTCAGAGGAGATGTGTTCCATTTTCAAATTGAGTTATGGTTTGAGCTTACATGACTTACCTTGGTTATTATCCTGCCTATTTCATGAGATACTCACAAACCCACAAAAATATTTGATATAATTCTAATGCTCTGTATTTTTTGGCCACTGATTAATAAAGAATGCATTGCATCTTAAATATATGAAATATATGGGTCTATTTGGTGGAATAAATATATATACAGTAAAACTTCGTTTAACCGTCACTCTTTTAACTGTCAGTTTCTGTTAACTATTATTGCTGTAATAACACAATAATACTGTAGTAGCGAAGTGCTTCAATACTTTAGCTGCCGTGTCGTGCCAATTCACCCGATGCCGACATCCAGTACCCTGAACCGAATACCGTCGGGCCACTAGACTCGATATTATTGAATAGTAACGTTTTATGGTTATTCGTACTACTCAGTTGGTGTTGCTACTTTTGGAAAAATGAATGCACAGTATTAAACAACAAGCTTCACACTACTTACAGATATATTTATGATTGTTTTTGTTTGATAGATAAACGCCGACGGCATTAAAAACATGATGTTATTCTAGGAGTTTTTTGTCAGGAGTTACGGGCCAACACACTTATTTGTTAACAATTTTAGTGAAGTTTAGTCCATTATTCCAACCGAAAAAATGGTTCATTGAAAAAAGTTAACCTTTATTTACTTTATTAATAAAATAAATAATTTTTATGACATGATTTTCACAATGGTTTTCAAAATTTCACAAAACCTAAAAAATAAGTCGGAAATATTGACTAAATATTTCAGATATAAAATAATCCTTAAAAACAGACTTGGTTGAAGTCAAGTACAAACATTGATACACTTAGATAAACTCAACCTTATTAGGAAGTAAATTATAACGTAAATTCCTTAAGAAGTAAATTATTTGGTTTTAAAACCTTTATTTGTTATGAATCTTGGATAGCATTTATCGGATCTGAAGCATTACTTATCAGACAGAGAATATATTTACACTTCCTTTCTATATACAAAATATTTAAAAAACTCAAATCAATCACATGTGAACTGTTTACATCTCTTCGTGATAAGCGCCAAAACACTTTTACCACCAGTCAGCTAATTATGTGGGTAAACCGGAACATGAAATTGTGATTTTGTTGTTTATTATTTACACTAAACACAAAAAATATGAAGAAAGTGTTGTACAGAAAAAAAATATAATTAAATCAAAAACAATGTTGGACCAATTGGTCCGACGTAGTTTATTTATGTATCATATACATATATATAGGAGCCGAGTTATCTGCGCTCTTCACTCGCTCTTCTACTGTTATTGGGTTCACCTCGTCAATGCTGGATGAGATTCTAACGAAACATCGGAACTGCGAATTTAAGGACTGCAGAATGAACGGATGTACTCCAGATAGTAACTATTCATCATATTTTTCCATCCGTGAAGGAATATGTATCAGCATATATATATATATTCTTGATATTTTACGTTATCCATTGTTTATATATATATATATATATATATATATATATATAATATGTTGCATATATATAATATAATATAATATATATATATATATATATATATATATATATATATATATATATATATATATATATAGATTTTTTGGACCAGGAGACCCGACACACTTACCTTGGTAAGAGTCCACTCTGTAGTCTTGAAATAGAAACACATAAAATCACTTAAACAATGATATATTTCAACCACACAGTGGTCTTTGTCAATCGAAGAGAAAACTGTTTTTAAGTGCTTTTATGTGTTTCTATTTCAAGACTACAGAGTGGACTCTTACCAAGGTAAGTCTGTCAGTCTCCTAGTCCAAAAAATGTAAATAATCTTTACCAACCAAAACTAACCTAAAAATATATAAATATATATATATATATATATATATATATATATATATATATATATATATATATATATATATATATATATACATATATATATAATATGTTTTCTTGTACTTTAATAAAAAATAACTAAGGTTATTCAAATACAAGAATTATTTATTAATTTATATTCAAATAATATATTTATATATACTGTATATATATATATATATGTATATGATATATATATACGTATATATATATACAAAAGTTTATTGTTTGAGGTAGAGTTGTACATACATTGGATATGAAATTAAACACACTGTGTAACAAAACATTCATAAATTAAAAATATCCTTCAAAATGGATATGCATTTATTAATGAACATAACAGAAAAAATGAATAACAAAAATAACTGACACAATGAAGAGACAATAATATTCTGCTTTTATATAATATATAAAATTAATACAATGATTGAAAAAGTATAAGTAATTATTGCGTAACTAAGTGAATAATATTGAGTTTACTTACTGACAAGTTTTGAAACAATTGTTTCATTTGCAAAGCTAAATGGAATGTCCTTTGTAAATAAAACAATTGTTTCAAAACACATTAGTAAGTAAGTTTAAGAGTATTCACTTAGTAAAGTAATAATTACTTATAGTTTAATCATTGAATTTAAGATGATTACAAGCAACATTGAAAAAGTACTACACAGGCTAAACTGAGAGAAAAATATGAAAGATATACATAACTGCCTTGATTCAAATATAAAACCACATATATGTAAATCCATTTTAAGAACATATGGAATAAAACAATGTGAAACATTTTTAGAAGTTATAAACTTGATAACTCATAAAAAAATTACCGAGAAAAATTAAATTGAATTTATGAAACATCTAAAATTATATAATCACAAAGTTACAGATAAAGTAATATAAATACAGAACCAGGTTAATCACACTTTCAAACATATGGACAGCATACTTTTTAAAATCTAGATGATTTGAAGAATTTCTCATAAAAACTTGATTAAATTGAGAAAGTAAAAAACTACAATGAAATCTACATCTTGAAATGTTCTCACTGATAGCTAAGGAATTCCTTAAAGGTAAAACTAAGATGATTCTTGGTTAAGAAATTTTTCCGATTAATATTATATATAAATGGAATTAAGATTTAGGCTATTTAATAAAATTAATATTATACCATAATGAAGCCTATTTTAAAAAAAACATTTGATAAGAATATACTAAAAAATATTTTCTGTGAAACAATTCCAAATACATGCGATGTTAATAATTTAGGGCAAGAATAAAAAACATTCTTGCCGTGGTAATCTTACACAGAAATAGCTACATACTTGAATATTAAGTAATACATTAATTTGTTTACTCATATTGATTTTGTTTCTAGGTAGCATCCAATGATTTTGAGTTATTTCAGCCACTCAACACTGAACATGATGAAAATGATTTAGAATATTTTGAAAATATTAGTAGAAAAAAGCTTGAAGATGAAAGAGAAAAGTTACAAAGATGTCTAGAAAATACTTATGAGGTACTAGTTTTATTATAATTAAGACTAAATACTAAAAGTGTTAATAAATATTAAGTGTCCTAAAATTAACATTATAGAAATGAAGCTGTTATTGAATATAAAATACTCACTACAGTTTCTAAAATAAAAATCTTTACAGTTTATAAAGCACATGGAAAGTTCTCATACTTTAAATCTGTAATTGGAATTTAGAAAGCTCTGGATCATTTAAACAAAGAAATTACTTGGGAAGTTAGTATTAATGAACTCCAACTTCATCTTGAATAGGGACATATATAATATGTGACACTAGGCTATAGTAGGATTATCCTTATTTATCACTTAAACAATAGTTTATGACTATCCGAACTTTAAATTTTGTAAATCTACTAAAACATTGAGACGGAACATTTTCGATGTTATGTGCCGATCTTCATCAGTGTCTTCTCTGATGAAGACACTGATGAAGATCAGCACATAACGATCAAAAACGTTCTGTCTCAATAGGTTTTAACAAATTTACTAAATTTAAAGTTCGGATAGTCATAAACTACTGTTTAAGTGATTAATAAGATTCACTGAACTGCAACGGTCGCGGCAACGCTCACTTACCCAGCCGTCAACCCTTTCGTTGACTGACTCCTAAGCACAGACCCACCACTTGGGTCCGCTGTAGAACAAGAATTTTGAAACAAGCCGCTCCTAGCCATAGCTATGAATGCTGTGCAATGCTTGCCAAAATCTGCCAGAGAGCAAGTCACTGGACTTAAAAATAAAAAACCTAACTTGCAGGGGGTTTACCCTTTTTGGGTGTGTCTTCCCGGGGAAGGAGTTGTTTTGAAAAGCATCTTATCGGCAAAATGACCATATCGATTGTAGAAGAGTGTAAGAAACTTGTTTAAATAAATACTCTGTTTTGTTTGCAAGTTAGTTAAAAATATTTTATTTTTTAATTTTGAAATTAATTAATTTTGTTATGCATAGCACAGTATGCATTTCCTTAACCTTTAAATACAGTTTTCTAATACATAGTTTATAAAAAAAAAAACATAATATTTATTAATTTTACCTGAAATTTCAACATTTGAATAAAAATTTACAACTTTTGTTTACCTCCTAACAGAATATAAAGAAGCGTAAAAATTTATCTAATTATTTCATCTATACTGTTTGTTTACCTTTAACCCTTTCGGTCATATATTTGGCTGTTTACATCTATTTAAGCATCTCTTTTCCTTACGGGAATTTTCAGAACATCAGACTACTTAATTTATTTTTATTTCAATTTCTCTGGTTATTTAACCTTGAAGAGGTAAGTTTCTAATTTTACTTTACACTTACTAGCGTTTTCATTTAAAAATTATTAGCTAATTTCTACCAGTTTCCTTTCTAAATCTTTTTACTTATGGCAAATTTTTACTCTTCAATACATTCTGAATAGATCCCTAACCTTTATCTTACTACCAACGAGTTAAAGTTATGACAAAACAACCTATTTATGACAACATAATAGAGAAACATTTATGTATTAGAATTTTTCATCTATCAATTTCAAATTTATTTGACCTTTAAATTTTAGAATCTACTTCCCTTATCTTCCATTTATTTGAACAAGGTACAGTAAACTCTCGATTATCCGTGGAATAGGGTGGCCCGGTAACACCGGATTATGAATTCCCCGGATAATCCGCTATGAACAAAGAGTACGCAAAACGATCGATAATCAATTATTATACCATAAGTTACACAAATAATGACCCCGGTTAATGCAATTCACAAATAATCTTCAGAGGACAAAATAAATACAGAAAATAATTTAAAATGTCGATGTATTTGACGGATTATAACATGTACATTTATATGTCTAACTATTTACAATATGTACATAGGTATATGTCAAAAGTAAGTATGTATGTACATATGTAATTCCTTTACACATAATACTTTCATTTTTTAACAAAAAAATATGTCACTTTCGTCTGTTTTTCTGTGAGCATTGATTTAGCTTTAATGTGCTATCCAAGTTTCTCGAGAACCATTTTGTCGCACAGTGAAGAGTCGTCTTGCTCTAATTATTGTGTCCGTTGTTTTCATCTCAAAAATATTATTTCTACCATATACAGGTTTATTTGGGACATTAAAACAGTGTATTAGACATTAAAATGTTGTTTTATTTATCGGTTTACAACAAAAAAAAGGAAATTTACATAAAATATCAACTAATACAAATGATAAAATACTGCATGACAAAAAATAAAATTCAATAAAAAAGATAGAGAAATAAAAATAAAGCATATAAATTCAAACTATCTACTACTAAAATAACCACTCAACGTTCAACTCGGAATGTTTGTTTTTACTTGTCATGTGTGTCACAAAGCCATAAAGATCGATAATGTATATGACAGATATGGATAATGCATATGTCACGTCCTAGACTATTTATAGCTGAGATTAGCTGACATTTGTTTACAATCTTATGATACACATTAGGTTTTCGGGCGTCCAAGCATTTTGTCATTGTCTCTTATATACAGTAGTCTGTTCCCACCTCAAGATGGTTCATTCAATCTAACAGGACAGTTATCGTTTATCCTTGCATTATTTCAGGAAGCTTAGTTTTTTTTGTTTGTATGATCGTTGTTTTTACCGGATATTGTGCGGCGTTGAGCGGTTAAAAAAAAAATGAATCTGATTGAAATAAAAATAGGATATCTGTAAAACAGGGGCAGACCCCGGATAATCCGCAAACCGGTTAATCCGCCCACGGATAATCGGGAGTTTACTGTACTTTTAATTTACTGAATAATCTCAAAACATTTACTGAAAAAGAAATTATATTTACAAAAAATTAAATAACATTTACTGAAAAAGAAATTATATTTACAAAAAAATTAATAACATTTACTGAAAAAGAAATTATATTTACAAAAAATTTAATAACATTTACTGAAAAAGAAATTATTTTTACAAAAAATTAAATAACATTTACTAAAAGATTTCAAAAACATTTACTGAATAATATTAAAGCATTTGCAAAAAATCCTCAAAACATTTACTGAATGGAAATGAAAACATTTACTGAAAAGCATAAAATTTGATTTATAAACACTTGCAAATTTTCTCTATTTAATTTTCCTTATTACTAACAACACAATGAAATTTCCTTATTCTACACATAATTCAGGAAGTAATCACAATAATGCCTTATAGTTAATATGAAAACAAATTATCTAACTTAGGTTATTAGCTAGACCCACTGAATATTTTAAAATCCCTATTATTGACGTTTGTTTACCTATCCATTTTTTTCATAATTTAAAAATTAATCCCTATGTAAAACCTTATTTGAAACATCTCTTGTAATCCTTCAACCCTTTTCTTTTTCATTTACCATATTTTAATTTAATGTTAATCAAACTTACAACCCTTTCTATCTAACTAAAATTTTCTTGAATTCATAATGTAACCCTTTTTCATAACAACAATTTATTTCAATCAATTTTCTTTAATTTATATAGTAACTCTTTTTCATAACAACAATTTATCTTAATTAATTTGAATTAATACAGTACACACAATACAGTTATGATTTATTGTCAAATAATGTTTGACCTTCAAGTCATATGAATGAAACATTTACATATGTGGCAGCCATTTTGTTTGTTTACATAGGCTATTACATATTTAATTTTACCTGACTCATTTAATCTTTTTATCTCAATACCCTACAAATTTTGACTCCTTAAACAATTTTAACATATTTATTTGAGTTACTTGCAGTAAACTCTGAACCCTCTCTAAATTACTAACTTCAAATTTGTGTTTCCCTTATTTATCATATAATATAAATTATTGGAGTTACTTATGAGGCTGCAGCCATCTTGTGACCACTTCCCCTACTCTCAAACAAAGCCAGCTGTTCTTTCTGTTTAATTTCAAATTTTGGCATCAAAGTTTTGAAATTAATTTTATTTGTTTTACAATTTCCCCTTTTAAATTTATCAAATCAAAATTTCGTATTTGCAAAGAGATAACACAGTAAGATCTAACCTTAATTTTCCCCTTGACATGGTTTGTCTTTGTGTTGGCTGGCTTCTCCCCCTCTCTCCATGAGCTGCACCATCCTGGTAACCTGGCGGGGTGGGAGGATTTTCTTCTTCCTCGACCTAATCGTCCCTCGTTGTCCATACAGCTTCGGATTAATTTGACCACCATCTTGAAGTTCTTTTTTCCTTTGTTATGCATGTCAGGTCCCGCTCTAACAGCTTGTTAGTAGTCATAACTACTTCCATCTCCCTTACTAATTTCAAATTTTAAACTTCTTTAACTTTTTATTGCAAAATGGTAATATTTTTAATTTTAAACTTTTAAAATTGCTGTTCGAAAGTTGCAATCTTTTCACATATCTGTTTTAAATTTTATACTGTTGCTCTATACATTGGTTTAGTTATTTACTAATTTTACTTTTTGAATTTTACCCCATGAAACACTGTCACTTTTTCTTACCCACTCGGAGTAAGTTTTAAATCTTCTTATTGCTTGAAACACTTGAAACATCCTACTGACGCGGCACATTTTGATCTTGCTTTGGAGGCCGCTTTCGTGTGGATTTCCACCCAAAAGGGCTCCATTTAACATCACGTCCCTACATCGCAGCGAGTCACTTTCGAAACTAGCCCGCCATTCTTACGGTTCGACAATCGGCACTTGAAAATGTTATTGTCTCAACTGGAGCTTACTTTGTGATACACACGCTTTTGTGTCCAACAAACCGCTGCTTGGTGATGCCGTTCCTCTCTCCTTCTCCCATAGGAATCCCCTCCAGGCCACTGTTTCTCACGTTGCCCTTGACCAATCAGATGCCCAATATAAGACGTAATTTTGTATTCCTGGATGCGCACGCATTGCTCTTTGTACTTTTGGCTCCTGGGAAAATCAATCAATAAACAGGTCGATATTTTAGCTGTTTTCCTTTCTAGGTGTATAACTCTTTACCGGTATGTTTTTGGGATTTTTGCTATCCTTGATTTTTGATTTCTTTGACTCTCCTGCATCTTTTCAAATGTCGATTGTACTTCTAGGTTGACTTTGACAGTTTTCCCCTTTCCAAATAATTGTTTATTATTAACGCTAATTCCCTGGCCCCTTTGAGGTAGCTTTGCTTGTCTGACAGCTTTGGATATAAAAAATCATTTTATGTCAACCTATTTCCCCTTGCAATGGCTATTGCGACGGACTTCTGCCCGCCGCAGAACGTAATGGACTACAAAATTCAAGTATCCTTATTTGTTTAATGAGGATGGATTAGTTTTTTTTTAAAATATGACATCAATGAAAGCATACAATTTTTTAAGAATGAAAATTTAATTCTGATTTCAGGATGACCGTGCATGTAACAATGATACTACAACTCTGCTTAAATGTCTAACAATTGTAACAGTTGTGTTAAGCTCTAAAGATGTAACTGAAATGAATCCAATTCTTTATAGCTTGCTGCAGAATTTCATACTTCCATTGGTTGATAATGAGGTATACCTTTTCTAGTATTTTCATATTGTAATTAACTTCAAAATATAGAAATGATATAAATCAGAAGTCATTGTTAAACAGAATTATAAAGAGGAAAGATTTTTTCACTTATAGTGATTTCCTCACAGTGTGATTCATATACGAGTACATATTGTAACCTTTGTTCTGACTTTTTCAAACTGTAACAGAAATTCTGTAAATTAGGAAGAATATAAATGACCAAAATAACAAATTTATTTTCCTTGTTGATATATGATTTATATATATATATATATATATATATATATATATATATATATATATATATATATATATATATATATGATATTTATTTATATATATTTTTTTCATGGTTTTTAATAAAAAGTTATATTAGATATAATCAAAGCTAATAAAAGAAAAAATATAGTTGTTGAATTCATTAAATTTGTCAAAAATAAAACACACTTCTTTGAAGATTGTAAAAAATGATGCATTTATTGTAATCCACTTAAAATATGAAAATATTAAACTGTGAAATTTATTATAATTATATTTACCAGTATATTTATAAAAAACACTTTATTTTATATAATGCATGCGTATATCTAC
The DNA here is from genome assembly GCA_036971475.1 of Prosapia bicincta. Lineage (NCBI taxonomy): Eukaryota > Metazoa > Arthropoda > Insecta > Hemiptera > Cercopidae > Prosapia > Prosapia bicincta. The sequence goes on from JBAIZL010000001.1 coordinate 37,694,688, forward strand.
TTCTGGAAATATGTTCCTTTCTCTATTCAGACGGGAAGTTTGTGTTTTTAGTTTTTATAATAGAGTCTCTCTAATCCAACACAAAAGACCAGGCTCTGTTTACATTTTCAATAAAAAATGGAAGTTATCTACATTAAAGAATTTGATTTGTTGTGAACAAAGTGTCTTCATTTTGTACACTGTCACTAGTATTTATTTTAACCTGATTTTTGGTAATGCAATAAATACCACTTCTTCTTTGCTTTACCTAATTTCTGCTTTTGAAACACGGTCAGTATTTTGCTTTTCTGTTTGAGACATATTCTATGAAAGATTTGTAAGAAAACAATCTCATGAGAAAAACATCAGAGCTTGTTGTGTCAGGCAACCGGACTTGTTAGACAGTTGATATTCCAGATTACTGGGAATACTATATTACATAATTGTGAAATTTAGTACCTTACGATAATCAGAACAAATATATTCATTATTAGATTTTATTAATATAAAATTATGTGAGGGTTTTGTACCTCAACTTGTGTCTATCATTTACTTATAAGAAAGATTTAAGAAATGTTTATTGAATTTAGAACTTCTTTTTGTAACAAAATTTATTTAAGTGTGTGTTTACAGGTTGTAATTGATAAAACTGTGTCACAGTTAGCATTACAAGCTCTTGGAATATTCTGTATAATTGATCCGCAGCTTGCAATAGATAAATTTGTCATGCTTTGTTTCCAGGTAAGTTAGTAAGTGTTTGAAATCATTTGCATGACTTAATTATTAATACACTAAAGGCATAAAAATCACAGTATTTAAAAATAAAGCTATAATTTTACTCATTTGTGACAAAACATCAGTGTTATCAAACCTCATGAAACAGGTCTTAAATTAATTCCTAAGAATTATCTAATTAATTTGCTATTCCTCATATAAACAAACAAAAGCTTTAAATATAATCAGTAAGAATAGTTGTACATTTTAGATGTTCCTCTCTAACTTTATATTTTCCAATTGACTTCTAAAATAAATTAATTTATATGATATATGAGGGTTATTCAGGCTGTAAAGTCCAATTTCTCATAAAAATAAGACAATAGAGTTTTATTCAAAAAAAACCCATTTCTTTAAATAACTCTTTACATATTTCTTTATTTTTCTACATAGTTTTCATTCCTCATTCAACATTGTCATAAAATCCTACATTCTTTTCTATAGTGAAGTCATAAATGTCTACTACCTGTGAGACTAACCTGTCTTAAACTATACAAGGTAAATTTGTTATAGTCCAAAGTTGTGATCAAATTTTGAGTATGTTTGAGAGATTAGGGTCTGTCTTGAAACAATAAATTCCAGAAGTAAAAAGACTACATGTCCTAATCTGTATTGGTATAAACTATTGAAGTTTAAAGTGTAGTGCATTTGTTGTTGTTATCATTTCTGTATAAAGTCAATTGACAAGGTTAAAACAGAGTTACCATAACTGCGTGTGACTTGCTATAACATTAAAATTATCTGGTTGGGTTTACTTTTACTTGTGATATAACAACATTTCACTTACTAACATTTACACTCTGGTATCATATCATCCCTTACCAAAATGTTCTCCAAAAGTTGATCACTTTCCATATCATAATGCTCCAAAATATCAACAGCATAAACCATTCTTTTCATTTGGAATTTCTCAGTAAATTAGTCTAATTTATGGAATTTCAACTTTTCAATAAATTCTGTTCAAAGTTGTTTCTCCTCATCTTCAGAAATTTCAGTGATAAAATTAAAATTGTCATTCACAGTTTCCACAAATCTTTCCATAGCATTGCCTAGAACCTCTATAATCACTGATAGACTTCCTGATCATTGGTTATCATTGACATTTCCCATTCGCATTTGAAAGTTCTCATCTACCTATGGATCACTTACATTGATCCACTTACGCCTAATACTCACTTTTATAATCAATGTTGAAAAGATTTTTTGCTATTAAAAGTGACAAAAATGTTAAAATAATTTTGAACTGATTAATAAACAGCACACTGTAACAATAGAAATTCAAATTGTATTGTTTAACATGCAAGGTGTGCTGAGAGTGAATGTACTTGTATATTTCAATGCTCTTGTGATATTCAATTAAAAATATGAATTTAGACAATACTCTTTTATTAATCATGTGTTATTACATGTATTATAAGTTAATTTTTATGTTACTTAAAAACAAGCTATTATTATCACATATGTCAATTATATAGAAAAAGTTGAAGCAGATGATACTATATAGAAACAAATTTCTTAAATATATTATCAGTTGTTATTTCACTTTACAGTCCAGCTCCAACAATGGTCCTTTATATTCTCCTTATAGAGCAAAATGTTTGAATGAGATTCATATACAAGTTATGAAGGAGATTGTACAAATCAGTTAACATGGCATTTTATCCTTTCAAGCAGGGTAGAACCAGTGAGCACAGAAATAACTAGAAAGGACATCGTAGCTAGGTGGTCGAAGCAAAATTTCATGGCTGCCCCCTCTCAAGATGGTGGTCTTAAGCAATGAGTCACCCTAGAGGAGAGAGTAAAATAGCTGTCAGACAAGTCTCACTTGCCCAGTTGTATCGGCCAGTAGAAACCAAATTATTAATAGAATGACATTAACAGTTTTGAAAAGGTGCATGGGGAAGATTTGTTTCCTAATAGTCTATAACTATAATAGCCTAAACATTTCTATAAACAAGTTGTAGACTTAAGTCTATTTTACCTACTTATAAAATCTGTATGTATTAAGTATTTTAATGTAAGGTTACACTATTATTGTAAAGATTTTATTTCAAAGTTGCTTTCAGAAAAAAATAGACATCACCTGTCCAAAACAATAACCTTTTTATGGCAGTTAGGTTTAAAATGTACTTTTAATATATTGTATTAATGTATATAGCAATTCTATTTTTTTCAATGACTTAGTAATCGTCAGACAAGTAATCGTATTTTTACGACAAGGGAAAACTGGGATTTTTTGTCATTTGTTTTTCATTACGTACATTTTGTAAGGAAGATTAATTAAGATAACATCTTGGTATAAATTCAATAGACTAGATAAATAACATTAATGATTAATCCCCCGGCATACAGTATGGTTATTCGTTTGCGTAAGCAAGTCACACTCTCGGACAATAAAAATGTTTACCCTCAAATACACCAATGCCACAACCAAACTGGTGATCCTAGATAAATATTTTTTTTAAGAACCAACTTTCCTGCTAACAACATTTACCTGACCAAAAAATAAAAAAAAGCTTCACTGACTGACTTTTTTATGCCAAACTGTAATTCTATTTAGAGAGGTTTTAATTTACCGTCATTTTTAGATAAAAGAACTATTTTATGGTAAAAATTTTAAAATGTTTCACCATTTTAATCCCTGTATTGTATATTACTCTTAAACCAAAATTTTATTATTTTCTGACAATGGTAAAAGGTTTAAAATGCTGTTGTAGTGAATCGCTAACTATTAAACTTAATCGGAAGCCAAGTTTTGTTTTTCCGGCCAGATACCTCACCAAGATGGCGGACCTTGCTTCACCAGCGCTATGTTAAGTGAATACCCATGCTCCTTCTAGTTATTTCTATGCTCGCTGGGTAGAACACAATCTGATTTTGGGAGATTGAGACAATATTTGTTCAATAATCTCAACAAATGTTTAATAGATCAGTAGTGTTAGATCCATTATTACACTTTCTAATCACTATCTAATAAGTTTGTCTTTAATCATTATTTGTTTATTTAGGAGTTTGATAATGGTAACAAAAAAGATCAAATGGCACCATGAATGTGCCAAGTCATACATCTTAGGCTTGCTATTTTTATTTTTTATTTTGTTTTTGTAACAGGCATAGTTGTATAAAAAAAATCTAACTATTTTGTTAAAGTACTAAAGTCTGCCTGTATTTAAGTCAAAGTTTGTCTGCATAACAATAATTAAACTTATTGTAATTAATTTTAATAATAAATTAAAATTATTAATAATAATTATCATGCCTTTATTCATAAAAAATAATATAGATATTAGATTGATTTTTACGAATTAATGTAAATAATTGAATTAAAAAAAGTTATAACAAAAGTTACAGAATACTTTTCCATAGACACGAAATAAATATTTATTAAAAGTATAATGTTCGGAAGAAGTATGAATAACTAGTTTGTAGTCGGAAGTTTATAAAAATGTTATCATAGGAAAAAGATATTCATTATAAAAATTTGTATTTTAAACATAGATAATTTTTATTATTGTATACTATTTTAAAATCAAGATGTGTTCACAGATTGCTAATGAATCTGTCTCTATAACTTCACTGAAAGTAGTTTTTGATTTATTACATTACCATGGATTGGATTTTTTCAACATTGAAGAACCTACAGGTAGGCAACACATTAGTTTCAGGAATTAAAAATTGTGGGTTAGGAAGAGTCCTAATATAATTACTTCATAATTTTGTGATTTTTATGACTAGGAGAAGACTACACAGATAATGAAATTATAAATGGAACGAATAGGAGGAAATCAAATTTGATCCATCTACTTTTATCCCTTCTAAATAGTCAAGTAAGTATGTTTAATAATAGTACTTTTAAATTCTTTCTAATAAATCACACTCTCCTGATATATATCTTTTATAAATTTCAGTCTTTAATAAAATACATTTTTATTCATCCAATCTAGTTCAAAAACATTTTTGAAACCTATAGTGGATGACAATTGATGTTGATACAGCTTTTTCAAATATTTATTCAATAACTAAATTATAAAAAATTGGGGGTCTATCGGGATTCAAACTGGATTCATGTTCCAAATCTAGAGCACTTTCCAATACCAAGAAATGAATTTCTCAAAGACGTATATGAATTTTTTTATCTCATCTGGTTCTCATCGAAACCTCCACTGTACAACCTTAAACTGTTACCACAAAATATCATAAATAGTGCTGTATGGTTAAAAATGAATTAAACCAATAGAATAAACAAACAAACTAGATATTAGCAAACAATGATGAAATTCTTTTTTTCTTGACCTCAGTAGGAATTTACTTTGAAAAAATTTATATAACTTGTTTTACTATGGGAATAAGTAATTTATTAGGTTGTATAGTTTGTAGCTACTTGCTGTATCTAATGAAATTGACATTATTTTCAAGTTTTTAGTCTAGACAAATATAAAAGCTTCTAAATTTACTACTATTTTTAATTCTGCCTATAATTATTTCCTAACAAATTACATTAAATTAAAAATTTTCAAATAATCTTAATGGAAATCATAGCTAATACATCGAGATTTGGCAGTGAAATACATGGCTCCTTATAGAAAGTTGGTAAATTTTATTGATATTCAAAAAGTCATTTTTCTGAAACTATATTTAAAAAAAAAAAAGTGCGCAGATTGTTGAAATCACTTTACATTTTTCTTCCCAGAAATGCAAAACCTATTTAGGAAAATGGAATGATAACATTAGAAAAAAAATGTTCTTCATAATATATATATATATATATATATATATATATATATATATATATATATATATATATATATATATATATAAATATCGCAATATGTAAATTCAAATATAATTCTTGTATTTGTATTTTGACTTTTGTTCTTTATATATATATATATATATATATATATTCTTGATATTTTACGTTATCCATTGTTTTTCCGTTGCACTGACTTTATGAAGTTAATATATTACTATTGTAAGTAATTTTATCCACCATTAAGTGCAATAATTTTACCTTGAGTGATGAGGCACCTTTCGGTCACTTGACCATTGTCGAATCACTCAAGGTCATTCGGCACTTCAAGGCCTTCAGTGATTCGACAATGGTCAAGTGACCGAAAGGTGCCTCATCACTCAAAGTAAAATTATTGCACTTAATGGTGGATAAAATTACTTACAATAGTAATATATTAACTTCATATATATATATATATATATATATATATATATATATATATATATATATATATATGAAGTTATTATTATTACTTGTAAATAATTTTTTCCACCACTAAGTGCTTTAATTTTACCTTGTGTGATGAGGTACCTTTCGGTCACTTTACCATGGTCGAATCACTCTAGTGAGAGTGATTTAACAAGTGTCAAGTCAAAAATAATGGACAACGGGAAATATCACGATATATATATACAGTATATATATTATAATGATAGGTCAACAGGGACTCTAAAGAGAACTATAAATTAAGTTCGTAAAATTAATACTACAATGTACAAAGCCAAGCTGACAGTATTATTACTTTATAGTACCATAAATTCCCAAAAAAGGTTGTTAGTTTTATAACGCAAGGGTGTTCAAAAAAACTAGAGAAAAAACTTGAAACAATTAAGAGAAAGTCAGTTAAGCAAAAAGACGTTATTTTTCAAAATATTTGTTATAAAGTTAAAATTAAGAAATGTAATCACTAGGTCTAAACTAGGAGAGAAGGGATAAGAGGTTCAGAAAGTTAGTTGGGAGAAAAATCAAAACGGCAGGTAATCCAGGAACGTTCGATGGTACCAGACGTCGGTCAAGTTACCTCCAGTTCGTGCAATTATATTAAGTAAATAGTCGAAAGCAGTGAATATTAATTAAATTGTCGTAAGCAATTACATTAATTAAATCGTCAAAAGCAGTGAACATTAAGTAAATCATCGAAAGCAGCAAATATTAAGAAATCGTAGTAAGCAATTATATTAAGTAAATCGTCGAAAGCAGTGAATATTAAGAAATTGTCGTAAGCAATTATATTAAGTAAATCGCTGAAAGCAGTGAATATTAAGAAAATTGTCGAAAGCAGTGAATATTAAGGAAATCATAGAAAGCAGTAATTGTGATTATAGTGTACAAAACGAACTTCAGGACCACTAGCCACGGACAGGTGAACCTCAAATAATAATAATAACTTTTCTCAATAATCTGTGAACATTAAACTTTTCTGTTCATCTGCCAATCACATAAAATTTTATTTATTAATCCATAAAAGTAATATTCATAAATCAGAAATATAAAATAATATTAAACCTTAATTTGTCCAATTTTCGCAACCTGAACCTTATAGAGGGATCCAGAGATCAAAACAAATTTATGTAAATTAGGTTAAGTATAAAAAAAAGAAAGAAGGTTAAGGAGTCTCTTGCATATTAGAATAATTGAGCAAGCCAAATTTAAATTAAATTAAGAAATTCTCATTTAAAAATATTGTAAAATTGATAAAATTTAATTAAATTAACTTAACCTGTAAATTGTGTGTCATTTAAGTGTAACCTAGAGATAAATATTATAAATAATAATTTCATTCTTATCAGAGATAAGTGGCACCCAAAACTGAGTTCTGTTAATTAAAATATTCTTTGAATAAAATAATCTTGTTACATTGAAATTACCTAAAAAGCGGTATAGAATTTGGCGCCGCAACGCATGGCATTAAGGTTATAATATATATATATATGTATAACCTTAATTATTTGGACTATGTTTGGTTTGTATCTAACAGTTTTCAATTCTATTAAACTCACAATCACTACACATTGTATTTTTTTTAGAGTAATATACGAGGCGTGTTTTTTAAGTAAGTACCGTTTTACCACACCACGGCCGCAGCGTTGAGGTCGGCGTTTTGCGCATGAGCACTGGGTACCTACATCTGTTGTCTAAGCACTGACGCCATTACAGTCTGATTCTTCCTTGTTTACGTTGAGTACTGAGTGTTTAAGATGCCTCCAATAATCGTGAGTCCCGCCGACTGTGAAGTATGAGCTAAAAAATAAGATTTTTTAGTGCTAAAGGCCTAAAAACTACTGAAATTCTCGTGAGATCTGTGCAGTTTACGGAGAAAACATTATGAGTGATGGAATGGTAAAAAAGTGGGTGAGATCATTTAAAGATGTAAGACATTGATCAATCTACGCCGTTCAATTGAGAACAAAGGACGTGGTAAGTTGAGCAAGGGCATCGTTTTGCTGCAAGACAATGTCTGTCCGCATGTGGCAAATCAGACCAAAGATCTTGTCACTTCTTTTCGATGGGAAACTCTAGATTATCCTCCGTACAGCCCTGATCTGGCGCCCAGTGACTGCGACCTGTTCCTCCACTTGAAGAAACACCTGGGCGGTCAGCGTCTTCAAGATGATGATGAAGTCAAAACAGTGGTGATGCAGTGGTTAACAAGTCAGGCAGCAGACTTCTATGAGGAGGGTATTCAAAAACTGGTACAACGTTATGACAAGTGCCTCAATATTGCTGGAAATTATGTAGAAAAGTAGATTAAGGTACAGGCTTTCATGTAAAAATAAAATTATTGAGATACCTTAGCACGTCTTTTTTTAATTTCAAAACGGTACTTAAAAAACACGCCTCATAATTTGAAACGTGATTCTAAACAATGCGACTTTGCATTACAGGACTAGTAAGGTGTGCCCTTTCTTTTGGTTTTACCACACTCATTAAAACTCTTTGCAGAAGGGATCAAGCACATTCTGTAGACCTTTTCCCTGATAGTACTGGAATGTTTTCCAGAAAGTGTTTACCAGTAATAAATTGACTAAGATAGTCTCTGCTTGTGTTTGGGTGTGGATTTTCTGTCTTATTCACTTCTACTTCTGGAAAAAGAAGTGTAATAACTGAGTAGTTGCTATTTTCTTCTTTGTAGTTCAACTGTACAACTTATAGGAGTTGACTAAGGACATGAGGAACATGTGGAAAGTTAGTTACCTCTAACATTTTATAAACCAATGATCAAATGTTCTGTTAGACATACACTGGTCAAAACATAGGTTGTTCCTGTTTCTCCAGCTAGTCAAACAGGTCTACAAAAAACCTGTTTTTATTTTATAAATACAGACTTATAATAGATGCTGGCTTGAATATTCCCTAACATTTCTTTTTAAGTAATCATTTCTGCTCAGTGGTTGGGAGATATAACATCTTATTTGTCCTTATAGTATTCTGTGAGAACATTGTTATTGATTTGGTAAAGTTGATTGCTTGTTTTAGCTGGTGGGATTCTCTTTCTGTCCATCTTTTCTAGTACCCTTGAGCCTTGTCTTTTTTAAATTTCAAATGCTAATGCAAGACTTGTGTAAAATGTCAGTGTAGTACCTGCCAAGATGTCTAACAGATTTATTACTGAAGATGCAACTACAGAGCTCTTACTTGAATACAACTAAAAGTTTTAAATATATCCCAGAGTTTGATTGAGTTATATTGAAGAGATTGATACATATTTGCTCAGTTTTGTAGACACGTACTGTTAACAGTAGAGTCTTGTGAACTTGTACATATCTTCATTGATACTAACACTCTTATTTGGATGATACGGTTTTTGAAGTTGCAAGAGCAATGTATGTAATAAGGAATAGACTTAGAGTAAGAGGTCATATCATTTAGATGGAAGTTAGCCATCCTTTCACGCCATCTTGTGGAATTTTTTGTAATCTATAATAGGCTAAATGATGGTGATAATAGGCTAAGAAGTATAAAAGGAACATCTGGCTGAACATGTGAGATATCAGGATAGACCTATTTTTCCCTTTAACCAGAAATGGGAACATGTATACTTCTTCTGAACTATTTCAAGGATGTACAGTCATCCTTGCTTACTCTGCACCTCTTCTAATTAACTAAGAGTAATTTAGCTATTCGTATTATATTTTTCCGATTTTTTAAAACTGAAATATCTGAGACTGTAATAACTCGAATATATATATATATATATATATATATATATATATATATATCGTGATATTTCACGTTGTCCATTATTTTTCCATTGCACTGACTTTATGAAGTTATTATTATTACTTGTAAATAATAATGTTTTCCACCACTAAGTGCAATAATTTTACCTTGTGTGATGAGGCACCTTTCGGTCACTTGACCGTTGTTAAATCACTGAATGGAAAGAATTATTTACTAGTAATAATAATAACTTCATATATATATGAGGTTGATATATTACTATTGTAAATACTTTTATCCACCACTCAGTGCAATAATTTTACCTTGTTGTGAAGAGGCACTTTCGGTCACTTGACCATTGTCGAATCACAGTGATTCGACCAAGTGATTCGGTCAAGTGACCGAAAGGTGCATCATCCCAACAAGGTAAAATTATTGCACTTAGTGGTGGATAAAAGTATTTACGATAGTAATATATCAACTTCATAAAGTCAGTGCAACGGAAAAATAATGGACAACGTAAAATATCAATATATATATATAAACAACTAAGGTTATTCTAACACAACAATTATTTATTCAAATCTTTTTGTTGATAAATAGTACCAACATCATGAGGAATGAATAATACTATAATTGTATTATTTATTCCTGATGATCTTGATACTAATCTCAGTTGCTTTTATTATTGTACAAGAAAACACACACACACACACACATATATATATATATATTGGATATAAATTAATAAATATTCTTGTATTTGAATAACCTATGTTGTTTTAAATTACTAAACAAGAAAACGTATTTTATATATATATATTATATATATATATATATATATATATATATTCTTGATATTTTATGTTATCCATTGTTTTTCCGTTGCACTGACTTTATGAATCATGATTCGACAATGGTCAAGTGACCGAAAGGTGCCTCATCACACAAGGTAAAATCATTGCACTTAATGGTGAATAAAATTACTTACAATAGTAATATATTAACTTTATGTATATATATATATATATATATATATATATATATATATATATATATATATATATATATATATACATACATATATATCTTATAATTCAAGAGCTCCAAAATGTACTGGTGATAGCAGATGACATGTTTTAACCTGGTCTTACATTAGAAATCTATTTTCTATACGTATCATACCTGTACATAGTGCACAAGATTCCTAGAAAGGCTATATTCTCTATCTGTGTTTCTGCCTTCACTTATTTCCATTGTACTTTCCATTACAAATATTTTCTTGTTGTTTTTAGTAAGTGCTCAAAAACTTTACTAGTAATTACTTAATGATATTCTGTGTAGAAATTAGAAACGTGAGTAGTTGTAACTTTCTTTTTTTCGTATTATAGAAATTTAAGATAAATTGGAAGTGCACCAAGGCAATGTTTTTTTAACTCTTCTATGGGTAGTATACAGGCGGCATCCCGATATTGTAGCGGACCATTGTCTAGGGTAAGATAACACCTACTGTAGTATTAAGCATATAGCTGCACTTCTTACACCATGGTTTTCCTGGTGGTCAGACTATTGATTTTGAATTTTACACATATTTTTTTTAGAGCATCATAATTTATTCACTGGTAATTATAAAAAACAGCCTGTAAAAGCGTTACATTCTATATTTTCAAATGTTCATTTTTATTATAGGACCCTTTGATGCGTGTTATCACTTTGCAAGGACTCTGCAAATTAATTTATGCAAAACGTATTTGCAATCCTTACCTGCTAACACATCTTATTGTCTTATGGTTCAATGTCAAGTTAGGTAAGTAGATATAAGAGTTAGGATAATATTAACAGCTTTTATAAATAAGCTGATTATAGAATTTAAATTTTCAGTCTATTTTACTTGGTTTACTCACTAAATAATCCAGAGAGATTGATTTTTTGTGGAATATAACAGATATAAAATAATTGTTACTGCTATTTATATTTGTTCTGTTTCAAAATATATTTCATGATCTGGAAAAATATTTATTAACAGAAATTTTAAACAAACATTAATTTTAACTTTTCTAATTATAACACATAAATTATATTTTATTACTTATAACAACTCAATGACATTTAGAGGGTATAGAGATCAAGGTGTAATAGTGGCAGTATTGTGAGTTTGGAAAGTTAAGTAATGTTTTCTCTAGTAAATAGTAGATTATTTATTGAGAAACTTAATTAATCGAAATTCTACTAGTTTTTTTCATAAATTATTTGGAGAAGGAGCAAAAGGAGGATTATTTGAAAATAAAATTCTTTCTTTGTCTTTTTTATGTTTAGTCCAGTTGATTTTTGTTGGTATTAAAACAGAAAATTGTACAAATTTGATTAGATTTGTTTATAGTTGAATGTAAATACAAGTTTAGACAGTGGTGGCTCCTGCCCAATTACATTGGTGGGGCTCATGACAAGGGGTCTCCCCAGATTTACGAGGTGCGGAGACAATTTTGAAATTTGATACCCAAAACGTTTACTCGTTTTACATTCTAAGCACCTACAACTTTTATTAAGTTATACTTATTGATTAATATATTAACATTGCTATAACTAATAGACGTATTACGGTGTGATTTACAAAATGTTGCTAGGTTGGGTAGTTAAGTGATTGCCTATGCTAAAGCGTCGAGTACTCAATGAGTAGTGTGAATCAAGTTTTACTTTTAAAAGTATATTAGGCCACTGTGTATGTGCATCAAAGGATCTATAAATGGAAACATTGTGAGAACATTACAAATAAGCCGAGAATGCTGCTTCCTAAATCATATAGAATTGTAGTAGGAGCACTGATTAGGCATTTCTCAGTGCATGCGCATGATTACGGGACTCCATCCCAGGCCACCCGAAACACGAGCGTTGAGTCACGTCACCGCATGGTTTTGGCTGTTTCAGCTTATTCCACGCACACTCAATGCACTAGTCTGGGGCTCTCTGCTGTGAGGCTAATTTCGTGCGTCATATGCTAAATATTTTATGGTTTTAACATTGCCTAAATAATTCTAAGCTCTTCTTAACCTAATTTAAGACAAATGAATATTAATTAAAAATTAATTTTTGTAATTGGGAGGGCTGCGCGCCAGAGCCCTTTTGGACAAACCGCCACTGAGTTTTGAATTGGTATTATGTTACCTAATGGTATTATTTAGTACTATATAGTTTTATACTTTTAATATTGAATTCTAAGACACCAGTGGCATTGCAATTTACAGAAAATTCAAAATGTAACTTGCTGAGTTCAATAGGCTGGTGTAGCATTCGACCTAGATGATCGGCAGTGGCTCAACAGATTATTAAAGCCATTTTCATAAAGAAGCAAAACCCTTTTATTCCTAGTATTACTGCTTATACCCTTGCAGAAACTGTATGACTCGTTTTGTTCAGTTTTTTAACACAGTTTTTACAAAGTGAATTAAATTTGTAAGAATTGATGCCACAAGCCAAAAGATATTGTAGTAATAAGTGTAGTAATAGTATAAAAATTCTCCTATACTGTATGATTTGGTAAATGAATTTCTAGTTCACTAAAAAACACTATAATAGTAAGTACACATAGAAGTAGAAAGACAGAAATGTTTTATATATATATAATAATTTATGTCACTCACTTGCATGTCACCTCTCTCTATACCAACATCCCTCATGCACACGGCCTATCTGCAATAGAGAATTTTCTAAACAAACGCCCAGGCAAGCCTTCTCCCACTACACCTTTTCTTGTGAACCTGACCAGGTTCATCCTCGAGAAGAACAACTTTCAGTTTGAGGGAAGGAACTACCTTCAAATAAAGGGAACAGCAATGGGCACCAGAATGGCACCATCGTACGCAAATCTGTACATGGGATTGTTGGAAGAAAGTTTTCTAAAGACACGAACACACCAGCGATTATGTTGGTATAGATATATAGATGACATCTTCCTAATTTGGACACAGGGTGCTTCAACACTTGAGAGGCATTTTTAGACAGCATGGCACAATTCTCCACACTTCAATTTATCTGGGAGAAATCTACAACAGCCATCACCTTTTTGGATGTAGAGGTAACACTCCAGAATGGAAATATCAACACAGGAATTCACATCAAACCGACAAACCACCTACAATATCTCCATTTCGACAGCAACCACCCAATAAACATAAAACGATCCATTCCATACAGTCAAGCAATCAGGGGTAAGAGAATCTGTTCGAATGATAAGGAATTGGAAGATTTTAATAGAAAGATATCAACAGCCTTCCAGAGAAGAGGATACCCAAAAAAAACTCATTGAAAACCAAATTAATTCAGCATAATATTCGGTTAACCATAAACCACAAACAGAACAAAATAAACTGTCTTTAATAACAGACTACCATCCTGGTCTACATAAACTCAACAAGATATTGAGAGATGGCTTCAAAATTCTTCAAGCTTCCGTCCACACCAAAAATCTTTTCACCGATCCACCTCAAATTTGGTACAAGCAACCTCCCAACTTGAAAAACATCCTAGTACATCCTCAACTACCAGACCCTGATGCAGAGAAACCACACAAACTTCCTCATGGCTCCTTCCCATGCAATAGACCTAGATGCAAGACGTGTCCAATACACCCCTCAGCAAATAGTTTCAAGAGCCAAACAACAAAAATGGTCTTCAAAATACAGGGTCATCATAATTGTACATCGAAAAATGTCATATACCAGCTACAATGTAAACTCTGCTCAGCACAGTACATAGGCCTGACCACGGATGGTCTGAATATCAGAATGAATGACCACAGACATGATGTTAAAATTATGAATATGGATAGACCAACAGCTCAACATGCTGCGAGTCACAACATCACAACTTTTGATGACTGCTATACCACAAAAATAATTAAATCACTCCCCCCTGATTGCAATCCCTCACAACTGAGAAGGTGGGAACTATGATACCAGTGGTATACCAAGTCCAGAGAATCGCCTAACCTCAACATCAGATAAACCCATTCATTTTTTTTTTTTTTTTTTATTCTAATAGCCTTATCTCTTTTCCCCTGACAGACTTATATAAACTATAATCACTCATATGCTCATGGAAACAATATATATATATATATATATATATATATATATCTTTAATCTGTGCATCTGTGACATCTGATTTCTACTCTACACAATCTGTGATTACAACTTATATTTATTTTATTTCATTCTCTCATATTTCTTTTTGTGTTTTCTCTTCAATTGACAAAGACCACTGTGTGGTTGAAATATATCATTGTTTAAGTGCTTTTATGTGATTCTATTTCAAGACTACAGTGTGGACTCTTACCAAGGTACGTCTGTCAGTCTCCTAGTCCAAAATATCTAAATAATCTTTACCAACCAAAACTAACCTAAAAAAAAAAATATATATATATATACATAAATTAAATGTTTCTTAATTAACAAAGGTTTATAAAAATAAAATTATTTCTTAAAAACCTTTCAAGCTTAATAAAACACGTATGTATATATATATATATATATATATATATATATATATATATATATATATATATATAAGTTACGTGTTTTATTAAGCTTGAAAGGTTTTTAAAAAATAATTTTATTTTTATAAACTTTTGTTAATTAAGAAACATTTAATTTTTAAAACTGTTACATTAATTTAGCTTAACAAAAATTCAACTGATATACATTCAATTGGAGTGGAGTCGACTGTTCTGTACACGAGTTTGCTACACACTTAAATCTAAAGCTGTTTTGCCAGCTGCACAATAGAAAAGTCTGCGTAAGCAGGAATCTATTCTAGTAAGCATTTTATTTAGTAAAATTCTCATAACTCCTTCATCCCTAAATAAAACTTCGGGAAGTGGCGAAGTTTCATCCTCTGTTAGAGTCCTCTTTATTGGGGAAGGTTGCCAGGTAATGGTAGATTTCTGGGATCCAGTTGATTATGTTGTCCATGACTTCCATTGCAGTATACTCGCAATTGTTGGCGTTATTGTTTCTAATGATGTCACAGTCTAATTTGTGATGTGTTAAAAGGTGAAATGAGCAAAAGTATTTGGAATCTATTTTACCATTATAATTACTGTTTAAACATAAGATTACAGAATTAGTTACTAACATATACCTTGCCGTTTATATTATTGTTACATAAACTTCTTCATATTTTGTAGGCATAGAATTCAATTTATACAATTTAAAATAAATATTTTCAACAATAGGTAAATTTATTAAATATACAATTTTTCAGAATCTAATTTACAATTAACTTTAATCATATTCTCTAATTTTATTACCATTAAATGTTACATATTCATTACCATGTAGGCTACCGTTACAATTCCCGCAGTTAATTTCAAAATCTTGTAATCTATCATAATAATAGTAATCAGTGTCATTTAAATGATTAATAAACTTTCTATCGCTAAAATAGTGGACAAAGGTATGGTAAGAGGATTCTAATTTGGCTGTGGCAAGGTGGAACAGGAGGGAACTGGGAAAGGATTTTGAACATTAATTATATTTCTTACCTTCCTAGGCCTTTTAAATTTTGACAAATGTATTTTTTCAGTTGTGTTATGATGTCTAGGCTTTATTTTACCGGTTTTCTTTTCCTTATTAAATGAAGATATTTCTTCTTTGCTATATATATTTTTTGTCTTACCCTGTTTTTGTATTGTTTTCAAATAAACTTCAGTTGAAATATCTGGAAGTGATTCCTTGTTTATATTTCTTTTGTCCAACATTTTTTCTTTAATTTTTTGGTTAGCATTTTTAATGTTTTCATACAGTGCTTTTGTTTTCTCTCTATGGCTTAAAAAGTCGTTTGCAAACTGGTTTTCTACATCTACATCCAGTAGTGTGTTCGAGTTTATGTGACCAAATAAAACTTCATACGGCATCAATTTAGTAACTGAATGTATGCTATTATAGCATATTTCACTTTCTTAATTATATTGTCCCTTTTTAATTTGATTTGATTATTTAAAAGGTTTATGTGTTCTACTATTGTGGAATGAACTCTTTCACATAATCCATTTGATTTGGGGTTTTGTATACTTATAAAATGTATTTTAATTTTTATGCAGATCCAATATTTCTTTTACAACTCTATTGTTAAATTCCATGCCATTGTCTGATATAATTACTGCAGGCACACCATAGTGTCGTAAGTAATCTAGTAGCTTATCAGCAACTTCTGTTGCGTGCACACTTCCCACACGGTACATCTGTGCATAACACAAGAAGGCGTCAACTATGCTTATAAAGCGGTTTTTTTTCTAGTGATATGCTATCCACATTCACTATTTGCAAAGGCTTTTGTTGGCGTTGGTGTAAGATTCATTTCTAGTTTTGAAGGGATTCTGTCGTATTTAGTTTTTTGGCATATATCACATTGGCTGATAACATTTTGTATGTGTTCTTTTATGTTGGGCCAATAATATCTACATTTAATTTGTTCATAAGTTTCTTGTATTCCGTGATGATTAGTTTTGCTAACATGATAATTATTTATTTTTCTAGCATTTTTTCGTCAGAAGTTAAATCCAATAATTTGTTGTTACACTTAACTAAATTTAGTTCCGATTGTTTAAAGTTTTTACCTATGTATGATGCAAATCTCTCATAAGTCATCTTCAAAATATAGGTTATATTTTCCTTTAGGTGCCAAATATGATTTTACGAAGTTAACTATGTCGTTATTCAGATTATTTTCTGATATCTCAACTATTAGACGCATTTTTGAAATTCCAAATAACTTTATTAGTTTTACTTTTTTAGCTCCATGCTTTACTAGAAATAAAAATATTTGATTCTTGCCAAAGTTTACAGGCTCGTCGGAAATTGGTATTTCTATCTGAGTGTTTCCTTCAAAATAGGAGTGAACTGTCTGGTCACTTTCCACATTGATATCTTCTTGATTTGTGGCGGCGTCTTCTTCCATATCAATGTTTACTATCATATACTGCTTATCATCCAATTCCGGAAAGTAACGTTGGAGTAAATCAGCTGAAAGCATTTGCAAGTCCTCCTCTACAGTGTGTTGAGAGTTTGTTGACATTTTGTCGGTGACATTCAATTGTATTCTCGATAGAGCATCCGTGTTTTGGTTTAATTTACCTTTTTTATATTTTATTACATAATCATATTCTTCTAGTTTTAGCCTCCATCTTAAAAGTTTGAATTTGGTTTTTTAACAGAGAATAACCATTGTAAAGGCTTATGATCTGAATAAATTTAAAATTTTCTCCCAAATAAATAAGGTCTGAAATGCTTTGTTGCCCATATAATCGCTAATAGTTCTTTCTCAATTGCAGAATAGTTAATTTCACTGTCATTCAAAGTTCTGCTGGCATACACTATGGGAAGGTCCTTTCCGTTTTTGTCTTGACTTAAAATTGCTCCTATCGCATAATTGCTTGCATCTGTTGTTAGAATGAATTCCATTTTGTAGTCTGGGTATTGCAAAAGTGGTTCATTAGTCAAAATATTTTGCATGTTTCGAAACAGTCCATAAAGTCGGATTTATTAATATCAATTTTTGCATTTTTCTTTAAACAGTTAGTTAAAGGTTTTGTTATTTTTGCGAAGTTTTTAATGAATTTTCGGTAATACCCTAATAGTTCTAAGAATTCTTTAATTTGTTTGGTAGTCTTTGGTATTGGATAGTTCTTGATTGCTCTTATTTTTTCAGGATTGGGTTTTACTCCATTTGGCGTAACTATGTGTCCTAAATAAGCGACTTCCTTTCTCAAAAATTTCGTTTTGTCCAGCTGTACTTTAAAGTTGGCTTTGCGTAATCTGTCAAACACTTCCCTAAGTCTTTCTATATGTTCTTGAAGGCTAGTTGAATAAATTTTAATGTCATCCAAATAAACTCGACACGTTTCATTTTGAATTTCTCTTATTCATAATCCTTTGAAACGTAGGGGAGCTATTTTTTAGGCCAAAGGGCATTCTGAAAAATTCGTAATGTCCCATTTCTTTTGAAAATGCTGTTTTTTTATGCTGCTTGGGTCCATCTCTACTTGACGAAATCCTGAGCCTAGGTCTAAAGTTGTGAAATACTGAGATCGTCCTAATTTGTCTAAAATGCCAGTTATGTTCGGCAAGGGAAATTTATCATCAATTGTTTTTTTGTTTAAGCCTCTGTTTTTTTGGTACAATCCAGACAGGAGAGTTCCATGGAGTATGAGAAGGTTTAATGATTCCCTGTTTAAACATGTCTTCAGTTTGTTTATTAATTTCATGTTAGTAAATTTCTGGATATCTATAATTTCTAGAATATGCGGTAATTTCATCTGTAGTCCTAATAACATGTTTTATTTGATTGGTGAAAGTAAAATAATTTCCATCAATATGAAATATATCTGCATATTCATCTATTAAATTTGTTATGGCAGTTTTTTCGTCTAAATTCATGTGTTCTACTTTGAATTTTGGTAAGTCTAAATTTTTTCCTCTTGATTGTTTTTGTTTATAACTTAACATATTAAAATTAATGTTTGTTTGAATTACATTAGGTTCAAGAACATTGTAATCTTTTAAAGGTTTTAATTCTATTGGTGCATTTATTGTTATTTTTATATTTTCTTCTGTGTTGTTTACAATAGGGCAATAGGCCTCGCCCTTATGTACTAAAACAATGCACTGTGGAATTTCTAACCCATTCAAGTGCTTGTGTGATAGGAGTCCTTCTCCATTATTAATATTTTGTACTTTAACCTTAACTATTTGGCTAGTGTGGGCTTGTATAACATAACTCAATTGTTCTTGTTTTACTGACGTGCTGTCTGTTTTATCACACTTTTGTTTTTTTGTATTAAAATACTGTATAGGGATTTCTTCACCACAAAGTAGTAGTTTATTGTTTACAAAGTCTAAACGTATTCCTAAATCTTTTATATTATCCAGACCCAGTAATAGGTTGAAACTCTGATGAAAATCAAATAAGTAAAATTTAATTGCCTTTTTAGAAAAAATAGGTATTTTGCAACAAAAATCTTCCTTTGAAGTGCAGTGTGCAGTGGTTACTTCAAACGGCTCCTTTCTTACATATGTTTTAAAATTTTTCCATCCTAGTGATTTTCGTATAAACGATCGAGTACTACCTGTATCAATTAATATTTTCAATTGAGTATTTGCGTCATATATGAAAGATAATTCATTATTTTCACACTGCAAATTCATTATGGAAAATTGGTTCTGAGGCTTGTACAGCCTAAAAAATTATTTTGATTGGTTGAATGGTCTCTTCATTTGCATCATAGTCTTCAGGTAAGTTTTGGTGCTCAGTGAAATACTCGTCCTTTTCTAAATTTTTGTCAGAAGCGAATGTTTCTTGTTTGTTGATTTGGTACATTGAATATTCGCCGTCTTCAGCTCTTTGTCCAGTCATTTGATAAAGATTAGTACTTTGTCTAGAAGTGTCTGTCTATCTAGTGGATATGCTCATAGGGGTAGGTTGATAACTCGTATTCTGTTGAAGGTAATGAGGTTTACTATTATTGGTTAATTGTCCTCATTGAGGTTGGCCATGGCTAGCAAAAGGGGGTTTATAGGAAGGATTTTGTCGTTAGTAAGTTTGTTTAGGTATTAGATGATAATTAGTCTCTGGGTGTATTGGTTTTCTTAGGTATGATTTTGACCTTTCTGAAAAACTGATTGTTTCTTCAGTAGTGTAAACATTTTATTATTTTTAAACTGATAATCATTTGTAAGCATGTTAGTGCTTCGTTAAGTGAATGAGGATTTTTTGTGCGCATTAATGATCCTACGGATTCATGCAGACCTCTAAGGAGAACTCTTAAAGCTAGTTTTTGTACATATTCAATTAACACATCTTTTGCAATTTGCTTTTGAGGCTCTTTGTTAATAAAAAATGAAATTTGTAAATTTAATATTTTTTTAAATTCTTTCGTAAAATTTAAATGGTGATTCATTAGTTTCTTGTTTTAACTCTGCCATTTCTAAATTTAAAGTGAAACAATCTCTTTTATCTGAATAACTAGTTACTAAAACATTTTTCACTTCATTCCAATTATAGGAATTTGAATTGACAACTATCTGTAATGCTTGGCCTTTTAATTTAGCCAGTATAGATGAGAATAAATACTCATTTTGAAAATCCTCTGGATTTTCAAGTACATAAAACTTATTTACTACTTTGTCACAAATAGAGACAAATCTATGGAGCATAGTTGGCTCACCATTATACTCTGGTATCATGTCTAGATACTCTTTCTTTAAAGTGGGAGTAGCCTTTATTTTATAATATTATTTCGAAAATAATAAAAATTAAATCAATAATATATTAAAAGTATAACACTTTTTCTTAATAATATTTTCTAGGATCTATTTACAGTAAAATCCAAAATACTTTGCCTATTTGTTACAGTGGGATCACAACGCGTATTGACACTGAATAATTAACACTCACTTTGAGTTCTTATTTTCTGTCACGATGTTCTCTTGTGTTGGTAATAGATATACACTCTACTAAATTGTTGCAGATATTCACTCTACAGGTTTTGCCGATATTGTTATAGATATGCACTCTGCAATGTTATCGTGGTTGCAGTATCTCGGTTAACGATTAATATCGAAAAAATTATATTCACTAATTTCCTACCAACTGTGCCAGTTACGTGTTTTATTAAACTTGAAAGGGTTTTAAAAAAAAATTTTATTTTTATAAATCTTTGTTAATTAAAAAACATTTAATTTTGAAAACTGTTACATTAATTTAGCTTAACAAAAGTTCAACTGATATACATTCAGTTGGAGTGTTCTGTTCAGGAGTTTGCTACACACTAAATCTAAAGCTGTTTTACCAGCTGCACAATAGAAAAGTCTGCATAAGCAGGAATATTCTAGTAAGCATTTTATTTAGTCCAGTTCTCATTATTAGTTCACATAACTTTTATATATATATATATATATATATATATATATATATATATATATATATATATATAAATATAAAACTTCCAAGTTTGTAGTGAAGCAGTCGTGTGAAAGGAATAAACCTGCAATTTTTTATTTTACTTAATTTTAATAAAATGACATAACATGAAAATTTCTTAATTTTTAACATTTCTTAACAAATTTTTTTAAATTGACAGAAGGTGACAGCATGTTCCTGGTGATTTATGTTTAGTTTTCAAAATTGCGAAATATTTCAGCTGTTTATCACTCTCAATATGGAAGTGTCATTGGTGTCTATGTCTTTGCGTTGATTGTTGCTGTTACGGTTATACAGCTACATACATTATACATAATGAAATTATATTAAATTTGGTTTTCTCACCAAAAATTTGATACACTTCAATTTATTGTAATTTATTTTCGGAAATAAAATTTACTCAGAAAATCTTTACAGCTTGTAGTTTGAGTTAATCAATAAAATTGTCTTTAGACTTTGCCCTTTTTTCCAATAGGCTACCTAGATCACTCACTCCAAAACTTAACTTTTACATTTCCCTACTGCCTAACTATTGATGTTTATACTAGTGTTGATCCAACATTGCTATTTATTGTAAACAAATTTTGTTTATTATTGGCTTTACCTTCCAACACATAAGTTTATCTATTCAATAATTTCTCTGTATTTTCTATATTTGATTTGAATTTGCATTTTGTTTACTATTGTTTCATGGCTTTATTGTCATATTTTATTATTTTTGACATTTTCAATAATTATTTTTCTTTTAATAATATTAGAATTATTAAACTTTGTTTCAGTTTACAATTATTTTATAATCTGAACTTTGTATAGTCCTAGACTTTTATCAGGCTCTCAAAAATTTCAAGGGCATTAAATCTTGGTTTTAGCACAATATTTCCTATCAAGATGCCAAAAATATATTTATACAGTATTATCTTAAAATTAATTTAATCTTTAATGTTATTTTCGCCTAATTTGCTAAGAAAATTACATGTTAAAATTTGAAAATAACATGTTTGGGTTTTTCTGTTTAAACCATAAAATTCCATACTTTAGCACATGTAATGTTTTAAGTAGTGTTATTAAAATGTAAGCTCTTTACGCAGTTGTGTCATTTTGTTGAATACAACACATTAGTATTTCACTTGTCTTTGAGTTTGCCTATTGACAGATACAAAATTTTATAACAGGGCTTTCCAGTACCAAGAGGTTTATCGCCTTATAAATTATTAGGCAGACTATTCTTGGTGCATTTGCTATAAAACCTGTATGTCTCTGGGGCAACTTTTGAAAATTTTATAGCAAGTCAGAACAATTTTTGTAAAGTTTTTTTACCATATTTTGAAAATAAATATTTATATATAAATATGGGTATCAAATAATAAATGTATGTAATTCACCATGCAAATATTTATAGGCTATATTTTCAATAACTAAATGCACAGATACAAGTGTTCTTGATTAATTATAAGTAAATCGTAACATTTATTTTTCAGAGGATGATGCTCAGTTAAGGCAGTCGCTTACAGTTTTTTTCAGCCTTTTTGTTACAAACTATCCTAATGCACCTAATATGATATTAGATTGTTTTATAACAACTATTACAGCATTCCTAGGGGGTCAAAATAGAGATATTTTAGGAAAAGTTGATGTTAATGATGTTGCTAAACTCATGGTTAATCTTACAAGACCAAACATTAACAAATATGATTCAAAGGTAAATTTTTACATTTTCAGATTATGTTAAAAGTATATTTCTTAAATTAAAAAGTTTTTTTAAATTTATATCTCAGTACACATTTCTTTTAGTTTAACTAAAACATATGAATGAAGAAAAGATTTTAGAACTAGATTAAATAATGATTTTTTTCTTGTGGAATGATTTTTAGACTTTTTATTAGTAGTAAAGTATGTTAAAAACAAAATGATTAATTAAATTTAATAAAAAACTATTTAAAAATATTCAATATATAACTTCATTTAGAAGATTACTTAGTTTTTTTTACAAGTGAAACATTGCACTAAGGTTTACAAACCTTTTGGAAATTATTGTGTAAAAAAACAATATTGCTGAGTAAACACAAGCTCACAATTATCCTGAAGAGTTATGTCTAGAAGAAAAAACAACCATATACTTTATGTTCTGGCTACACAAAAAACAAGAATGTGAGATGTTCTGGTAACATTATGTAAAGAGTGCTACTTGAAGAGGAATATAATTTCTTTGAAGTCTGTAAGACTCTTAAGCAGGCTAGTTGAGAACATCCTGTGGAGTATAAAAGGTCCTAGACTCCTAGAGCATAATTTAGAGCTTTTATGAGGATGCGTAGTTCAGTAGAGAGTACATTAAACAAGTACGGAAACTTCATAATATCATACATAATAGAGCCCTAATCTATGACTGTGTCAAAAAAAATAAATAAATGAAAAAATTATTAAAATATGAATGATGCTTGTTCTGAAGGTCATTGAAAGGCCTGAGACCTAATCTATGAAGTTAAATGTGTGTGAATTGTATTAGCTTCTGCAAGAATCGAACAATACTACTAACAGAAGGTAAAGGTTTTTCCATTAGAAATAAAGACTATTACACTCAAGGCGTAAACATAAAAATCATTAATATAATCTTGATCATCTGACAGAATGACATGACTAGCTTCCTTGAATTGATATTTCCAAAACACATTATAGGTTCTTTGATTTCAGCTAGTTACTCTTTACTATAACCCCATAACCTGATCTTCAACAGAGAGCTCGTTGTTCTCTCTCATAGCTTCATGCAGATGCGCACATGGTGGTCTTGTGTAATAAACTTTAAATGTTTTGATGACTTCCTGATCCATTGGTTGAAGCAAACTATTTTTTTAGGGGTCAAAGATATAACTTTCACGCGTGTGTCGATATTAGTTAAAGTAGTAGGAAGATGACCAGGAGCCTTGTCAATTAATAAGAATTACTTTTAAAAGGAATTTTGTTTAGACCGACTTGAGGTATTAAATGATGACCAAACCAGCCCTCAAACAAAGCTGTCACCCAAGCATTCCGATTCGACTTCCAAATCACAGGCAAGCTAGCTTTAGAAATATTTTATAATGCCCTTGGATTTTCTGAGCAATAAACTGTGAGAGGCTACAGCTTATAGTCAACAGCTTTATTTGCGCCAACCATCAATGTCAATATATCTTTGGCAGCCCTAAAACCTGAACATATTTCCTCTTCATGAGCTATAAAAGTTCTCTTAAGCATTTTCTTCTGGAATAGGCCAGTTTCTGCGTAGTTTGGACAGCATGATATAAAACCACGCGTAAGACGGGGTAGCGTAAGACGGGGTAGCGTAAGTCGAGGTATTATGTTTTCTTGTTTAATAATTTAAAACAATATAGATTATTCAAATACAAGAATATTATTTATTTATATTCAAAGCTTTTTGTTGGTAAACAGTACCAACATCATCAGAAATGAAAATTCTAAATGATGATGTTGGTACTGTTTACCAACGAAAAGCTTTGAATATAAATAAATAATATTCTTGTATTTGAATAACCTATGTTGTTTTAATATATATATATATATATATATATATATATGTGTGTGTGTGTATGTACATAAATATATATTTTTTTATTGAAAATGAAATTAAGCAAATGGTAGTGATGATCCAAACAAACACATAGCCAATTTTGTAATACTTGACAAAAACAGTAAACTCCGATTTTTTCCTTTCAATATTTGTTTACCCTAAGTTACAAGGATAGGTTTATTATGTGTGTAAACAAGAGAAAGGTGTTTTTTTAAAGTGTCATAAACAATAAATAAATTAAAATTTATAAAAAATTGAAAAATTACCAACACATATAATATAAAGTAAATGTTCCTTTTTAAAACAAAAATTATGTCATACTAGAATAAAATATAGCTATTGTACATCATACCAAAATTTTATATGCAATATTTATCTTTGTAATATATGTACATATACGAGTAGCTTTCAAATGACCAAAATTATTAACCAAGCAGTACACAACACTCGACTAACCAAATGAAGCGTTGTTTGACTAATCAAAAATGCGTGGTCTTAAACTAATCAAAAGTGCATGGACTCCAACTGATCAAAATTGTTGCGGGTTATCGTATTGCTGTTCCGCATTCGCTCACTGCACAACTTCAAGTTAATAAATGGGAAGTAATATTTCTGTAAATATCTAAACTTCAAAATTGTCGATATTCTCTAACAATGTCAGTGTCTATGAATGGATGAAAGAGGATGAAGTTCATAAGTTTACTACATAATATTATAAACTTTGTGAGCACACAGCCAGCACCTCCCGAAGATGATAAAAGAAAACAAGCCATGACACATAGCAAAGCTTTCTAGGCATTTGACCAGCTGATTGAGTACATCAAACAAGACGAAGCAACAGCAACTGATTGTCTACTCTTTCAAAGGGGAAGGGATATTTGAAACGTAAACCACTATATCATTTTTTTTCAACAAAATGGATAATTAATGTCCATATGTATGTAGTGTACAGTATTAAGGAACGGTACATACAAGCGTGTAACTAAATTGTACTTACAGCTCTATATTACCATTGAAATATAATTACAATCTTTAATCACTGTAACTTATTTTTGTAAAGCAATCATACATCTACTTCCAATAGGAATTGTTGTGATTTTGTAGTACAGACGCACATCATTATATAACCCTTCCCAAATCGGATCGGGCTATCACCAAATTGATCTGGATATGAGAGGTTTTACTGAATATAGTTTGCTTAATGTATGCTTACTAATTGAATTTCAAACGTGTAATATCTTGAGAGTTTAACTTTATCAAATAATTGTAAAGTTTAACAATCTTACTGAGAACCTATTGCAAATAAACATCAGGACAAGGAAATGGCAGTTTAATAATAGGTGAAAACACTTCAACACATGCTAGTATGACACAATTGAATTTTTGTTTAATGAAGTCAGGTGTTTTGGAAAATGTATCCAAAGAGCAACTCAACAGTTACTGTCTGAGATGAAGGGATACATTTCCCAAAATGGATGCCATCATTCAACAAAAAAAAGATAAGTGCAGGCGCATATCCAAGGGGGGGGGCGATGGAGCGATCGCCCCCCAACCCTCAAGAACTTTGGGTTAAAAATCGACAATATATTATTAAATTAGGACTTTCTATTAAATTAGACTTTTACTTAAGTTAATTCGTCTTTTATTGTAAATAAAAAACAAAATTTTAATTTTTAATTTGAAAATGTGTCGCGTTCCCTCGGCATACCCTCGTAAACGTTTAAACGTTTTAACAACAGATAGTGCTAGTGAAGCTTAGTCTCGAACATATGATTTTCAATACGTAATTTTGCAAGCGTAATATTCGCAGTTGACTCCGGAATTGTTCGTGTTGGAAGAATAACTACTTATATTAATTAATAAACAATTTTTTATAATAATTGCTTATTATGAAATTAATAATATTCTCTAGCCATAAGTGTTATCGAAACTGGAATAATTATTTATTAAAAAGTCTAATTTGCTACGAACCTTTATCACGTTACCGATTTCTAACACAAGCGTAGAAAGAACTTTTTCTGTTATATGTTTTTACATACACGCACACGCGCGTGCGCACACACACATATATTATATATATATATATATATATATATATATATATATATATATATATATATATATATATATATATAATACATCGATCGCCCCCCCCCCAAGCAAGTCGCTGGATACGCACCTGAAGTGCTATAGGAAAGTGTGACATATTATTATATATTGAATTTTTTTAGTATAAAATAATTAAAGTAAGGAAGCTATTGCATATTTCTTGTAAAGAAAAGAAAAGTTTTCCCCATTTCTTATTTTCACTTTTAAAAAATAGATTTTATGGGGATTGTAATAGAGTATATTTCATTACAAAATGTAAACAAATGTTTATAATGATTTTAAATTTGTTTTTCTCTAATACTTTACATTTTTTAGTATAAAATAATGAAGCTATTACATATTTTTTTGAAAAGAATGCAAACAATGATTTCCCAATTTTTTAAATTTTTACTTTAAAGAAATAGATTTTATGATGATTGTAATAGAGTGTATTTTATTAGTAAATATAAACAATTGATTATAATGGTTTTAAATTTGATTTACTTCATTTTCAGAATAACACTCATAACCTATTAGCTATAAAAATTTGCAAAGTGGTTTTGGAATCAAATAATAATTTAGATATGAGATTTTTGATAAAGACTTTATTGGACCTTGATTTCAACTATAAATATGAAGAAGAGATTGAAAATATTAAGACTGATGTTAATAAAATTAAAATGGTTTGTATTATTGATAACAGAGTAAATAAAAAAAAAATGTACTGCCTGCTTTAACAAAATAAATTTCTATAAAATTTTAAAAATAGTGACAATTAATAATTATTTAAACAAATTGGTCTCAGAAGATTTTTACAAACAATATTACATTAAAAAATAAGCTATAATACACAAATGATTTTCATTCTTAATTTTAGGTAAATTTACTTTAAATGCTTCCCACTTAGGTTTATGTTTAATATCACTTTTTCTTATGTAAATTAATTGTTTGTTTGGGATTTCAAAGTATTTGTTTATTTGACAAAAAATTTTATAATATTTGTGATTTAAATTTGATTAATATTTTAATACACAATTAATTTTATTTCATGAAAGTGTTATCATGAATTTGTAATTATTATACCAGTTTAAACATTTTGTTGATTTAAACTGGTATTAAATTCAAATGTAGATATGAGTTTCTCCTTATATTTATTACTTTATTAATTTCTTCATATTCTTCATTTTAGTATGATTTTTTAAACATTTAACAAGATTTCAGGTAATTTATTTAAAATATTATTTAACATGTTTCATACAGATGATAGATATTCTAGTCAAAGTGGACTTTCACTGCTAGTGTATTAGGTAGATATCATTCAATGTGGTTTCAATACATCCCCTATGTTTTTAGGTTATGGTAGAAAAACCATTTGTAAAAGTCATGAAAATTTCACTATTTAAAAGTAATTTATGATTCAGTATTGTTGTAGCTAACATCTGAAATTCTCCATATATATATATATATATATATATATATATATATATATATATATATATATATATATATATATTTATTAAGGTTTCTAATTATTTTTTTTATTTTAAAGAAATAAGAAAAAATCTTAGCATGAAATTATTATTTTTTTGTTTTTAACAAAAACATTTAAAACTTTTTGCTACATTTATACTTAATATTTATTTAGTTAAATGTGCTTGAAGTTATTCTAACGTCCTCTGTTTCCGACTTAACTATTCATTTTATTTATGCTGTTTAATTTTATTGAATATATATGCATTTATATACTTATAATGTTCCATGAGTCATGCATCAAACTGACAACTGACCACAAAGAGCAGAACAATAGTACTTTTAGATATTTTTAGAATAATATTTAAATATTAGAAAAACTTATAGCATTTTAGGAACACGTTTTAAACTGTAGTATAGTTTATCTTTTTATTCTTCAAAAAGGGCTTAGCATATGGCGGTCTTCCCAGTACCAAGCAAGAAGATAATCAATATAAAGGAAAGGATATATTTTGAAAGTGTCATAGATGAAAATGACAACACTGGCAAGTGGAAAGATAATAACATGGAAACATCCTCACAACCAAGCATGGTATAGAACCCATCAAACCCATGCTGGATGTTGCTCCTTGTTCAGAGAAAGCCTATAAAAATACGAGTAGATCAAATGGTCAGTATTGTATCAACAAAAAAAGCAAGAAGTGGTGTGTGTCAATTTAACTCTTGCTCTTTGACGTTTTGAAGAGTAATACTTGGATTTTGTCGTGGTAAAACAGTACAAAGCTTGATTCTCTGGTGTTCCAGTTACTAATTGCGACTAGCTTACTGGAAAAATATGGAATATTGTGCTCCTCAAAACGTTAACACTTGTGTACTGGGGAGTGAAGCCATGCAGGAAAACCAAGATGGCAATCTTTTACTTCAGAATCAACCAAAGAGGTATTTTTGGTTGAGTTGCTTATACATAAGGTTTTCAAAGTTACTTCACGAGACTAATTTGGAAGAATAACTAATAGCTGAAAAGGTATTGCACTGTTTATCAGTGTAAAATAGTCTTAGTTATTACACTCAATTTTATTTTTAGATGGCATGTTTTAGATTTTATCTTTGTTTTTGGTGAGTTTTATTGCAAATTTAATCTTTAGTGTAGTTTATTGTTTTTCTTAAGAGCAAGTTTTGATGCAATATACATTTTTTTTTAAAGGTAGTCAGTGTACTGTGTGTTTGTAAATATTTGATCTTTGCTTCTTTGTGGGAAGAGTTATATGTTTTATAAGAGGATGTAATTACGTCAATAGTTACTTCTGTGGAATATTCAATACTTCGTTACAATTGACTTTTTTGTTAATCATAAATACCCTAAGGTAAATCCAATAGAAAATTTAGGAGTCAGTCATTTCTAAGAAAAACTCCTAGGATCTATGGTTTGAACAGTCATTTGAACTCTTAACGTAATTCATAAACAAAGATAACAATTAAAAAAATATATATTTGGACATTATTTAGCTTAATTGAATTATAATCAGCAGAAAAAAATGTAAAACGCGAAATGATTCTTGGGCACAATAGATAATGTCCTTATTTAGAATTACCTAACAATCTGTCAGAACTTTAGAAAAGTAGAAGTTCTTTTTGAACACAATGGGCACATTATGGGGGAAATATTCAACACCTACTATCAATGTGTGACACATTTTCTGAGTTCAATTGTACTTCAAAGAGGGTACACTTTAAACTAACAATTCAGAAGATAACTTATGGAAAAGTTGGCTTTATGGGCTCTGGAGGAATACATGCTTTGTTCAGTACAACCCAATCATGCTATGTAGCCAAGCCCTAGAACCACTGCCTTTGAAATTTCATTTTTTTCAAGCATTAAGGCCTTCATCTTGGTTACCTTGGTCACACTATTTTGTCACCTCCATACCCATATTTCATCAATCTTTACTTACTCTATCCATTTGACATATCACTGATTCCAATTGCACAACCACCTTTTTCCAACCTCAATTACAAAATGTATCTTATGTTGGGAAAAAAATGATCACAATGATGCTTATATCTATCTAACATTGTTTTCTCCTCTTTGCAAGGAGTACTTTATAGGAGACCAAATAGAGAAATATTTTGGGCCTACCTAAATTGTTTTCTAGGAATTGTTAAGCTTTTATGAAAATTATAACGGAAAAGTATGTTCCAATATATGTATGAATATTATCCTCATAAAACAAAAATTGAGCTGTATAGTATTTTTTTTAACTAAACTTTTTGAGTGTGGAATTATTGTTTTTTTTTGGGCCTGTCTTCTTAAAATTTTAGTGGTGTCATTGATTTAAGTATTGGGTAAATGGTCTATTCTAAGTTACTTTATAAGTAATAACTTACTATACTAGTTTATTCTAAGTATAATAAATACAAAAATAAGTATTTTATTATTATATGTTTGAACCATAGATATTAGATACATGTTTAAAATAATTACATTGTTATACTAGTACATTATAGGTATTCCTGTATTTTACAGGTTTTGATTTTTGGTAATTTTATTTTTAAGAATATGACAATAGTTTTATTTTTATATTTAAAAGTCTTAAAATAAAATCCTAGCTCCTAGAAAAATTAAAATGTATGTGTTTTTGCTCAACAGCTTCTGGAAAAGTGTAGAGATAAGACAAATCTCAAATTTATAGCAAAACTCGAATTAATAATAGACGGGAAACAAGAAAAAGTTAATATTATTGAATCACTAGTTGAAAACACACATTTAGAAAGCGAATCAATTTCTTCATTCTCAAGTAAAACCCACAATGGATGTAATAGAATTGAGGTAAGATACCAATACACTCTTTATATTTTGTACAAATCCAGTATATTTTTGCTTAAAAATCAAATACAACGTGAAAGAATCAGAGATTGTAAGAACATGTCGCTTGCAACATCTGCAGGTAGTAATTGCTTAGCCAGAAAATTAATTTAAGAGCAATATAGCACAGTTGTATTTTCATTAATACTTTAATGTAACAAAATAAGAGGCTTTTACAATCTTGTAGTCATTTTAGTCCTTTATCAAATGCTTAAGCATTTAAAGGGGATAGATATGTTTGTCTACAGTGCTTAGTACAAATTCAGCCTACAGATAAGTTCAAATGAACTGGTACCCAGAGGGTTAAACATATTTATTTAAATTACTGTAACATTTCTTGGAGTAATATAAATACTGCCATTTTGCTTAAAGCGAATCCAGAAAGTAACACGTTTGGGGCTAGCGCTGCAGTGGGTGGGGGGGGGGGGCTAGAGCCCCAATCTTGGTGTCAAAATATTCCTAGATTCATTACACATCGATCGTAGCCAAGAGGACTGTATCTCTTCTACTTTGCTCACTGTTACTAGTTAAAATGTGCAGTACAATTGAAAATCACACCCCTTGTGTTGCGTTCAGTGATTAGGTTTTTGTTAGGAAAGAATACAAGACTATTGAAATCCATCATCAACTTTGTGAAGCTAATGGAAATGGAATAATGAATGAAAGCAGAGTAAAGCAGTAGTTATTGACTTTATAAATGGCTGCACCAATGTTCATGCCTAGGCTCTCGGTGTTCATCATACCCTGTTTACTGAAAACTTTAACCAGTGGTTAAGATCTAAGGAAGCAGATTTGCTCAAAGGTGAAATAGAGAAACTTGTGTCTGCTCTGATAAGCGCCTCAATTTGAATTTGGGTTACTTATTCAGTTCAGAAGGATAAAGGAGATTTTCTTTGATGGGAATGATATGTTTTCTAGAACATTTAAAAAAAAATTCTATATCTGCTTTAATATCACTATTATAAATATAATAAACCTTGAGAAATCTATCTTCTACTTTATAAGAGTTCTCATGATCATCTACATCATTAGCATAAATTTCAGTCTTTTAAGTTAGCATAATAATTGTTCCCACTCACTTTCTAATATAATTGAATTACAAAATAATATTTATGTGCAGGTATAAAACTAGGATAAATAAATTTTAAAGTATAAAAAACAGGGATGAGTTTGGTCACTCGGAATGACAACTGTCCTCTTGAACAACTTTTACAAATAAATTTCTAAAGATTGTATACATTGTCACTTGACACCCATACTAGTACTGATTGTTATTAGACAAGCCACAGAAAGAGTAAATTACTCTTTAATGCCCCCACTGATGGCAAACACAAGAAGTTTCATATTAACATGAAGTGAATGAAAATAGTCATCTGAGTAAGAATCAATGTGTTACAGGAGTATAAAAAAACTATGTCAATTTAAAATATCTTATTGGAATACAACCAGTATAATAATAGAAGAAGTGGATACAGATGAAAAGATAAAAATGGTCTGAATCTTCTATACATAAAGTTTGAAGAGAAATTGAATCCTACACATCAACAAAAAAGAACCACATCTCAACACACTAGAACAATATGAAATTTACAGACACACAAACCACAAAGTACAAACATATTAAACGAACAAACGCAATACAAATCACACATACTCTTTGATACTATCGAAAACCTACTTTTAAAACCGTCACCGCTTGACCAGACATCTCCAAGCAGAAGACACTGATGAAGATCGGCACATAGCCATCAAAAGCGATCTGTCTCAGTAAGTTTTAACAAATTTACAAAATTTAAAGTTCGGATGGTCATAAACTATTGTTTAAGTGATTAATAAGATTCGTCGAACGTATTGGACTACAAAATTCAAGAAATTGAATACATTTGACTAGGAACAAAGATATCAATTCAAGGAAAAGCCATAAAGTTAGTTTATGATAAATGATGGTATATAGTTTGATGTTGAACCTTTTTTAATAAAATATACAAACACATCTATTAAAATTTTTTTATAAGGATTTTGTTTTTCTAACTAACTTATTATTGAAAAGTTCAATCTGAAATAAATGTTAAATTAAAGAGTTACTATATTAAAAAAATTTATGTAGAATACACATAATTTCAACAATTACTTTAAAATATTTTTGAATAAAAATTGGTTTTGTTTAATTTGTGTTGTTTAATTGAATATGTAGTTGATCAGTCGGAGGGAGATGGACTCATCTTTAGAAGAAAGTGTATCAGAAAGTGATAGTTGTGAATCATCACCAATAAGAAGCACAAATGTTGAAGGGATTGTAATACCAGAAACTTCAGATTCAGAAATTGAATGACATTGAAGCTATTGCTGATGTGAATATCAATAAGTAAGTAAATATTTTTAATTATAGATAAATGTTTTTACTAAAACCCTGTTGTTGAAGTGTAAACATTAAAAACATGATAAAAAATACATTTTAAGTATTTGCAAGGAAAAGTGAAATGCTTGTTGAGTTTAAGTTGTCCTGATTGGTACTGTTTGCATCCTGTACAATTTAAGAAAAGTGTAGGCAACTATTTTATTATGTCCTGAAATTAAATCAAAACAACTGAGCAAATATCTATTTGTAAGACGCTGCTATGAAAAGGTTTGAAGGCATTTAAAAAACTTTTCTTACTTTCTGCTGCCTAAAATATAAATTAAATTTTTAGGAAAACTATACATTGTTGTCTTAAAACAAACAAAAACATACACAAATTTATTCATATGCATTTCAATGACAAAGTCATCATCATCATCAGTGAGTGTTACTACTATAAACTCTAACTTACAACTAAGATGATGACTTTGTCATTGAAACCCGTATGAGTACATAAATGATTAATAAAAAACGAACAAACATAATAAAAATCACACATACTACTTGATACTATCGAAAACCTACTTTTAAAACCGTCACCACTTGACCCAACATTTCCAAGCAGAAGACACTGATGAAGATTGGCACATAGTGATCGAAAATGTTCTGTCTCAGTAAGTTTTAACAAATTTACTAAATTTAAAGTTCGGATAGTCATAAACTATTGTTTAAGTGATTAATAAGATTCACCGAACTTAATGGACTACAAAATTCAAGAAGTAAATGATTAATTTCTGTTGTGTATGTTTTTATTTGTTTTAACATAACCTCACAAACTAAGCTCAAAGAATATTCGTATTGTCTTATTGTTTAGGAAAATACGGAGAGCAAAATTTGCACTTTTGGTACCTCTTCACCCTAACAGCCAAGTAGTGTGTGTGTGTGTGTGTGTGTGTGTATAATTAACCCTGCACTGCACACGTAAATTTCAAGCCAACTTTTTACGCATATTCGGAATTTTTCTGCACTTCTGTTTTTGGCATTTATGATTGCATATAGCACAATATGATAGCACAATTGTAATAGACAATCATAATTGGTTTATTAGTCTGCTGATCTATTTTGTCGGTGTCATGCATCGTTGATAACAGAATTACAGCTTTTTTCTTTTTTGTCACAGTGCTCAAAAGCATTGGTACCAGCATTGGGCTGGAAGCCAAACAATGAAGAACTAACTTTGCTAGAGGTATTCATGAGAATTTCAGAGGGTATTTCTTTTTTATTTTTTCTCAAAGTGCCTAAGAATGTGGGAATACTATATACATGTATATATATATATATATATATATATATATATATATATATATATATATATATATATATATATATATATATATATTATAACATAAAGTACGAGGCTTTAGATTGAATTAAGCTAGTTGCGAAATAAATCATCTATAATATTTTAGCAAAGAAATACAAATAGTTTTCTGGTGCTGATAAAGCAGGTACCCAAGGCAGGTCATTATTCTTTCCAGGAAGTTTATAAGTGGAGTCCGGCAAATAGACAAAGGTCCAAGATGGGAAATTCCAGCGGCCGATATAGCCTGGGGAATTTTAAACATGTACCGTTAGGTTTAGAAAATTAAGAACTAGGGGAGTTGAAAAAGAGTCTCGGAGAAGGCAGGAGGTTGGTGGGGACAAGGATGAAAGTGTAAAGGGAGAAGTTTGTTAGTTTAAATAGTTTTTTTTGTAAATTTTAGTAAAGTGGGAAGTAAAAGTTTTTTTTATATAAAGTAAGTTTATTGTGTCAAGTGTTAGCGGAAGTGAACAAGCCACGATTCCAGGGACTCGTCCGAACTATAAGTATATTTAAATTATAAGTGTAGCAACAGACATCTATCTTCTAGTTTAACCTAAATTTTAAATTCATCAAAATTTATAAATATAATTCTATTCACCATTTCAAGTTTAAAGCAAAGTTCCCATAATAGCGACCCCGAGAGAAAGAATATAATTTTACTACTGTTTTTATTCTAATTGAATCTAAAGCCTCAGAAGTCCACCTTTTATACTGTAATTTAGTTAAGTTATCGAGCCTGTCACTGCTCAATATTAATAAATTTTTTTGAATAATTTGTAGAGTTAATTAAGGAAAATAAATGCAAGTGATGTTTAAAAATTGATAAAATTGTTAATTCTTTTATAAACCTGAAGGTGACTTCAATAGGTAAGGCAATTAAATAACATTTAAAATAATTTAAATTACAACCAAAGTTAAGTTATAATATGACGCCCAACGTATTGGCAAGTTAAGTTATAATATATATATATATATATATATATATATATATATATATATGCTGATATGTATTCCTTCAGGGATGGAAAAATAGAGAAGCGAGAGAGCCTTAACAAACGCGATGATACTTTGAATTTGCCCGCAGTCTGGAAGTGTGTCATCGATAGATTTTATCGGCAGAAAGGTGAACAAAGGCAAAGGAATGTGAGTAATTGTTTGGATCAGGTGTGTGTGGATTGACGTCATTGTGTGGATTGACGTCAATGGGCGTGGCTTCATTCCTCTATATATAGGAGCCGAGTTATCTGCGCTCTTCACTCGCTCTTCTACTGTTGTTGGGTTCACCTCGTCAATGCTGGATGAGATTCTAGCGAAATGTCGGAACTGCGAATTTATGGACTGCAGAATGAACGGATGTACTCCAGATAGTAACTATTCATCATATATACATATATATATATATATATATATATATATATATATATATATATATATATATATATGTGCACAGAATTTCATGCAAATTAGTGAAAGTACTCCCGCAAAGTTATACAAAAAATGTGTTTTTGTCATTACACTATACTGAATGCAAAGTGAATTAAATTATGACAATTGTCTGTATAATGATGTTTTTAATATTGATTCCCTTAATAATATTTTAAATGTTCAATATAATATGTATGTTTTATACGAGTTCTGTTCAAGAATTATTGAAAATTTTGAATTTCTGCAGGTTACATATATTTGATTGTGATTGTTGTGTGGCAATATCTTGGTAGATATGTCTCTCACTTATGCTGAAAAGTGCAGCCATTTTGAATGTGCAGGTAATTGTTTGGCTGTACGTGCTTTGGCTAGTACGTGCTTTGGTATATCTTAAATTTTTGCCTGTTCCAAAAAATAGTTTAAAGAATCTGTATAAAATTTTGTGTGAAAAACAAAATTAAGTGCGCAGATGCATTACAAATGTTGACTGTAGTATAGGGAGAAGCTAACTTGAACCGAAGCAACGTATTGGGTCAAGAAGATGTAAACAACAAAGAGCGTGCTGGGACGCCCAAGCACGTCAACAACAGACAAAAAAAATTGATGAAGTGAAAGAAAATTAGTATCGACCAACCATCAAATTACCATTAGAGATGTTGCCGAGGACTTAACATATTTATCGCCTCGTGTCGTTAGATTTTTATGAAAGATTTGGGCATGACATGGATCAGTGTGAAGTTCATACCAAAATTAATCAATTTTGACCAAAAACAACAGTGGGCATGGTGCGTCATGAGTTCTTGCCACAGGGTAGAACGGTAAATAAGGAATGATACCTGCAAGTTATGCGCAATTTGCGCGAAGCAATCTGCCAGAAGTGCCCGAATTCTGGGAAGAACAAAAATAATTGACTTTGGCAATATAACAACGCCTATGGACACACATCGTTATCTGTACTCGAATTTTTGGGCAAAAACAACACACTAAAGATAACACAGCCACTGTATTCCCCAGATCTGTGCCCTTGTGATCTTTTCTCGTTCCCGAAACAGAAGAGGCCCATGAAAGGACGACGCTACGCTATGATTGACAATGTAAAGACTGCACCGAAGGAGGAGCTGAATAATATCACAAAAAGATTTTTTGAAGTGCTTTGAGGTTTGGAAAAAACGTTGGGATATTTGTATAATATTTAATAGGGATTACTTTGAAGGGGACAGAATAGATATTCATGAATAAATAATTAATTTTTGAAAAAACACAAAAGTTGTGATACTTTTTGAACAGGCTGGTATAACTATTTTTTTGCATATAGTTCGATTTACTATCATTTGATCTGATTAATTTAAGGTTCTTTTTACCGATGCTTTCCCTCTTCTTCTCTATTAGTTAGTATTGCCCCACACTTGTCAAGTTCAACATAATTATAGTTTAATATAAATGTGATATAAAAGCATGTAGCTTACATAATATTAATATTTGTTTTAACAATTTATGTTAGTCTATATAGTTAAAATTTAATATGATTAACACACAATTATTACTTCTAGTTAATAAAATATATATGTCAATAACGTTAGTAATGATGTATAAACAAAGAATAAGTAATGAAATGACTGGACATGTATTTTAAATACCAATTTTGTTGTTATTCACACATGTTTTTAAAAATATCATGTAAATGTCACATTTGTCAGTCTCGATTGAGAAGTTGATTTGATATTCTTAATGTGTGAAAAGGCTTCTTCATATATGGATGTACATATAGAATGGAAAGCATAAGTTTTTCAATGTCTCATAACCTTTTGGCTCGATCTCCACTATTTGAAAATATTTTTCAATATTTAGTATGTTGACTTCAAGAGGAGATCTGAATAGCTGGATATCATTTACCAAACCATGAAATTCACCAAATAATGTACAGAACTTGTTTTCTAAAAGATCGATGACATTAATGCATTTTTCAGTAGAAAAGTCTTGGAACTTATCTGTAAGTTCCGGTGTTAGATTTTTACAAGCTAGAAAGTAAGAAAGTTTATGTTCTTTATGTGTTATTTGAAGAGTTTTAACCCGTTAATGATTTCTAATTACATGTATACTGTGCCAAAATCACTACAAAAATATTCTCGCCTATAAGGAACTAAATATTATATATTTGATGATATTATTTATGTATAATTTTATATAATTATATATTTTATACAGGTGCAATTTTTTATTCACTCTTTTGTATTTTAGCTTTTTATTACTTGTAATCATAATTAATAAAAGCAAATTAAAAGTTACCTACAGTTTAAAGTTTGTGTTTCCTAGGGTTATCTATTAAAAATTAGTACAAATTAATAGACAACTGTAATTATAAATTTTTGCTAAAAATCAGGTATATGCAATATTGTTTCAGGTTTTAAGTGGAGCAAAGCATTGAAAAAACACAAACTGATTAACCTTAAAAATATGAACAAATGGAAAATTAACTGTATGCAGTTGGCAATAATTCAAAGTTGTATATCTTACGCTATTGTGAAACAACCTTGCACATAAAAGTTAGCCATTATGGTTATTTTTACTTGTCAATGTTTATGTTTAGGATTGAATTTAAGTATTACAAATATTACAATTACATTCAAAGTTTTAGTTTAAGCATATTTATGATTATATATTTTGTTATTTTGATAAAATGTAGTGAAATTAAGTTTGTTAATTTACCTGAAGTCTAAGTGTTGTTACTTTCTTTTAAACTGCATAATGAGTATTACTAATATTTTCCTTTATTTAGTGATTATGTATGAAGTGATTTGTTGTATATTATTTTGGTAGTACTGAAAGAATAATATTAAAGTTTACAAAAATAATTCAAAGAAACATTATAAAAAACCTAACTGTAAAATTTAATTGAAATATCTTTAATTTGTATTCATATTTTGAAGAGTTTTAAAAAAATACAGGTTTTTAAAGTTTTCCACTGTTTATTTTGCACACATCACTATTAAAATTGTGATCTATACTAATTTATTTGGTTTTCATCACCAGTTGGCATTGCACTTCCCTTTGAGCAGCCACTAACCTTTTCCCAACATTCCACGGGATATGTCAGTGTATTCCTAAAGTTCTTTGTTCACGAATGCCATCAGTGCATCTAGTTTTGTACTTGAAGAATTTTTATTTAGTTTTTGTTTCTATCTAGTTTAGTTCTTATAACATTTTTACTTGCATTGTTAATGTCAGAAACATATTGGTAGGGGATAAGGCTGGGTTTACATAGTAGCATACTTAATTAGAAATTTAATGATCGAAAAACTAATTGATAAAAATATGGATTAATTATCATCTCTTCATAGTTACTTTTTTGAAGTAGTAACTGTGAAATTTAATCAGTAATATTTTTCATAGGGATTAAGTTAATAAACATTACTTTTTGCAAACATACTCGTTTTATGAAACAGGGTTGAAACAACACTAATTGTTTGTGTGTAATTCCAAGTCTTGAAAATCATCTTGGAAGTCAACAAAAGTCTTACCTTTCCATAAAAAGTTGTGGTAAAACAGTTTGCCTCAAACATCAGTAAAGTTTTTTTTAAACCAAAAAATACACAATTTTGTAAATAGTTTATGTTTTATTAAAGTAATAATATGACATAACTTTAAGAATACAATAATGGAAATACACAACTTCGATTATTAGTATACACAATAATAACAATTTGGTGAGTAAAAAATTATCATTTGGTGAGTTTTTGGCCTAAATATAAAAAGGGTATTTATAATATCTCCTAAAGTATTTAATTTTGTAAAGATTTCTTTAGTTTTGATTCTAGTTTTCATAGTCTTAAATTTGCTATTGTTATAAGAAACTGTATAAAAATCAAATTATAAGGCTCACTATACACAGCTAAATTCTTCATAAAAATGTTATATGAAAATTTTGTTTTATACAAGAGTAGCATAATTAGTGAAAAAACATGTCAAATATTTTGGTTCTTATATCTGTGTAATAAGCATAAGTATCCCTACTACTCTTAATTTTATTTATTATTTTCGGTTTTTGGTCCCTTATGTATGGGCTTTTAATTCTTCGTTTTCTTTTATATTCCAACATGTATTCTTTGTCTAGAAAAAAGGAGGTTTACAAATGTCATTAGGTGTACATGGATTCTTTATACAATGTAAACAAAATTTAATAACTAAAGTAACAGATCACAACAATGTGATAGGAGGCGATAATAAATACAATTGGTTTGTAAACAAAATATGTATTATATATATATATATATATATATATAAATTCGAAATATGTTTTCTTGTGTATTAATAAAGAACAAAAGTCAAAATACAAATACAAGAATTATATTTGAATTTAAACAATAATAATTGTTTAATATTCCTGATGATGTTGGCACTGTTAGCCAACGAAAAGCTTTGAATTGTAAATTCAAATATAATTCTTGTATTTGTATTTTGACTTTTGTTCTTTATATATATATATATATATATATATATATATATATATATATATATATATATATATATATATATATATATATATATATACACACACACACACAAGTGCTTGATCACACACAAATATCACAACTTGAACTGTTGCAAAATTTGTTTTTTTAAATAAATAAAACCTAATCAATTATAAAACTTTTTATTTTAACCCGTAATATATATTAATGGTAAAGCAATCACCTTTAAAGGGAATTATTACAAAACAAAATTTTTATTATTATTTTTTTTGTAATAATTAATGAAGGCGTTTACTTTTCAATTGAAATTAGAGCAACATTGCTAGTTTGATTTATTAAAGCAGGTAATGTTCCAGCATTACGTGGTTTATAATGTTGAAAAACAATAATATCTAAATAATTAAAATTAATGCAAGACCATCATTTCCAAGTAAAATATTTACTAAACTATGGCTAATAACCAAAATTGTTTTTGCAAAAACACATAATTATTTTTAAAAAATCGATTCCTATTAAAATCACCTCCTATTCAATTCTATAAGAAGAGAATGATATATTCAACTCTCATCTGAAAAGAAGAAACCCTTATACAAAAAATATACAAAATTAAAGATATTCAATCAAAAGTTATTGATATATAAAAACCCATTTATTATAAAGATGTTGATAACCATTCAACTAAAAACAACCTATCAATAGTAATTAAATAAACACAAAAAAGAAAGAAAAAAGGAAAGAAAAAGAAAAAAAGAAAGAACCTATCATTAATAACCTTTATTTAAATATAAAAAGAAACACGAATTAGTTAACCTTATAAACCAAAACATATAGTTAGTACAGACATCTGTGTATCCCCTAGTCATTAACACAACCTCCTGGAAGTCATAAGCACGCTTCCTACATGTATACCTTTTGTTGGTCATCTGTCTAGACCTGACCTTGTGCTGGTGCACCCTCACACCTCCAACAAGGTAAAAATAAATAATAGATGACAGTGGAGGTAGTGGCCACAGAGCACAGCTAAATTTAAGCAGCCACG
This sequence comes from Prosapia bicincta, assembly GCA_036971475.1. NCBI lineage: Eukaryota > Metazoa > Arthropoda > Insecta > Hemiptera > Cercopidae > Prosapia > Prosapia bicincta. The sequence continues at coordinate 37,736,984 of JBAIZL010000001.1, forward strand.
TTTAAAGCAGGGTACAGAAATTCACATGCTCTCAGATAGAAATACCAAATTGACCCAGTTTCAAACAACTTACAATTAAATTGTTGAACCAAGCTAATTACTGACTCACCAGAGACAAACGTTAAAAGTCAGTTAGACTTTATCATAGATGGCGCTAAGGCTCACAGGTAGTCTATATCTCCCGCTTTAAAAACCACTGTGCCCAAAACCAGCTCCAGCCCCTCATCTGTGGTAATAAAACTCTGAGTGATACGAAAGACATTGAAAATGCATTTTGTAAACACTTCGCCAATACCAGCCACATACTCTGCAATAGAAGAATTGCAAACACTAAAAAAACCTTTAAAACATCCAAAAAGTCTGAACTGGACTTGACCCTTTCACAGACCAAAAACGGGAAAGCAGCCAGATTAGATGGAAATCTTCCAAAAATTCCTAAAAAACCTTGGAAACAAGCACCCGGTATCTTTCACCAGTGCTTACAGCAGTTGCAGAGAGAATGATGAATAAACAACTTACTCATTATATAGAGTATCGTAGAATAATCGATAACGCCCAAGAAAATATAGAGACACCATGAACTATGTTGTGAACTTCACTCAACATGTACAAGATGGCTTCCATAGGAAAAAGTCAATACTAGCAGTACTGGTACAGCTCAAGGCCGCTTACGATACAGTTTGACGAACCATACTGATCCACATATTGGTAAACTATGAGATATCTGGCATCTTTTTAAACCGAATCAAATCCTTTCTGTCTCAGAGAGAAATCCGTGTCAAGTTTTCTAATATCTAGTCCAAAATTCACATCCAGAGGCAAGGGCTACTCCAAGGGTGGTAATTTCATGACACTGTTCAACTTTATGATAAATGATGTCATAGACGCTATGCCTGCCATAGCTGGTGTCCAGGCTCTATTGCATGCCCATGATATATGAGCCAGCAACGGTAGCATCATTGCTCAGAAGTGTATACATGATGCTCTACTGAGACTTGAAAAATGGACAAATCATAATGCAATGACCGTAAACACTTCCGAAAACGATCTAACTTTTTTCACTCTCCATCAGAATCCAAAGGGTGAGCTTAAAATAAAAGAACTCAACGTTAGCTAGCAGCGATATGTCGAGATACTTGGGAGTTGCATTGGACCGATGTGTGTCATAGAAATCACCAGTTAGCTGCAAAAGCTATAATAAGAACAAGGTTACTCATGAGACTAATGGATACTACTTGGGCAGCTAACCAAGATGTTCTAAAAATTGCCTACAAGTCATATATGACCGATTATAGAATATGGTAGCGAAGTGAGTTGGATCACAAGCTGTAAATTCATCACAAATTTACTTGATTTAGCTCAAAACACTGCCAAATCATTGAGTGATAACTAGTGCTTCAAGTCCACCCCTATTACTATAATGGATGCTCAAACTTGGATTGAACAGCTACAAGTACGCTGAGAGACGACGTCAACCGCCCTATGTTTCTAGAAACGATTTAAAAGAACAAACAAATCTTAGGACAAGTACCGTAAATCCACAAATAGACTCAACACCCAGCGAACACCACGTTTCTGCTATCAGGACTTTTACAAAAATTTGGAGTCACTCCCAGAGAACCAGCTCAGCTTACAGCTTATCAGGACTGCTTCCAGGAGCTCCCTGAGGTAGAAGCCTTCCTGACAGACCTCCACTTGCCAAAGAATACATATTCAGATAAGGATTTAAAAGTGCAGTCTTCCGAACTGTCAATGAAAAATACCCTGCACCCGATTTGCTCCAAATTTATACTGATTGATCATATAGGAAAATTAGGTGCTGCATACTACAAATATTTTCAAGGATTTTCTACCGTCGTGTTGGAGCTCACCTTAGCAATACGACGGTGAGGTAGTGTCATACATGGTGCAGCAATTAAGTTCGAGAATCCGAGTGCTCCGGCTAAAGCAGTTTTCCTTTTTGACTGTAAAGACGAAATCCTGAATCTCTCTGGGAACTTGCAGTCTGACTGTAGAAAAACAATAGACAGTGGAAGAAGACTAAATGCTCTCATAAATGCCGAGTGGGGGAGGGGTACTTGATTTCCATTGGATCCCGAACCATGTAAATATCACGCAATGAAAAGGCTGACTAACTAGCCAAGCAAGCAACAAGTCTCCCTCAGCCTGACCATGTGAGTTCACTACAGTTCTCCAAGTCCCTAATAAATATGTCCAAAAAGAAATGGAACCATGTTCGGTTGAGGGAACTCTCAGAGCAGGAAAGTGGTGGGAAAGTCTTGTGACAGCCGACCAATTAACCATGATTGCCCCGAGCTGTTAGCGTTGCCGTATTCAGATAACGACGAGTCATGATTACTTTGATAAGCACCTCCACCGCATCCATGTGCTGCCGACCCCAGTATCTGCTGTGTGATGATGGTGATGTCATCAATGCCAAACATTTTCTGGATTGCACAGCCTGGACCAGGCCCAGGATTACTACAGTCCCATCTTCAAGGAAACACATCTCTACTGGCCCGTCGCCAAATAACTCAACTATCAAGGGTGGGCGTTGGCTAGTAAGTACATTAAATTAGGTGTTCATTTCTATTAATTATCCACTTGACAGCTTTGAACATAAATTTCATAAACAATTAAAAGTGAAAAAATCAATATTTAGATGAAAAAACGATTTGGCTAGTAAACTCTCAAATATAAGAGTTACTTCTAAAGGAAACTTGTGTTTTGAAAAATGTTTTTTAAACTATCACCTGTTTAAGTTTAGTATTCTTAACAGAAAAAAAACTTTTAGTTAAATCTTATTGTTTAAATATGTAATTAAGAAAATACTAAATTATACTTATAATAATTTACATTAAAACAAAATGAAAATAATCCTAGAATATATAAGTAGTTATATAATGTTGAAGCCAAATTTTAGTAGGCCTACATAGCCAAATATGAATGCCAAACGTTTTGAAAAATCATAAAAACATTTAATAGATTAAACACCAGTTTTTTAAAATATTAGAAATAAACAATACACGTTTTATTTATTACTTCCTATTCTTTATTAATTTCGATAAATTTAATGGTTTTATGAATGAAAACCATAGTATTTTTAGAAGCAAAAACTAAATAATGGAATTGCTAAATGATTTGTTTCTACTATGTAGGCCAACTTCACTTGAACGTATGCAGATTAAAGTAATCTATTTGAAAAAATCGTAGGCTAAGAACACACACACACACACATCAGTTTTGAAAAGTTATCCTAATTTTTTTATAATAACGATAACTAAATGAAACAGGCCTTCTTGATCAAGAATCTTTTCAAAGTTTAGACAAACGATTTCTTGAAAAAAGAATTTTAATTTCCTGAAGAGCTTTTATCGCTAAAAGTTCATTCTTTCAATTTATACTGCAATAAATTACTTTAAATGACACCCATTCATAAAAACTTCTACGTTTATCACGACTGTAATTACTTCAAAAAAGCCTTGAAATTTATGTCCTTTCTTTTAGTAGCCGGTGGCAAAGTTTACACGGCAAACATTTAAACCAGAGATCGTGGGGTCTTTGTCAAAATTAACTTGCGTTTTTTTTTACTTATTAAGGGGCCAATTGCGAACAGGTGCAGGTAATAAAATCCTTAACACGTATTACAAACTGTAAGGTTTTACATATGTGGGGTATGCGATCAAACTCAAGACACCTTCACATTAAGTGCTGGTTAAAAATAAATAAATCCTTAACTTTGATCAGTCTGAATTCAATTAAAATTTGTATACATTGTTATAAACAAATCTACTGGAATTTACTTTCTTTGCTTATAATAATAAAATGATGTTTGATTCATATTAAAACATCTTGTATTAAAAAAGTAAATTAAAAATATATATTATATTAAATGAAAGATTCTGTCATAATAATACCTACATTTAATAAAAGAATTATATGATTACAAATATTAATACAAATAATTAATACAAACATTTTATTTGGATTTTACACAAGTACGAAACTAACTGTTCAAAAATAGTTTTAAAAAAAATATTCATACAAACCCTTTGCCTCCCGTTTCGCTTACTGCGATCTCTCAAGGCCAAGTTGCACGGTTACGTGGTTCGCAATATACGGTATAGGGAAACACGCTCTAAGATGTTTAAGAAAAAAATAAAAGACGTATTGTGTAAAAATATAAAATAAATTTCCTTTATTTTAACATTAAATAAATACCCAATGGAAAAAAATCTGACACAAAGGATCAGATTTTTAATACACCAAAATTACATACATGTAGGCGATGTGTGTAATACACTCTTGATAACATATGTTAAGAAAAGAATTTTGAAAGTAGTTATAATTTTGAAATTTATATTTTATTGCTTTTTGGACGTCTATTATCTTACACAAATGTATTTATTAGCCTACACTTCAGTGCCCTTTACCCAAGATACTATCCAAAGCCTGTGTACAAAATACTTTTTTTCACCAAAATGCACTTTCTTTCTATTTATATGTAGACCTACACACAGTTAAAATTAATTTGTTCTCTATGACAAATTGATAAAGGAATTTTGTTTTATCGCTCAGCTTGTCACGCTAATAACCAAATTAAATGCTATTTTATCAGAAGAAATTCACTGTTTGTTATACTGATAAAATAACAATATTAATCATAATTTAAGCATTTCTTTCACGAACACTTAGCTTACGATTTCTCTAAGTATTACATCATTAGAGAGTTATTCTTTTGTAAAACGCTTAAAGTTGTTACTCGGTACTACACAAAAATATGATCAATATAATACTTTTAACTGTCGCCTGGAAGTGTGGATTGTGTCTAGTAAGTAGTTGTAACAGGTTCACAGTCAAACGTTAACTATTAAACAGATAATTCTATCTAATAACTAAATATACAAACATAAAATAATTTAGTAAACATTTTGAATATTATCAAGTATCGTATTATTTTGATTACATTTCATATGAAATTATGTAAAACTAATAAGTAATGAATGCAAGAAAATAACATTTATTCAAATTTTAATTAGGGTCATAAATATTACAAAAAGTAAATACACATTTAGAATAAATACGATTACAATAAATCACAATACAATATTTAATTAAATTGTATTAAAGCCAGCTTCAATTGCTGGAATTTAAATTATGTTAAATTGAATTGTAAGCCAGCTATGAATTATTTTTCAAATATTTTAGAACACTACATTATTCCAGAAATTGTTGAATCTTTTAAAGAATACCAGTTTTTATTTACAATGGAAAATTAGTTTTCATCTGTAAAAACCCTTTTGTTCGCTACTTTATACACGATTTCATACGGAAAATATTTCTCCACAGTGTCTAATTTCAATAAATATGTTTTTGAAATAGAAATAAATATTTTATTCAAGCGGGGAGATTTATTGCTTAATATTTCCCTTTGCGATTTTTTTGATAATTATAAATTTTATACATTATTTTTTCTCCTTGTCAAAGAATATATAAACCAGTTTTTACTTTTTAGAAGTAACTAGCTAAAAACTTTGTCATAACCGAATAAAGTATTCAGTTCACTTGAATTATTGTTTTATTTCTTCCTTCTTTCTTAAAAAAAAACAGTTTTATAGTTCTAAAATATTTACTTTGAATGAAGGACTAGAGCTTTTATATCATTCATAGAAGGTTTACGGTATTATTTTATATAAAATGTATTGTTGAAATAATGCATTGTATAACATTAGTTAATTATATATATTAATATAATTTTATCTCTTGTGTCTTTCAAAGAATTGCCATTTATATCTTTCAAAAGGGTGATATTACCAAGATTTTTTTCTTTTTTACTTTATTTGTTGCTTAGCCTATAAAATCTATAACATATTTTGTTTTAAAATCAATAATAAATCTAGTTTTTTGTGGTCTTCTAAGTATTGCTACGTCTAAAATATATTTTAAAAAATATTATTTTAAACAATTTTTAGGAAGAAGAGAAACGGTCTTTTAAAGTGGGATGTGATACTTTTCAAGAACTCACACAATCTGCAGGTTTTGTTGACAAAACGTTGATGATTCTGAAGTTCTTTGAATATAAAAGCGTCTTTATTATGGCTCCCAAAAAATTTGGGAAAACTATTAATATGGACATGATTAGAAGGTTTTTCGAGTTAAAGACTTATCCAAATGGAACAAAAATTAAAAGAGAGAATACTGAAAGCTACAAGATATTTACCAGCAACAATTTAAATATTCATCACCTGGAACATCGACGGTTTTTTGAAAGACACTTCGGTCAGTACCCAGTGATTTATTTAAATTTTAGAAAGTTTGAGTTTACAACGTTTTTAGATTTTTTGCATAGCTTTGCAGGAAGTATTATAAATCTTCTTGCTCCTGTTCAATACTTATCTGATAATAACATTTTAACTGACGCAGATAATTTACAATTAAAAAAATATTGCAAAATTATACCGAAATTCAATAAGAAAAGTTTATCAGAGATGGCATTCTTTGTAACAAAAGTTTTTTATAAATACTTCAAGAAAAAGGTAATAGTCCTTATCGATGATTATGATGCCCCAGTTGAAAACGTCATATTTGAAACGGGTATGGATATTAAAAATATTCTGTGCCAAATTAACCAATTTTTGGATAATTTAATAAAGTTTAATAAATATGTAAAAATGGCACTGATTAATGCGTGTCTCTCGATCTCCACCGTCAACACAACCGAATCTTACAGCCACTTGAGGAAACCGAACCTTACAGAGCAGAATCACATACATTACTTTCCCTTCACTGAAAAACATTCATTCAGCAAATTCTACGGATTCACCCAAAAAGAAGTGAATGTATTGGCGGAAAGATCAAAACTATCTTCTCACGATAAAAAAAACCTCGCGCTATGGTACGATGGTTACAGTAAAATCAACGAAGAAATGAAATTATATAATATTTACTCTATTGACCGTTTCTTGCAACAAAAAATCTACAATTATTATTGGGTTCAAAGAACGTATTTACCAAATTTAGATAGAATATTTTTAATTAGAATATTTCAAACAAAAATATTCAAGGCAATGTATAGAAAAGACCTTAGAGTAGCAATACCGACCAAATTTCAAATTAAAGATATTATAAGTTTAAAAAATCTAGTTCAAAAAAACATTGAAAGCGAGCAAGTTATAAATTTATTTATATATATGATGTTAGATTTAGGTTACCTTACGGCTGTTAAGAAATACTTTTCAAATATAGCCCTAGTGGTTCCAAACAAAGAAATAAAACAAAAAATGAGAAGCAAACTTTTTACCTATACATTTTTAACAAAAAAATTACGTTTGAGGGAACAGGGTGTTCAAAATTATCTGGACGCAATTTTACACCTTGGTAAGATTAATGGAAGCCTCTACAGCTTTGGAAATGCTGTTTTAAATTTGTTTGCGAACGGCCAGCTGCCAGGAAATAAAAACGAGTTACTAGATACATTGAGCGCTTTTCCAAGGTTTTCTAATGAGTTTTTGGTTGTTGAAACCGAAACTTACGCGACAGTAGTTAAAGGGAATGCTACAAAGTACGTCGTGATTGATATGTTAATAATTAGGCGGGATGAAGCTGGTATAATAATTAAATTGAATTATGATCTTAGAGAAAGCTACAGCAAGCAACAGCTGTTTATGCCGAAAGAGGTTATAGACAACACTAATACTATATTTTCTCAGTTGGGTAAAGGTAATATTGTTACAAGCAGTATATTAATAGCGATTCTAGTAGACAAGAAAGATATCAATAGATCGACGTGGTCCATAAAGGCTTTATATGACAGCTTAGGTGTTAGAAAAAGTGAATCCTATGTTTTTTATCGGGATTATTAACACTATATTGTTTGTATTTAATCGTGATCTAATGTTGATATTTTGTTATTATAAAATTATAAATGATAGACATTTTCTTGTTTAACTGGAGTAAATTAATAACAAAACCGTTCTGTGAACTCGAGTTTATTGAAACAAGAACAAACGCAACCTATCGTAGAGGAAAATTTCTTATCGTTCCAAGTTTGTATTTTGTCTGAGCTTTTTCCAAAACTTTAATTCTAGTAGTTTACATTGTTTAAGTTTTATCGTAAAATAATAAAACTTGGTACATCATTTTTGTTTCTCGGCCAACTAAATGTTAGCTAGCAGAATGTTAGCAGTAGTATGACTTTAGGAATATTACAAGAGAGTTTTTAAGAAATAATTTGCATTATCTTCTTGTTTTTATACGCGCAAGTGTAGGCCTATAATTCGATAGAACAAGACTAAACATTTTGTAGATAATTAGTTAGTTTTAGAGGAAGAGTAAATTGTTTCTTTTTACTTTTTATTGGAAACAATTTGATATTTATTCAAATTATTTTTTTAACGGTAATTGTGACTGCCCAACTGTGATTTAAAATTGATACAGACCACACGTAAGGGTGTCGGTTCGGAAATTCAACAACCAACGCGACTCCGTGTACAACATTATACGCAGGGGAATGGAGGAGCGCTGAGAAGCGGTACCTAGTCACATTAGAGCAGGATAACAAGTTCGGATTGCTCTGATCTAACTCACGTTGTCTGCTGACTTACTTGCATAACTTTTTGTAGAACACGTGTCTAGGTTATTACTCTAGTGAAGTCTGGTCAGTTCTACTGAAACCTTAGTTTAGTAATATAAGCAAACCTAAGTCAAAAGTAGATAAGGCAAGCATGATTATACTTGACTCTAACTTTCCACAGAAGACAAGAAGGTGGACCGTAAGCCTTTTTATACTTCAGTCTTCTACAGTAAAAAAGGAGGTAAACAAAAAATATTAGGAGTAAGTATCTAAAGCAAGATTTTATGATAAAAATCAACAATAAAAATCCTGTTAGTTATAGCTCGCGAGATTTCGCAAAAACATTAATAAATAATAATCATCTCAAAGTAAATGTCTGGGCCTTTCAAAACCCAAGCAAAATCTGGAAAGTTATTACAATTGTAAGGTAACTGAAGAATTTAAAACAACAAAATGTTATCCAATTGCCATACAATATTAAAATAAATACAGTCATTAACAAATAGAGATATAACCTTTAATTACATACTGTTTTGTGTGAATAAGTAGTGTAATAAAGCTAGTGAATATGTTTACTCGTGTTCCAAGTCCAACTACGTCATCAACACCAATAAATAAACATCAGTGGTTACCAATGGCAAGAAAAGAAGCGGAAAAGTGTTTTTAATTATATTTACCTACATCCTTGACAGAATTTGAAACCAATCCTAGACCTCTATTGATTATAGAGTAAAAGATATTCGAATCATGTTTTTCCAAAAGTCTTAAATACTATTCAATCTAAAAACTAAACCAGAGTACAAGTTGTGCAGATGGTGTTACTGTAGACGGTAGGTTAAGACGTATTACCACCTGATCAGTATGTGATTAAATAGCCTTCACATTAGACAATGGACGAAAATATTGTGCTTGTAAACATGGTTGGAACATTTGTTTGATTCCTTTCCTGATAATTCTGATCCAAGTTTGATTTGTTTAAGATGGTTTCGAACAACAATAGAATTTAAGCCCTGAAAACAAAGTTGGGCATGAGTTACTACTAAAAAAATGCATTTAAAATCTGAAAGTACAGCTTAAGCATAGAGATCAAGACGACCTCTGAAATGAACTGATTCGACAACGCATCCGAAGTCAGGTTAAAATACACTTTCTGAAAGCGAATTCTCTGAGACGACTCTATGAGACAATACTCACCAGTAAGCAGAAATGAGTTATATTTGTTTACTTATTTCTCATTGAGTCTTATTGCTGGTAACTCCGCAGTTAAAAAAAATTCAGTTTTGGATAACGTTTGAAACAAAAGTTATAACATTGTTGCCCTAGAGATCATTTATCACACCTAACGGCAGATCAGCGCCAACACTACATTAGACCATTAGGGAAGTTACCTGTTGACATAATTTGCGATTTATAAAGTGAGCTCGTTTAAGAACATTAACAGGACGTATTTGATCATAAGTTATTTCAGTATGGGTCAATAATCCTCACTTCGCAATACTCCTATGCAGTATACAAAAATGGATTATGTAATCACAGTTGATCAGGCAAGTTTTCCCTTCTACACGTGACTTTTATCAGTAGAGAAACGAGTCCTGAAATTAACCAGTATTCTGACATAGATAGTACATTACTGAACTATTACAGTTAGCTCTTACAAGACTTAAATTTAGTTTTTGAGACTTTTCTCTTCTTAGGTTGGTATTGTGTCAGTTTATCGTAAAAGGACAATGACCAATTTTTGGTACCACAAGAAATAGAATCTGATGTTGTGTAATATTTTAGTATACATTTGTTTGCCATGATGTGCAATTAGGGACAGAAATACTCCATAGACTTGTTGAGCTAGTAAATCTGTAGATAAAAACTTAGAATCATAAAAAATAAATGACCTATTCAGAAATTTAATTATATGAAGCAGTTCCACAGTTAAAAATGTTTCTTTTAAGAATTGTTCTTTAGTTTGCTGTTCGTTTATGTATATAACGTTATCAAACCTATCTCAGACGGATCTTATTTGTAATTAATAATGTGTAACTTCACTTCCAGAGTTAAACACGTCCCCACGTGAGGATTCAGTACAATATCTAACAAAATTGACACGGAATTAATTAATAATGAATTTAGTTATACATTTTTCAATGGTGAAAACGATTTTCGCTCTGTTTTTATCCTACTTAGGTTTTAATTACTACAAATTTTTAAAACGTCAGTAGCTTTCAGAGCTGGAGCAATGAATTCTAAGAAACCAGAAGTGTTTTAGCTTTCATTTATTTTTGAGATCCGTACGATGAAATTTTTCATAAGTTTAATATGTTCAACGTTTTTCCATTTTAAAAATACATGCATGAGAGTTACAAATTTGGATCTTTTTTTGCTTGGTATCGACGATACTTGGGATTGATATTTGAGATGGATAATACTTGTTGGGATTGCTATATTTGTATTGCTACTTGGGATTGATATTACTGTACTTGGTATTGGTAGTTGAGATTGACAATACTTGGGATTGCTACTTGAGATAGATGATACTTGAAATTGTTTTTTAAGACTTCTACTTGGTATCTGTGATACTTTGGATTGGTGCTCTATTTAGGTCGATGCTACTTGAGATTGATTTTTGGGATTCATACTTGGGCTTAGTGACACCGAAAGTATTTTAGCATATAGTTACCTTTCTATTCCACCTTATAATTAATATCCACGCTCCCTAACAATATGGTATCGGCTCTACCTCTAGGCAATGAGGTAGTGACAGAATTGAAATCATTAAACCTAGTGGTGAAGTTGTGAACTAATATTAAAGCTGTGATCTATAATTAAAGTTGTGAACTATAATTGAAGTTAATAACACATAATAAAGGTGATATAGAGTATTAAAACTATAAACAATCACTGAAGCTGTGAATTAATATTGCAGTTGTGAACTATAATTAAAGCCAATATCTAGAAATGAAGGCGATAACTAGTATTGAAACTAAACTACCATTGAGCTGCTGTGAATTAACATTGAAGCTGTGAATTATAATTAAAGCCAACAACTAACAATGAAGGCGATAACTAGTATTGAAACTGAACTAGCACTTAAATTGCGAATTAACATTGAAGCTGTGAATGATAATTAAAGCCAATAACTAACAATGAAGGCGATAACTAGTGTTGAAACTGAACTAGCACTTAAGCTGCGAATTAACATTGAAGCTGTGAATGATAATTAAAGCCAATAACTAACAATGAAAGTGCTAACTAGTATTGAAACCGAACTAGTACTGAAGCTGTGAATTAACATTGAAGTTGTGAACTATAATTAAAGCCAATAACTAACAATTAAGGCGCTAATTAGTATTGAAACTAAACTACCACTTGAGCTACGAATTAACATTGCAGTTGTGAGCTATAATTGTAGCTAATAACTGACAAAGAAGGCTCTATCTAGTATTGAAACTGAACTAGCACTGAAGCTGTGAATTAACATTGAAGTTGTGAATTATAATTAAAGCCAATAACTAACAATTAAGGCGCTAATTAGTATTGAAACTAAACTACCACTTGAGCTACGAATTAACATTGCAGTTGTGAGCTATAATTGTAACTAATAACTGACAATGAAGGCTCTATCTAGTATTGAAACTGAACTAGCACTGAAGCTGTGAATTAACATTAAATTGTGAACTATTAAAGCAATAACTAACAATTAAGGCGCTAACTAGTATTGAAACCGAACTAGCACTGAGCCTGTGAGTTAACATTGAAGTTGTGAACTATAATTAAAGCCAATAACTAACAATGAAGGCTCTATCTAGTATTGAAACTGAATTACCATTGAGCTGCTGTGAATTAACATTGAAGTTGTGAACTATAATTAAAGCCAATAACTAACAATGAAAGTGCTAACTAGTATTGAAACCGAACTAGTACTGAAGCTGTGAATTAACATTGAAGTTGTGAACTATATTAAAGCCAATAACTAACAATGAATGCGCTAACTAGTTTTGAAACTGAACTAGCACTGAATCTGTAAATCAACATTGAAGCTGTAATCTATAATAAAGTTGTAAACTATAATTGAAGTTAATAACAGATAATGAAGGTGGGATTATTAAAACTATAAACAATCCCTGAAGCTGTGGATTAACATTGAAGTTGTGAACTATAATTAAAGCCAATAACTAACAATTAAGGCGCTAATTAGTATTGAAACTAAACTACCACTTGAGCTACGAATTAACATTGCAGTGTTGAGCTATAATTGTAACTAATAACTGACAATGAAGGCTCTGTCTAGTATTGAAACTGAACTAGCACTGAAGCTGTGAATTAACATTGAAGTTGTGAATTATAATTAAAGCCAATAACTAACAATTAAGGCGCTAATTAGTATTGAAACTAAACTACCACTTGAGCTACGAATTAACATTGCAGTTGTGAGCTATAATTGTAGCTAATAACTAACAATGAAGGCTCAATCTAGTATTGAAACTGAACTAGCACTGAAGCTGTGAATTAACATTGAAGTTGTGAATTATAATTAAAGCCAATAACTAACAATTAAGGCGCTAATTAGTATTGAAACTAAACTACCACTTGAGCTACGAATTAACATTGCAGTTGTGAGCTATAATTGTAACTAATAACTGACAATGAAGGCTCTATCTAGTATTGAAACTGAACTAGCACTGAAGCTGTGAATTAACATTAAATTGTGAACTATTAAAGCAATAACTAACAATTAAGGCGCTAACTAGTATTGAAACCGAACTAGCACTGAGCCTGTGAATTAACATTGAAGTTGTGAACTATAATTAAAGCCAATAACTAACAATGAAGGCTCTATCTGGTATTGAAACTGAATTACCATTGAGCTGCTGTGAATTAACATTGAAGTTGTGAACTATAATTAAAGCCAATAACTAACAATGAAGGCGCTAACTAGTATTGAAATTAAACTAGCACTGAAGCTGTGAATTAACATTGAAGTTGTGAACTATAATCAAAGCCAATAACTAACAATGATGGCGCTAACTAGTATTGAAACTGAACTACCCTCTTAAGCTGTGAATTAACATAGAAGTTGTGAACTATACTTGAAGGTAAGCTATTATTAAAGCCGCTAAATAGTATTGAAACAGTAATCTAGTACTTAAATAGCAAATTTTCACGATGTCCAATAGGCTACTTAGTGTATGAGTTATAAAGCGATAGAAAGATCTTCGTGAAATTGCCCAACAAAGACAATTTAATTTCTAAAAAAAAAAAATTTAATATTGTACAATAGTCACCAACATTTTATAACATTGATTAGTGAAATATTATTTGTAAAAACACCTTTCACAAACAACTATAAAAGTCCTTCTTTTCGTAAAAATTCAGAGTGTTCATAATAATTTAGAGAACAGCTTATTAAATATAATTTCACAAGAAAACAAACCATTTGAAGCAGTGATGAGTTACAAAATTTGAGTATTGTAATGAATTATAAACAGCTACTCTTTAGACTGTGTTGGATTTCTTGATCGATTGAAGGCTGTGTTACAAGAATGACAAACTTTCAGAATTGGTAAACAAACCCAACTTTTATAAAATATCCAACGAGTTGTTCCTTCTGAGGGACAATGTTTTTACTTCATTAATAACTGAAAGCTCCATTTACAGCTTTAAGCAAACAAGATTTGATTTACTCATAACAAGAAGTTAGCACTAATAGTACCCTTATTGATGTTGAGTAAAATAATGAAGCAGAATAAGGATGCTTTTTTAGAAAAAAATAAATAAGTGTTGAAGTTGTTAATGATAATTATTAATATCGGAAAATATATCACGCGCCAATTAGAGTTCATTTAGAGCAATTTTAAAATAGAATTGAGAGAGTATAAAGAGCTTGTAGGATATTTTCAACTTATGGATTTAGGGTATTTCGCACAATCTTAAATAACAGTTCCTTTTTGTAAATCACAACACAAAACTTTAAGTAGGAATGAATATAGTTTGAAACAGTAAATGTTTTCTACTTTAGCCGAGAAATGTTAACATTTTTTATTTATCTTAGTAACACTAGTTATATTACACTATTTAGTAATATTTACTTACATTTTTATATATTTTAACTTTCATTGTAAACAATACTTGAGAAGTAACCAATTAATATTTAAAATATTGAAATTACACGAAAAATACTATCGATGCTTATAGCTATTCTTATACCTGTACGAGCATAAGTTACCTCTTGTTTTCTTTGATTAAACTACTAACTTTATACTTTTAAAATAGGCCTAGATAAAGTTTGTAAGCCACTGACTTTTAAAATTCACTTCTACCAACGATTTTTCGTCAACCTCGAAATTTGTATACCAGTATTCGAAATTCAGTATAAGAATCACGTGATCATGTTCTCCCTAAAAATTTAGAAAAATCATCAAAATTAGAGTTTTAAAATTGATTTGAAACATATTGGAACCGTATAAGGGTTTATTACTTTAATATTTAAGCCTACGTCATTATTAAACGTCGATTATTCTTCCATACTTAAATTTCTATATGAAATAATATTTATGCTAAGGTTTATTAGAATTACGTACCTAACTGAATCCAAATTTGTAGGCGATAACTATATAAATGCTTTTATAGCCTTACTGTACTCGGCTTTATCTTCAAACGACCTTCAAGTTCACTTAAACTGATGTAGATAAACTAGTGATTCTATGTACAAGATTAATAAAATATTTTTTTGGCTACATCATTGGAATAATAATTAGGCCTATATTGAAAAAACACGTCTAATGAATTTATATGTCAACGAAGTAAGCAAAAAGTCTCTTATCAATATATCATTAATAAATGGTAAAGCATTTTAATTTTTTTACTTAAACCAATTAAGTAAAGTAGTAATTCAAGCATATTTTTACATAGTTTACATAAGAAAAACGGAAATATTAAGTAAAGTAATACTAGCAAATAACCTAATAGTAATATCATTTTGAGGTTAATTTTTAAAAGTCTATTTCTTCACAAAAACACATTCAAGATTATATATATATATATATATATATATATATATATATATTATATATATATATATATATATATATATATATATATATATATATATATATATATATATATGTAGACATCTCAAAAAGTTTTATTTCAAAATAAAACGTTCATATTCCCCAAACTGCATTTTGTACACGAGTTGTAAAACCTTTCCTCTGTGGCTATTTTTATTTTATAAAATTACATCAAAAACAACTAAAAATGATTTCTATTTATAATTAATTTAGAATAAAAAAGTGTTTTAGCTTAAGAAGATGTTTGCCTAGGTATCATATTCTACAATATTTAAGGATGCTGGTTGATCTAATATTTATTATTAAAGTTTTCCAAGAATAAAAAAGTTACATAATAACTATTCTATAACTGTACTTAACGAATTATACTGTATTTCTTAATTAAGTTTAATAACTTAATTTATAAATCTGATAAATTGTAAAATAAAAATGTAAAGTTAAATTAATAAATAAGTTTGTGAGTCCTGTTTTGTATGAGTTCTTATGGCTTTCCTGCAGGACATTAGAATATACAATTAGGAAATTGAACTAGTAAAAGACATTTATAAGGATATGTTACATTCCTATCTAATTCTTGATGGATTACATATGTTTTATAAATAAAATTACTTGAAGTTACGAATGTATCGATAGATCAACGACTGTCAAGTTCTTATACACGAAGGTAGCAGGTTGCCCATTAAAACATTTCACAACTGGGTTACAAAGTTAAGCAAAGCTCGAAATTATAACGACTTGGTTCAGAGGTTTAATAGTTGAAGCTGAAAACTAACCTCTAATAGCCGTTGCTAACGACGCCATCAACGTTAAATGAGGAGCAATATTTAAGCCAAATAGTTATTGTACATTGAAACCATAATCATCTGAATAGATTTATTCTCACTTCTAAGCAATATAGTTTTATGAAGTCTTAATGGAGTGAATTTCAAAAAATCAACTGAACATTACATGATTTATGTCAACGTTCTTGCAGCCAGTTGTGATAATATTTAGGAATTAAAAAAAGACATTCTCTTATTGTTTATAATAATTGTTAAGGTTAAAAACTGAGACTTCAACAGTAAAAAATAAATTATGAAAATGTCCCACTTCCATTAAAATAACTAGTTATGTTATTTTTTGTTAAAATAAACCACTGGGTATTTAAATTAATTCATTCTTTTATCGCCCACGTTGCCTATGGTTATTGTTAAGAATGAACTTGCACATAAAAACCATACACAAAAATGAACAATAGGCAAAACTTAAAAATCAACTATAAGTTGATTATATAATATACAAATTATAAAAAGACGCCATTCTGGTTTTGTCTCTCTCTCTCTCTCTCTCTCTCTCTCCCTATAAATAAATAAATAAATAAATAAATATATATATATATATATAATATATATATATATATATATATATATATATATATATATATATATATATATATATATATATATATATATATATATATATATATTTAATAAATTAAAAATATTTCAAAAACAAGAATACTTTTAATGAATATATTTATTCAAAGCTTTTCGCCGATTATATAGTATCAGCATCTTCAGAAAAAAAATTATCTAATAAAATACTTTTACAAAATTAAATCATATGTACTACAAAGAATCATATGTTTATAAGTATTGCACTTTATGTAAATTTTTCTATAACATCAATGACTTTATAAATAGTTTGGTGCCTTGATCTCACTTGAATTTGTTCATCAATTAATTTGTCTTTAACTTTATGCTTATAAATTTCCAATGTTTCAAATATATTCATTTTTAATCCTTTATTTAATTCTTTTATTAATTTCATATTTTCTATTTCCGGAAACTCATGTCCATTATTAATACAATGCGTAGCTAAATTGGATTTGTATATGTTTGGTTTGATATAAGCGTTTAAATGTTCTTTGTATCTTTCGTTTAATTTCTTTTTTGTTTGTCCTACATATAATTTATTACAAGTTTGACATTTTATATTATATACTCCATTTCTTTCGTGCATATTATTTTGATTTTTGTTATTGTTTATTAAATTTTTAATTTTATTATCGGTTTTATATGTAATTTGTAAATTTGTTTCTTTAAATAATCTTGTAATTTTATTTATTTCGTTACCAGTGAATGTAAAAGTTGTCCAAATATTTTCTCTCTTATTAGGTACAAAATTATTTTCGAGTTTCTGTTTTCTTATTATATTATTATTTAATTTATCTATAGTTTTTCTTTTATATCCATTTTCTAAACCAATTTGATATATTATATTTTTCTCTTTTATTTGATCATTTAAGTTCATTGGTATTTTGTGCATTCTATGTAGTAAATTATAAAGCGCTGCCATTTTTTGGTTGTATGGATGGTTTGAATAATTAGGTATTATTTGATTTGTCTGCGTTGGTTTTCTATATATATTATATTCAAATGATTCTTTATTTCTAGTACTTGTAATATCTAAATAATTTAGTTTATTTTTTAATTCAAATTCATGAGTAAATTTTATATTTTCGTGTATAGGCCTATTATTTATACATTTTAATATTTTGTCAATATTTAAAGCATCATTATTTGATATGTATAGATACCATCATCTACATATCTAAACCAGTGTCCATTTTGGTCATATGTTTTAATAATCTTATCTATATCAATGTCTATATTTTGTAAAAATATTTCCGATAATAGGCTGGCCATTGGAGAATTTTGATTTAATATGATTTTTAATGTATTTATTATTTCTTGTGTTAATGTTATATATATATATATATATATATATATATATATATACATCACGCACATTATAATGTACTCAAACAAGATTCTTACTTAATATATATGCGAGTTAACTTTCGAAGATTATTTACGTTATTGTTGGCAGTTGATGATCGACAATGAAGATACCGTAATTAATCTTCGAAAGTTAACTCACATAATATGAGGGGGCACCCGTTGAAAGCCATTTCATTAGCATACCAGTCATGATGGTATTTTTATTTTGGCCTCCGCAACCATCAGCGAAAAGGCGCCTCGTATTGTACTGAAGTAGGCCTAGCTTTGTTCCAGCAGACGCTATCTGTGAGGAACCTTTTGCGCTATCAGCTTCGGTCCATGTGTACATGTACACCTTATCTTGAGGCTGTTTGTCGGTAGATATACCCTCGCAAATACAAAAATTATACAGATATAACTGCCTGGAATAGTAAGCCGCCTGGTCAGGCAACTTAGGAAGAACAAGATTTTTTTGACAGTCGAAAGAGAGAGTTACTGTATTTTCTTTTGCTGTTTTCAAGTGTTTGAAAAATGCATTCGCTCTCTGTTTGTGACTAACAAATTCTAGCTGAAGATCTACATTGTTCTTATCGATTTTCAGCTTCTGTTCATACTGAATACATAGTGAACATTCAACTCTTTTGAAGAAGAACTATTGTACGTTGTATGGAGTTTCACAATGGACAAACTGTTTTGTAGGTAGAGAATGTTAGTTTTAGTATTCCTGCAGTAGTGACTTTCCAAAGGCACAAGTGACTCAATGAATGCTTTAACTTCAGTTTTACTATTTTTAAGTTGGTGAGATCGATGATTTTTCTTGTGCACATTTAGCTGTGTGAAAGTGATTACGACAAACTCTTTGGATTCGTTTCTTTTTAATGTTTAAAATATCCATGAGTGTTTGTTGACACACTTGTATCTCTTTTATGATACCACCATGTGAAGTAGGCACAAAATATTTTGTTTGGAGTTGATTTGTTTGTTTTCGTTCCCCACGGCACCTATTTCTTTTAGGGGATTCTGAAACTGTATACTTTAAAATTATATTATCTTGGTGAAGTTTAATTTTTGTGTAGTCAACATTTTTAGAAAAAAATATTTTGTGAAACTTACGGATATCCTGCATGGTTAAACCTGAACAGCCGAAAATATTTTTGGTTGAGTGATTACATGTTGGAAGTCGCGGTAGAAACTTTGAAAGATATCTTGTTTTCTTTTCAGTATTTTTCTTCCACGAATCTAGATTTTGTGCCTTTTTACGGCTTTTTCCTTTAAGCGAAGGAGTAATAGCACAAGGAAGAATTCTAACCTCATTCTCATAACTTGTACTTTGTTGTTGTTCATACATATTTAACTCATTTATTTACACTTAATTTATTATCTAGAACGAAAAACTACTACAACTTTATTAAAATAACGAAGAGAAAATAAACTACTAACGGAACTCTGCAAGAACACCAATTTTCACACTAATATTACAGACAAACTAACCGTTGAATAACTATGTTTTGTGTCTTGATTTAACCAGCTGAATATAGTAAACACAACAAAACAAAAATATTGTAAAGAAAAAGACTAGCAATAGCAAAAATATTACAAAATATATTACTATAGCGACAGTAATCAAGTAGTGGACATGGGCACTTTTGGAAATAAATATGTTTCTACATGGTTAATAAGAACAGGACAAGGTGCCATTTGCTACTGTACAAATTGACGAAATCAAGGCCCGCCATTTTTATATTCTGCTGTGGAGATGAGGCGTTTTGTTTCTTTCTAGAACTTTCGAAAGCAATTTACACGGGATTAGAGCTGTTTTGAAACTGTAAAACCTAGTTAGTCAAACAGAGGAGAAAAAACTGAATCCAACGATACCAAAAACTCTATTTCGATTTTCGGAGGACATGGATCCTTTTGGAAATAAACACCTCATATATACCAAGTAAGATTCTGGTTTCAGTACATTATAGTGTAAGTGATAAGTTAATACAAGAAAACAGTGTTGCTATATATATATATATATATATATATAATTTAAATCGTTCAGTATGGTTATGTATGTTTGTATTTACGTATATAAGGAGGAGAAATGTAACTTTTATAGATCTAAACAACAATTGATATAAGTCCGATGATCTATCAAATCAAACTTAAAATATATTTTTCTGTAAAGATTTTAACAAACAATTCAAAAGTCAAAAACAATAAACTAAATAAATACGAAATACAATTCCATTAGCGGTAATAATATTATGAATTACAAAGTGGTTTGGTTTGTAATGTAAAATTACACATCATGATATTATAATAAAACCATTGGTGAGTGAGATTAAAGTTCATTGCAGAATCTTATTTAAGGAAGTACTAATTCCAGTGCCAAAGGCAACAAGGAACCACTTTCACGTCAAGTTGCGGGAGAGAAATGGCTGCGATTTATTTCGTGCAAACAAAGCCTCATTCTTCTCCACAAACAAGTAAATTATAACTCACCTGACGTGAAGACAAAATGCTGTACTTGGCGAGGTATGCATGCGTATTTGTTAGAATGAGTTGTTGGTAAAAATGTTAAACTACACCTACATGCTTACCTTTAACATTTTGTTTCAATGTCACTGTCTAAGACATCTGTTACTGAAGATAGTTTTAAATATATTTTTTCTGTTTTTACGGTCAGATTAAAACCACTTATTATTATTATTATTGAATCGTTAACTTAAAAAAAGAACTGTATATAAATCGAACTGGAACTATTTTAGCAGCAAAAATTGAATTGAGTTTCAAACATTGGTTTATTAATATAACATTATATATATATATATATCGATTATTTAGAAACTGGTCCTGTTTTCTTGTCTTTTATTAGAGGGGCCACTGATAAGATTGGCAGACTCTTGAAACATGGTATACGTTCTGTCTACAAATCTAACATCACCATCGACACGGTTCTTGGAAATTCAAAGATAAGATCTAGGAAAACAATGGCATTTGCATCGTTTCTTGTGGGATATCAGACGTATCTCAGCTAGGCTTGTGGAGCATAAACTTAGCCTTAAAAGCAAGCAGAAAACGTCGGCTCTGTACAAGCTCCACTACGGTACAGGACATATTCTTGATATCCAGACTTGCCGACAGATTGCTCAAGTGGAAAACTACAGGGCTAGAATTATACGTGAGGCTGTCGAAATAGAGAAGCAAGGGAGTCTTAACTTGATGATACTTTGAGTTTGCCCGCAGTGTGGAAATGTGTCAACGACAAATTTTATCGGCAAAAATGTGAACAAAAGGAAAGGAATGTGAGAAATTGTTTGGCTAAGGTGTGTGTGAATAGACGTCAATAAGTGGGGCTTCATTCCTCTATATATAGGAGCAGAGTTGTCTGCTCTCTTCATTCGCTCTTCAATTGTTGTTGGGTTCACCTCGTCAATGCTAGATGAGATTCTAGCGAAACATTGGAACTGCGATTTTTCGCACTGCAGAATGAACGGATGTATTCCGGATAGTAACTATTCATCATATTTTTACATCCGTAAAGAATTACGTATCAGCATATATATATATGTATAACATATATTTTAGATCGGCTACCGTACTCTATAAAAAGGTTTTATTAAAAATAAATACCATCTTGTTGGATTTGTTCGTTGAATATTTTATTTTTATATATATAAATGTTGCCATATTGACATTTTCGTTCTCAATTTGGTTAGTTATATAAATTATGCTGTTCAGAATAAGCTTTAATAGCATGTCTAGCATTGTTTAAACTATGTAGGCCTGTCTTTGTTTAATTCAAGTCTTCAAATGTTCTATATATAAATAACAGTTTTTCGTTTGACCTATAGATACAGTTTTAAAGTCCTAAATATACAGCTTACATAATACAAACAAGATTCTTCATGATTAGTGTATGCAAAGGTAATGACTTCGTAAAGAAACTAAGAAATAAATTATATATATATATATATATATATATATATATATATATATATATACATACATATATTAAAATTTCATTCTTGAATAGGAATTTAATATTATATAATACACTTTCTCTCCATTATATTTTCAGCCATTTTTTGTTAGGCTGCTAGAAAACGCTAAGACTTTCTGTTATGTTTTTCACTCTTTTACATCACATTAAAAAGTGATATTTCACAAGACCAATTTTTTTACTCCAAGCACCAAAGGCGCACGAGAGTTACTCAAGCACAAAAAAGATTATAAACTCGGGAGCAGATGCACAGCATGTTGTGTTTTCCCCTCCGTATCAAATTCTGTAACGTTTTTTGAATATTGAATGAATTTATAAAGATACCCTTTTCTTAAAAAAAAAACATTTATATTCTGTAAACTTCAAATAGTGTAACACTCATTGTTTGTTACTTTATTTTGCAGTGTTTAGTGACTATGATCGTATTTATGTCGTAAGGTCGAGGCTCTCTGGCGAAGATTTAAATTTATAAAACATAGACCATTAAATAAATTTAGTAAGGTAGTTGGTAGCCAGCTTCGCCAGACGATGAAGGGTTTTAAGACCCACATATCAATCTAATTACCCTTGATTCAAAGAAACAGGGAATCAATCTGTCCAGATTAGCACACAGATTCTCAGATAAGTAATTCGACAAATTACTGTTACATAAATTTAAATTCATGATATATTTGAAAGCTATAATCAGATTTGGTGTTAAGTATTAGCTACTGTTATTGAAAAAACAAACTGGTATCTTTACTAATACAGTTCCAAGGCACCTGAAAAAGCTGTTTGAATATAACTTTAAAATTTTTGTTGTTTAATAATAATGAAAGGAGTTACAGAAATTAATTAAACATCTATTTCCCTAATAACCATAAAACAAGCAATGCATGAAAGAGCATATTCTATAATTGGTTCTCTGGTTATACGGGGTACACCAACAGGATAGTCTCGGGCCACTTTCGATATAAATGTTTGCACTGATATAATGTCGTAGCTCAGAGATATCGTGCTGGATTGGTGAGACAAACGCTTGTTCTTTCACGTTACCCCAGAGAAAGCCAAGAGGTCTGGAAGAGCCTGGCGGCCACACCATAATTAGTCTGTTTGAGACGCACGTCCTGTCTACTATCCACCACCGAAGAAGTTGAGTAGTGGACAAGGCCACCATCTTATTGGAAAATAAAATCGTTGTTGTATATGTAATGGTACATCAGGAAAGCAGACAGTCCAAAATAGATAATGATAAGCAGCACCTGTGGTTTCGTACATCCGCGAGGAATTCCTGAACCTGACCACCAGGGACATCTCAATCCTTTTCAGTTTCTTTAAGAAATTTCCAAACCTCTGTCACGCGCACAAGTGGTGACTGGGAACTTCTCACTTTATGAAATCCTAATATTACCTTAAATGTTATCTAGACCAATCAGGATTCGTTTAGACCACGTAGACTAACTTGAAGCATCCCTGGGAGTGGTTAGCATCCGAGGAAAGGGGCACTATAAAACCCTCTACCCGGACAATCTCAGCATCAATAAGACAACTTCAGTGTGAATATAAGTTTGAAATGTAGTTAGAGTCAGTTAGCAGTTATTTTGTTAGTCTTACTATTTAAAGTGCGAAATGGGATTCAAGAATTGTAAGTTGAAAATTAATTATATTTGTGAATCCTAAACAAACTGTGTCTAGATTTATTAACAACTGTCTCTTCTCTTGTCAATGAGTCAAGGAAATTAAAATTCTATGGCCGCTTCGGTGGCGATACTTATAGGTGTATATTGTAGGGTTTATTGTAACATAACTAGTAAATCACGAGCATATCCACATAGCCACTTGGGTTTCACAGCTACTACTATGTTAAGACGATTCTAACGGCACTACTACTTTGGCTCTAACTTTGGACTTGGATTCATAGTTAAAAATTATCTCACTAAGGAAATCATCATGCAACGATAATTTTCTATCTGGAAACAAAATTCGAGGCGACATATTTCACCACCACCAGTTTGAGGTTGCATTATTAAAGATGGTGTACTTTGAATATTGGTCGTTTATAAAAAACTCGCCACCCAAATATATGCGTAAGAATTTTAAAACTTAGTAAACAGAAAATCCAGATTCAAGTTTTTAGAAAACATTACGCCTAAATAAGTAAGTTAAAATCTGCTTACACACAGGCTATTTTAAAATACGCTTAGTTACCAAATTCATAATTACAAAATGCTATACTAACCCATAATTAAATTTAACTTTTACTGTTTGAAGTGGATAACAAATCTGGAATAAGAAGGTGTGAAGCGTGGATACGTCCAGGTTCATTATTCACTAGGCAGTTACGCAATTTATGAACGTTCCAGGTTTCCTCTGCATCAAATATATTGTGCGTTGTTATAATTACTCAAAAGTATAGTATTGTCAGTTTTAACGCTGATTTAACATTATTATATGTTTACTAATTATGATAATTAAATTTGTTTAAATAGGTATTTATAACAGTATGTGATTTAATACCGGAGGGGGGGGGGTGCGATTAACTGCATCTACTAAGAGGGGTTTGTTACCCTAGCTAACGTAACACCTAGTCTAATAACACTCAATCCCACGACACACTGCGACGGGTAGAATTCTGATTAGCAAATACCGTCGCAATAATATTAAAATTTCGAAATGTTAAAATGTGAAAGCAAAGCCATTAGAAGGGATAAGGGGTTTTGTATATTTTAAAATACCAGTAAATTACATGGAAAGGAGAGAAAACCTCAAAATACTCCTACAATCACCATCGACATTCGAGAAGACGCAGCTTGTCAAGAGGGAATGGAGCTGCCCTGTACCAAAATTCGCGAAAAAGCCGTATAGAAGAGTTAAACCCAAATTAAAGAAACAGACAATATTTTGATCATTTTTGAGTGAGCTTGCTTTGTGTAAGAAACCGAAAGCCCAGCGGGGGAAAAGTCGCATGATGTCGTGACGTAGATTTTAGAAGCCACCCCATTGGTTGAGAAAACATGGTACGATATGTCTCGTGGGAACGAGAAAGCCAAGCGGGGGTTAAAAGAAACAGCGTTAGTCGGGACTTCAAAGAGGGAGGACGTCGGTTCGGTCGCTCCAAGTCACAAGCCTTTGTTTCAATTTGTGATCTGTAAATGACGACGATGAAAATGACATGCTAAGCGCGAGACTGGTCGTCGCTAAAATGTAGTCGCGTGTGGTTTTGGAACCCTTTTGGAGGCGGTAACTTCTCCAAAAGTGGTCTCCAAAGTTTAACATCTATGTGGCGGCGTTCTTAAGAAGTTTGTGTGTGTTAGAGGTAAACAATATGAAAAAATATTAGAGTCAGTAAGGTAATTTATAAAGAACAGTGCTTCAAATTTTATATAAAACAGTGAACAGCGAAGAAATCCAAATTTAATTAAATGTAAATTTTTAAATCAACCTTTTATATATGAACAGTGAAAAATAAATAATTAAATAAATAATTGAACAATAAGAACTTAAGAACTGAAATAGGGAGAGCAAAATTTTATAAGTTTCAAAATCGGGATATTAAAATTCTACTACGTCAACGCAAAAGGGACGTACTGGAAGGGTAGACAAAGGAATTCGCAGCAGGGATCGGTCAAGATAGGTGACACTCGCATACCAAGATGGCCACCCCAGAAACAAACGATCTCGAGGGAGAAGAAAGAAAAATCTGACAGGATTTAGGAGTGACCCTGCGATTAAGGTCAGGTTAATTTCTCTCGTTTTCATTTAATTAAATTAAAAATTCTATATTGAACAATTTTTGGGAAAAGTTGACATTTAAAAATAATTCAATTTCAAGTAAAATTTCTTTTGTAGTTAAAGAATTTCAAACAATGGCTTTGTTTAATTCATTAGAGGGGGTAGTGGTTAGTGGGGGAAATTCCCACCACAAAATGGAGGCGTCCTCCAAACTAGTTTATAAATATGAAATAGAATTAAATTATTAGTAAATTGGAATTTTTTTTTAAATAGAGAAAGTTATAAATTGTTTTGGAAAGAAATTAATTAGGTAAATGTTAGAAATTAAAGGTTTTTTTTTAATATAAAAAATTAGCGATAAATGAATAAAATGTAAACAGGTGTTAAGAAATTTTTTATGACTTTTGTGCAAAAGAAGTCAAATAAGACAGATGATTTAACAGAAAAGGTTTCTTTCTTTTTTTTTTAGACCAACGTTAAATATGTAAAATTATTTAATGATAATCAAGTAAAATTATTAAATGAGAGAAGGTTAAAATTAATGAATGAGAATTAACTAAAATTAATTAATAATAAGCAATTAAAATTAATTAATGAGAAAAGGTTAAAATTAATTAATGGGAAAATTAAAATAATTAATGAAAAATTAATTAACATTTATAAATCAGATTTAATTAAAATATAAAGTGGTTTAAGGGTTTACAAAATTATTTGGAATTAAAATAAAAGGGTTGGGAAATAGAAAAAAGCGGGCAAAACTAAAATGTGAAACAATTTCTTTGATTTAAAGTAGACAATAAAAATAAAAAGTAAATATTCAGCAAAGATTATGTGGGTCTAGTAAATCAATTGTTAGGCTAAGAATTTCAAGTTAAGATGTAATATGTTTGTTTAATTAGTTATAGAAATATAAAAAATTGTTGGCTCGTATAACTTGGTTTTTTTAAAATATTAATTGTTTTAAATGGGATAAGATTGTTTAGTGGTATAACTTTTGTTCTTCAAAAAGTTTAATGGTGTTTTATATGGGATAAGATTGTTTAGTGATATAACTTATGTTTTTTAAAAAGTTTAATGTTTTTTTTTGCGATAAAATTGTGTATTGATATAACTTATGTTATTCAAAGGATCAGTTTTTAAATTAAATGGGTTAAAGTTATTTGTTGATGAAGTCAAGTTTTAAAAGTTCCATTGTCTAATTTTATGTAAAGGAGTTAAAACCAAATGTTTAAGATTTGCAAAATCACATAAAAAGAATTGTTTATTTCAAAGGGTTTGAAAAAGGTATTGTCAAAGATGAAGACAGTTTTATTTTAAAAAAAAATGAAACAAATTTGGTTTTAAATATTGAAGGGTTAAATGAACATAATTAAATGACACTTTTCAGTTAATATAACTAAAAATTATTTTTCTTATAACTTTTGTTGTTAATATAAATTCAGTAAGAAGTTTACTTAAATTTTGTATAGAAGGGGTAAAAGAAAGGGTTAACTGAGTAAAGAGTTACCACTGACATTGAAATGTGTATATTGTAGAATATAAAAGAAGAGATAATGAAATACTAAACAGAAATGAGTTGCTAATATTTTAAAGAGCTAGTTAAAATAAGAAAACTGCAAAATGTTATGTAATTTCAAAATTAAGGGTAAAATAAAAATGTAATTTTTACTAACTTGCCAACAAAACAATAGTGTTTTTATTTAAAACAGATTTCTTACACACTCCTAAAACCTGAGGGTCATTTCGCCAAAAAGATGCCTTCAAAGAACTCATTCCCCCGGGAAATACATACCCAAAGGGTTAAATTTCAGCAAATTAGGTTTTTTATAATAAAGTCCAGTGACCTGTTCTCTGGCAGATTTTGGCACAGTATCCTAGTTTGGCTAGGATAGGCCCTGTCAGAATTCTGAGCTTGCGGTGGGGTAAAGGTGGCGGCGGCCGCGCCGGTGGCCCGTGCGGGGCGGGTTGGCCTGCGGGCGGCGCGGTGCGCGCTCCGCTGCAACACACACTGTCACACAATGAGCACC
The DNA here is from genome assembly GCA_036971475.1 of Prosapia bicincta. Lineage (NCBI taxonomy): Eukaryota > Metazoa > Arthropoda > Insecta > Hemiptera > Cercopidae > Prosapia > Prosapia bicincta. Next base: position 37,765,108 of record JBAIZL010000001.1, read on the forward strand.
AACACAATTTTACACATTTTGGTTACTCAGTTGTTGTGAAAAATGAAAAAAAACTCAAAAATAATTTTATTTATCTAGTACTTGTCATATTAGGGAAGGCAGTCTCCTTGCGCGTATTCAGTGGTAATCTAATATCATTGCATCAGTCTGTTATTCAAATGTACACGCATAAAAACAAAATTTAGAGATTGTAATGTAAAACAATCATGAAAATAATAATTTAGTTTCTATGTTGAAGAATGTTTACCCCACTAAAAACAATAGAATTGTATAAGAATCACAGGTGTTCAGTCAAAGATATAGACCTAATCGATGGTAATCAATACTTAGTATTTTATTTTTCCTTTTTATAAGTCATTTCAATTACGGAATGAAAGAAATTTGTTATAATTTACTAAAACGTCTGTAATATTTTACGTGGAATATAGATTTGTATCATGTCATATAGTATAGTAGAGAATTAAAATAATATGAAATTCTTGAAATTCCTAATTAATTATCTTTGTTACAGTTGGGAATACTGGTATACATTTGAGTGCCCTCTTCTGCCTTTACTAACATTACAACTTACAATTGAAAAATTAACTTTGTTTTAATTAAAAAGTTAATCCTGTGCTTGAAGTTGTCTGGTTAGTTTGAAGTTACAATGAAATTAATTATATCAAAAGTTCTCATATTTAATTAAAATAAATTGTTTTTCTCCCTTGACTGAAAAAAGTTGTTAAAATTATCACAGAGATCAAACCTTACATTATGTCTATTGGTTGTGTAAATTGTTTAACTGTTATTTTCGTTTCCCGTTACACTTGACGCAATTCTAACGGAATTCAAACAACCAGGTTTTTAGACAAGTGTTTCGTAAATGTATTATTTAAATTAACTGTTATAATATTAATGACATAACGAACTGTACTTTATTACAACTTCTAAAAAGAAAGAAGTAAATCTTCTTGATTGAGAACAATTCAATCTGTTTTTATATAATTATTTCTGCTCGATTTCAATGAATTGTTTTCACAAATTCACTGTTGGTTTTGTTTCAGGTTTGCCACGATTTGTGAATAGTAATTAATGTTTTTGAAATTAATATTTCCTATGGCAGGCTAGACTATTGTATTTTGGGCGGACAATTATCTTTGGCTTTCCGTCACGCTCACGGGTCGCCCTTCATATTTTTCCGTAATTAAGTGAAACATATGATATCATACATCAGCTGGTAATTTAGGATATGTTGTAGAATAGAAGTTTTAATGATATGTTAATAGAATGTCAGCCTTTTTATTTCTAGGTCGAGAAAAACATTCAAATTACGCAGCAAAAACGACCATTTTCATAGGGGCGGTTTCTATTGTTGAACGAACTTTGATGTCACGTAAATTTAAAGAGAATCAACCGTTATAAGTAAAAAATGTGTAATTTGAAAACAAATGGTTTCAACAAACGCTCTAAAAGTATAAAACAATTCAGAGTGTTTCGGAAATTATTTTCTCAGATAACCTATTAATCGCACTAAAAAACTTAAAGAAATAAAATAAAAAACGTACATAGGCTATTTTAAAAAACTATTTAAAATTCCAATGATAAAACTATAAACTTGAATTAATACTGAAAATATTATAAATTTTCTTCGAAAATTCCATAAAAAGTAATTAAATGTTTTATCCCTAAATTACGTAAATGTGATTTTTAAAGGTTGGTACAAAATATTTTTCAAGTCAGCGCAAAATTTTAACTAATATGTGTATAAAATAAATGCGTAATCTCTTAAACATCTAAACTAATTTTGTATTTTTTTACACAAATCAAGAATGCTTTTATCGGTCAATTTGACTCATACACTTTTAGATGTTCAAATTGTTTTCAGTTACATTTTATTTCTGGGGACTACTGCTCTTGAATGGAGAAAATTTGGGATTATCTAATAATGAAATAATCTTATGATATAATAATATTTGTAATGAATTTTTGCTTGCAACTGACATTTACCTCATTATTAGAAACCTGGATTGTTTTTGAATGTGTGCAGCCCCTACAACAAATGACGTAACATTTAGTAGGATTTTTGTACTTACCTAATTATTTAAAATGTGTTTATTAGGAAGTGTAAAATAAAAGTGTTTATACTCCAAAACTACATTAAACTCACAAAAAAGTGTACAAAACTTAGGAAACAGGAATCGGATAATTTAAAACCTGACTTAATTTTAAAGTTTCCCCCCCATAAATCAGAAAATATATTGAACGACAATATTAGCAACACAATATCGTAGCGGATTTAATAATAAATTTATCGTGGTATTCATTTGTTTAATACATTGAGGTACTCGATCATTATTCCCAAATCGAGTAATCTCATACATTGATCAATCTCTAAACTGATATTGTCAAGGCTAAAGGTAACTTTGAGTTATGTATTTGCAAAGAAATAACATAAAATATTGAAATCCTTTTTTCAAATTGATTTCTAATTAAACTTTTATTAAATTAAAGTTAGTTGTAATAGTTTTTGCTTTTATACCAAAGTGCTCAAAAACTATTAAGATTTACTAAGCACTGAAATATTGGTGTCGAGTAACGAACACGCTTGATTGGTTAAATTCACGACCACATGCAAAAACTCTCGGCTCAAACGCACCAGTTGTTATTTGAGCAGTGAACAGAGATTGAAAATAGATTAACACCTTTCAACTACTAAGTTAAAATAATAAAATCCAATTCGTTCCAATGTTGGAAGCAAATGCTATATTAAAAAAATCCAGCTTTCAGTTTGGAGTAAAAAAGTAATGAGAATGAAACCATGCACAGATAACACAGACGCCTGTAAAAGTGTCTATAGGCTTCTACTCGTACTTCCGATTAGAAACTTCACAGTTGCACTACTGACTGTAATATACAATATACTTTGTTTACAGATTTGCGATCTGTAAAAGGGAAAAACGTCTCACCTGTTAATGGGGATTGTTAAAATGTTCTCAATACATGTCTCATTGTTGCACAGAGTTCTCCTTTGACTGAGCCTAGAAATATGTTTATAACTTATGATAACGTATGTAACTAGGTGTAAAAGAAACATTCTTTTGTAATAATTACAATTATTGACCTCTTATCTGACGAATATATTTATCCTCATAACCACATTAGTAACTTTGATTTTGAAAGATAATTTGCCAAACAGACTTCGTAGAAAAGCTCTCATAACCTATTTCTAATATCTGTTTCATCTTATTATATCTATGATAATGTAAATTGTAATAACTTTCAGTTAAAAATTCTAGGGAAAAGTTTATATATATATATATATATATATATAAGTTTACCTTCAGGAATAGTTACAGATACACACACACACAACCTCCCCCCCCCCCACACACACACACATATATATATATATATATATATATATATATATATATATATATATATAAAGAACTAAGTTAAAATACAAATACAAGAATTATAATTGAATTTACAATTATACAACTGAAATTCAATTATGATTCTTGTATTTGTATCTTGACTTAGTTCTTTATTAATACACAAGAATACATATTGCGATATATATATATATATATATATATATATATATATATATATATATATAACTGTTATATTATATACATACATAACAATATGAGTATTATGTAATTATGTAGTCTATATTGTAAGCCTAATTATGTAGCCTAAATATAAAATTAGTTAAAATTTGGTGTCGTCTTAAGAATTTATTTCTTTGGTTTTTGATGGACAAAGTTTCGTCAGCATAATAAAATTATTTTGTATGAAGCAACTGTGGCGTAATGTTTATTTTTAAATAAATAAAACCTCTAAACCACAAATAACATTTATTTAAACCTTATGTACATTTCGATTGCTCAGCAATCATCTTCAGAGGTATTTAAAAAATACAACCAACTTTAAACAACATAATACAACAAATATATAGGCATAAATTTGTAACTACTTCGCCACGCCCCTTAAATTTAAAAAACTAGTACGACCAATCACGTTGCAGTAAAATCCCCCTCTACAACTTGGTCAGGTCTTCCAACTCTCATGGTGAAGAGTTACAGTTACAACCATTTCAATTTTACTAAAAAACAAAAATATTATTCATTAACAAAGTTATAACTATCTCCTAATTAATGAATATAACTGAGATTTAGGGATAGGCCCTTTATCACAATTTAATAAATTATTTCCGTCATATTTGTGAATGTACAAACTTTCAAAACTATTCAAAAGACCTTTTGAATTAACAGTTTTCATTAATTTTAGATCATTTAATTCTAAAGTGTGTTTAGTGTTTAGAATTTGTTCTGCAACACTAGATTTTTCAGGTCTTTGAAATTTTATATGGCTAATATGTTCATTAAATCTGGTTAATATTTTCCTTTTTGTTTTTCCAATATAAATTTTACTACATGAATTACAATTTATTTCATAAATCCCAGATTTATCTATCATCTTTATTTTATCTTTAGGGTTACCTAATACATTTTTTAAGCTATTTAAGCTTTTGTAAGCTACTTTTAAATTTACCTGTTTAAAAACTTTTTCTAGACCTTTTGTTGAATCCATATCGAATGGTAGGCTAATGAATTGATTTTTAATATTTTCTTTTTGTTTTATTAAGGTAGTAGAATCGTTTCTAAACTTTTTAAATTTTTGTTTCCTCAATATATTATCTATTATTTTAGGATCATATCCATTGAATTTAGCGATTTCTTTAATTTTGGCCAACTCACATTTAAATCTATTTTTATGCAATGGAATAGTAACTAATCTATTAACCATAGTGTTAAAAACTGCTAATTTATGGGATTTGCAATGGTTAGAATCTACCGGGATATATCTATCATTATTTGTATGTTTCCTATATATATCAAATTCAATTTTATTATTATTTCTAATACATAATACGTCAAGAAACGGTAAACATTTATTATGCTCTATTTCAAAAGTAAATTTAATGTTTTTATGTTCATTGTTAATTAATGATAAAAATGTTCTACGTTAAACTCTTTGGTATTAAAAATTGCGAAAACATCATCTACATATCTAATCCATACTCTAGGAAAATAGAGTATGATATATGATATATATATATATATATATATATATATATATATATATATATATATATATATATATATATATATATATATATATATATATATATGATATATATGATATAGAGTATGAATTCATGTTTTTACTGTAACAACCTGGTATTAAATATATGGCATTTATGTTGCACATAGTAAATAAGTACAGATTGACAACTCGTTAAACTACAATATGAAAGTAGTATAGTAGAACGCCGTAACTGCGGAGCTACAAACATGTTACACTTGGTAACACAGATGTAATGTTCAAAGCGTTGATCTGTGTTCATTAACTAGATCATTTTAGTTGAAACTAAAACTAAACTAGCACGTTTTTGTATAATTTTACCCGTATTTTATTAAACTATTGGTAAATTGAAATGAATTTATAGAAATTGAGAGTAAGCCTCCACGCTACTATAAACCAAAGTTAATCAAGGATTACGTCGTTGTTATCCGTCTAGAAGCTCTTTTCACAAAATTATTTACCGAGTAACCGAGACACCCAACAAGACCCGAACAACTAGAGTTTGCAGAGGAAAGCTATGCTACAAATAGTTTTACATCTTTAGGACGTATAATAATCATATCAGACGAGTACCAACTGGAAATAGAAAAAAATCAATTCTTTCCCATGACGCATGAAGTCATCGTTACTAAATTAAAAGTTGGGGCCCTTTTAAACAAGTCAATTCCTTTATGTAATTAGGACGTGTGACAACTGATGAAGACAAAAGAGTAATTGATGTGAAACAAAGAAACAGGTATACAAAATCTGTGCTTTTTAGAAAGAAGGAAATAGTATGCGCATACATTATTGATGTAAAAATAAGAAAGAAATTAATGTAACTTGTATTTGGCAAGTGGATTTATTACAGGTGGTACATGCACTGTAATCTCAAGTCCTCTTCGAACCATTTCAAATGGAGGTTAATATAATTTTTTAAAATAGTATTAAAAAAAGAATTTTGCATTAGCTTTGACATTATGATGGTCCTTTTTCCAAGAAACTGTAACAAGGTTGCTATTAAACTTTGCAAAGATTTACAATTTTGGCTAAAGACCCATATATGGTTGAAAGAAACATATGTACAGGTGTTGTATCAATCTGTAAAAATTATAATTATAATTTAAAATATTTAAGATTTAATTTTTTTTTAAAATGGCAAACTAGCTCAGGATTTAATAAATTGTGTTTCGTGAAATATTCTGTACGCCTTCTGGTCTTCTGAGTAAATAGGTCACAGAAACTTATATTGCCCATTATAAGCTGTTCGTTTTTGTATTTCCGTATGTAAAGCTAGGATTATCAGTTCAATTTTCAACAAAATGCCGAATAGGAATTTTCGTGCTGGGTTACAGGAAATTGATATCCGTTACAAAGACATAGTATAATGCGACCATTTCCCAAACACTCAGGCAGGCAGTTTAGGACAGTGGTTTATCAAGTGTTAGAAGGTCTCAGAGCCATACAAATAAAAAGGGAAACAATTAATAGGCCTATTTATTGGTAATTCATTTCAACCCCGAAAATAAAATATATTAAAGATAAGGAATAATAATTAATTAATTCCTATTAGGACAAAAATTACAGTTAAGAGGGAGGTGTTTTATATTTTCTTTAAGCTCGTATGTTGGCTATAACGTGTATCAAGTGTCTGTGTAGTCCGTTAGGGAATTGTGTCTTTCAAAATTAAATCCCTTAATCAATGTTAGAGTCGGTCGTAAAAGTCAGCACTGAAACACCACTGAGAGACTGCAACGTGCAGTAATTGTTTTATGGCAGCACGTGACAACTGGTTTTGGAGACGCTGTGATAAAGTTGGCAATGCAGGTGATTTTTTCACGGAAGGGAACTTACTTATATAAACACAGTTTTTTTTTTTTATCAAAACGTATTTCACTTCTTCATGAATAAATGCATTAAAAAAATCCCATTAATAATGAATTAAAAATAGCTATTTTTTTCAATACAAGTTTTCACCAGTAGTCTTTAACAACGTTTTTTGAAATTAATTTCATGCAGGTACTTTATAAAATAACCATAGTATAAACACTATTAAAAAAAGTCTAAACATAAAATTTCCTAATATTTGATGAATGTTTTAAATATGCTTAAATATATGTAATATTATTTGTAAAAACAAAACCGTCTCTAATGTTTTGAAATATGTTATTACTAAGTTCTGAAATTAAAATATTTAACCGTATAATTATTAATAATTTCAGGATTTTCAATTACAGTTTGAAATCACTATTTTCAGTGTCTTATTATTTTATAATGGTAAAAATATAAAATAATATAAAAAAACATAAATTTATTATTACGTTGTTAATAATAATGCATCTAATTATTATTTGTATTCGTAACTACACTTATATAGAATACTTGATTATCATGTATCAAGTAACTTTAAATATTACTTGTAACTTAAAATATTAGATCATTAGTGGTTATACTTTACTTTTTAAAGAGTTTTTAATACGCATTTATTTATACCCCTTATACCCGTAACCAGTTACCATTAAGATTCATAACAACGATAAGAATGTATTTAATAATATAACTTTAAAAAAAAAAAATCTGTTCACTTGTTAAACAGGTAGTTACTTTTGTCAAGAAAATCTTAAACCGGAAGTTGATTTTGATGTATAGAAATTATAATTATGGCAGAGGAAACAGAAGTCTTCTTAACTAAAAGAAAATTTATTGCTAGATAAATTTAAGGAAAGAAGATGTGATAAAGTTTTCAGGAAATTGAAATGTCTCTTATTTTCCTAATTCGGAGCAAGGTGAACAGTAATCAATCTTTGAATTAAAAATATTCATCGCTGACAATCTAGATTCTAGTCATTAGAAAAATTATAAGTTTAAAGTTACAACTTTCAGTGCCTTTTGAATTTACTTCTTAGAACTTATTTCCTGTTAAAAATAAACTATGTACAAGTAAAATATGACAGTATAAGAGATCGTTCCACACAATATATATGTAAATAAATAAATACACACATATATATATATATTTTAATTATATATATATATATATATATATATATATATATATATATATATATATTTAAGATCAAATAATATACACAAATACAGGAATATTTAATTTATTGAACAATAAACTCAAAGCTTTTCGTTGGTTTACATTACCAACATCTTCAGGAGTTACAATAGTAAGAATGATTCTAACAAACATGAATCTACTAGATAAAGCAATACACAGTTGCCAAATCTATTACAATATTGCCAAACCTATTCCACTGCTGCCACAACATTATATACATTGAACAAAGTATGGTATTTAGAACGTATTTGAATTTGTTCATCTATTAATTTGTTATTAATATTATGCTTGTAAATTTCAAATGCTTCACATACGTTCATTTTTAACCCTTTATTTACTTCTTTTATAATTTTCATATTATTTATATAAGGAAACATATGATTATTATTAATACAATGGGTTGCGAAATTAGACTTATATATATTTGGTTTTAAAAAAGCATTAAAATGTTCTTTATACTTTTCTTTTAATTTTTTCCTTGTTTGTCCTATATAAACTTTATTACAAAATTCACATTCTAATTTATATACTCCATTTTTCTCATGTATAGGCCTACTATTTATATTATTATTATGGTTAATTATATTTATTATTCTATTATTGGTTCTACATGCAATTTTTATGTTTTTATTAGTAAATAATTTGGAAATATTTTTCATTTCAAAACCAGTGTAAGTAAAAGTACTCCATATAGTATTATTATTATTACTACTATTGTAATGAATATTATTTTTTATTTGTTTTTGTAATATATTATAATTCAATTTATCTACCGTTTTCTTTTTGTAACCATTTTCTACGGCTATCTGGTGTATTATGTTTTTTCCCTCATTTTATTTTCATTGCTCATAGGAATTTTATTCATTCTGTAAAGAAGATTATATAAAGCAGCCATTTTCTGATTATATGGATGATTGGAATAATTAGGTATTATTTGATTGGTTAATGTAGGTTTACGGTAAATCATATATTCTAAACTCGTTTCATTTCTAATAATTGTGATATCTAGGAAATTTATTTTACCGTTATTTTCCATTTCATATGTAAAATCGATACTATTATTAATTTTATTTATTTCATCTAATATATTTAATTAATTTATATTATTATTATTTGATATATATAACCCATCATCCACATATCTAAACCAATGTCCATTTTTATCATACTTTTTTATAATTGCATTTATATTACTATCTATTTCTTGTAAAAATATTTCAGAAATTATACTGGATAAAGGGGAACCCATAGCTAAATCATCTTCCTGTCTATAAATTTTATTATTATATGAAAAATAGTTTTGATTTAATATTAATTTCAATGTATTAACAATTTCTAAAATTAATTTTGTATCTTTTTCATATTGAGAAATTTTAGATTTTATTATTTCAATAGTTTCTTTGATAGGAATGTTAGAATACATATTTCTAATATCAAAGGATATCAATTTCGTATTTTTATCTATATTAATATGATTTAAATGTTCAATAAGATTAATTGAATTATTAATAGTATAATTATTATTATGTTTTACTTTATCCTTAAGAATATTGGCTATAATTTTTGATATTTTGTAAGATGGAGCATTTATAAAATTTATTAAAGGTCTAATTGGCTTATCTATTTTGTGGAGTTTAATAAGTCCATTCATTATCGGAATTTTAGGATTATCATTTATATAATTATAAAAATTATTTTTATTAAATAATTTATAAGATGTGTTTATTATATTTTTTATTTCATTTTGAAATTTTCTAGTAGGATCTTTATCTAAAATACAAAATTTATTTTCATTTATATATTTTTCTGTTTTGGCAATATGTTCATTTTGATCAATTATAACAATAGCATTACTTTTATCTGCTTTTACCGCAATTAAATTATTATATTGTAATTTTTGTTTAATATTAATAATTTCTGAATATTTTTTCTTGTATGAAACATTAACCTCACTGTTCTTAATAATTTTCTTTAATTCAGAACTTGCTGCAATCCTAGTATCTTCTTGTATATTATCATCTAATTTACTAATAGCTAATTCAGTATCCATTATGACATTATTAATGTCTTTCATAATATTTCTCTTTAAGTTAACTTTATTATTTTCTAAAATTTTTAGTCCACTACTATTAAATGTAATTTGTGATAGATTAACTACATTAGGATGAAAACTATGATATTTAACTATAATTTCTTCTTTTCTTTTATATTCAAATTTCAAATTCTCAAGTTTTTATTTATATTGTTTATTTTTATAGTTCTAATCTGATTTACATGTGTTATTATTTTATTATATTTTTCTTCCCATTTCAAATTATGCATAAAATAAGCTAACTTTAAATGTAATTTATATAATTCATTAGTTAATATTTTTCTTTTTATATAAATTCTTTATTTCATTTTTCACCCATAATTTTTCTGCCTGTTTGCAAGTTTTTTGTGCAGTAACACTTTTATTCCTAATTATAATTTTGGCATATTTTGGAATTATATGATTTATAATGCATTGCTTATTAAAATAAATATTGCAATTAACATTCATTAATTGGATTTTACATTTTTCAAACCTATTTAAATCTTTTCTTGAAGCAGCATTACAAATATTAGCAGAAAACATATTATAAATCAGTATCAGACTAATTAATAAACACAAAGTATAAAACAAAAAACAATATAAAAGCAAAGAAAATAAAAAAATATATATATAACCTAAACACACCACTTATACACAAACAAACCTTGTAAGGCAGATATGTAGAATATCAAATGTGTTTTCCTGTTAGAATATTTTCAAGATCAAATAAAATACACAAATACAGGAATATTTAATTTATTGAACAATAAACTCAAAGCTTTTCGTTGGTTTACATTACCAACATCTTCAGGAGTTACAATAGTAGGAATGATTCTAACAAACATGAATCTACTAGATAAAGCAATACACAGTTGCCAAATCTATTACAATATTGCCAAACCTATTCCACTGCTGCCACAACATTATATACATTGAACAAAGTATGGTATTTAGAACGTATTTGAATTTGTTCATCTATTAATTTGTTATTAATATTATGCTTGTAAATTTCAAATGCTTCACATACGTTCATTTTTAACCCTTTATTTACTTCTTTTATAATTTTCATATTATTTATATTAGGAAACATATGATTATTATTAATACAATGGGTTGCGAAATTAGACTTATATATATTTGGTTTTAAAAAAGCATTAAAATGTTCTTTATACCTTTCTTTTAATTTTTTCTTTGTTTGTCCTATATAAACTTTATTACAAAATTCACATTCTAATTTATATAATCCATTTTTCTCATGTATAGGCCTACTATTTATATTATCATTATGGTTAATTATTATTAATAATTATTATTATTATGGGTGAAAAATGAAATAAAGAATTTATATAAAAAGAAAAATATTAACTAATGAATTATATAAATTACATTTAAAGTTAGCTTATTTTATACATAATTTGAAATGGGAAGAAAAATATAATAAAATAATAACACATGTAAATCAGATTAGAACTATAAAAATAAACAATATAAATAAAAACTTGAGAATTTGAAATTTGAATATAAAAGAAAAGAAGAAATTATAGTTAAATATCATAGTTTTCATCCTAATGTAGTAAATCTATCACAAATTACATTTAATAGTAGTGAACTAAAAATTTTACAAAATAATAAAGTTAACTTAAAGAGAAATATTATGAAAGACATTAATAATGTCATAATTGATACTGAATTAGCTATTAGTAAATTAGATGATAATATACAAGAAGATACTAGGATTGCAGCAAGTTATGAATTAAAGAAAATTATTAAGAACAGTGAGGTTAATGTTTCATACAAGAAAAAATATTCAGAAATTATTAATATTAAACAAAAATTACAATATAATAATTTAATTGCGGTAAAAGCAGATAACAGTAATGCTATTGTTATAATTGATCAAAATGAACATATTGCCAAAACAGAAAAAATATATAAATGAAAATAAATTTTGTATTTTAGATAAAGATCCTACTAGAAAATTTCAAAATGAAATAAAAAATATAATAAACACATCTTATAAATTATTTAATAAAAATAATTTTTATAATTATATAAATGATAATCCTAAAATTCCGATAATGAATGGACTTATTAAACTCCACAAAATAGATAAGCCAATTAGACCTTTAATAAATTTTATAAATGCTCCATCTTACAAAATATCAAAAATTATAGCCAATATTCTTAAGGATAAAGTAAAACATAATAATAATTATACTATTAATAATTCAATTAATCTTATTGAACATTTAAATCATATTAATATAGATAAAAATACGAAATTGATATTCTTTGATATTAAAAATATGTATTCTAACATTCCTATCAAAGAAACTATTGAAATAATAAAATCTAAAATTTCTCAATATGAAAAAGATACAAAATTAATTTTAGAAATTGTTAATACATTGAAATTAATATTAAATCAAAACTATTTTTCATATAATAATAAAATTTATAGACAGGAAGATGGTTTAGCTATGGGTTCCCCTTTATCCAGTATAATTTCTGAAATATTTTTACAAGAAATAGATAGTAATATAAATGCAATTATAAAAAAGAATGATAAAAATGGACATTGGTTTAGATATGTGGATGATGGGTTATATATATCAAATAATAATAATATAAATTTAATAAATATATTAGATGAAATAAATAAAATTAATAATAGTATCGATTTTACATATGAAATGGAAAATAACGGTAAAATAAATTTCCTAGATATCACAATTATTAGAAATGAAACGAGTTTAGAATATATGATTTACCGTAAACCTACATTAACCAATCAAATAATACCTAATTATTCCAATCATCCATATAATCAGAAAATGGCTGCTTTATATAATCTTCTTTACAGAATGAATAATATTCCTATGAGCAATGAAAATAAAATGAGGGGAAAAAACATAATATACCAGATAGCCGTAGAAAATGGTTACAAAAAGAAAACGGTAGATAAATTGAATTATAATATATTACAAAAACAAATAAAAAATAATATTCATTACAATAGTAGTAATAATAATAATACTATATGGAGTACTTTTACTTACACTGGTTTTGAAATGAAAAATATTTCCAAATTATTTACTAATAAAAACATAAAAATTGCATGTAGAACCAATAATAGAATAATAAATATAATTAACCATAATAATAATATAAATAGTAGGCCTATACATGAGAAAAATGGAGTATATAAATTAGAATGTGAATTTTGTAATAAAGTTTATATAGGACAAACAAAGAAAAAATTAAAAGAAAAGTATAAAGAACATTTTAATGCTTTTTTGAAACCAAATATATATAAGTCTAATTTCGCAACCCATTGTATTAATAATAATCATATGTTTCCTTATATAAATAATATGAAAATTATAAAAGAAGTAAATAAAGGGTTAAAAATGAACGTATGTGAAGCATTTGAAATTTACAAGCATAATATTAATAACAAATTAATAGATGAACAAATTCAAATACGTTCTAAATACCATACTTTGTTCAATGTATATAATGTTGTGGCAGCAGTGGAATAGGTTTGGCAATATTGTAATAGATTTGGCAACTGTGTATTGCTTTATCTAGTAGATTCATGTTTGTTAGAATCATTCTTACTATTGTAACTCCTGAAGATGTTGGTAATGTAAACCAACGAAAAGCTTTGAGTTTATTGTTCAATAAATTAAATATTCCTGTATTTGTGTATATTATTTGATCTTAAAAATATTCTAACAGGAAAACACATTTGATATTATATATATATATATATATATATATATATATATATATATATATATATATATATAGACCTCTATAAATAATTATAAAGTAATAAATGTAATTACACTTACACACACACACACACGAACACACACACACACACACACACACACACAGACACAAACGCGCGCGCACACACACACACACACACACACACACACACTGCAACGTCCCTTCCCTTTATATTGATATTCCCTTCTCGCACTCAGAATACTAAAATTTTGTTGTTTAAAAACTTATTTATAAACAAACCAAACATCTGCCAATCAACCCGCTTGTTAAACCGTGCTAAAATCCCTGAGTTACGTGTATATTTCCCGCTCATAGGGCCAGGCCCAAAACAAGCCTATTCCCGCTGACTACTATTTAAAATAAGTATAAACTCCCCAAAATTGGTTTATCAATTATGTAGGGTCTAGATATAGTCACACATGTCATTTCAATAGTCAGCTGGAAAGAAACACATTTAAAATAATACACAAAATATTCACAGAGTCTTACCACCTGATGATGATCTGCAGAGACAGCAAGGGGACGTGCAAAAAATGATCGTGTTTAAGTTACCTATTTTAAAAGGCTCCTGTGTCCTTTTAAACACAATCCTTTTGTAGATAAATCTCTGGACTTTTATACAAAAAACCAACTAATCTTTAGGCTAGCTCAATGAAGTTAGTTGAGAGAAACTCTTTAAAAACATTAGGCTTTAACTATTATCAATTAATGAAATTTAATTAAACTTCTTTACTGATTTAATAATAATTTTCATATTAGTTGGAAAAAGCTAAACAGTTTTTATTGATTATTCGACACATGATGAAATGCAAATACTGTTGATTTTTATAACATATTTAATTTTATTTAATAAAATAAAAAAGAAAATTTATCCTTTCACATAAAACACAATTATATTGACAAAAACAATTCACCAAATAACTTGTTCTTTTCCATATTTTAAAATCTTATAATTTCCATATATATCAATTACATTTACATGAACATAAAATTATTTCCCAAATTACACATAATAAAAATTTATCTTATATATTAAATTGGTAAATTCATATTTATGACACATAATTTTTAAATTTATAATATTCAAAAAATTCTTATTTCCTTGAAAATAAATGGCTCATGGCCAAAAACCCTTTGTAAGTTTAATATTTATCATTTGAAATATTCTGATCACATAAATTCATTTTATTAAGCATAAAATTTATTTAATTTTTATAAAGAGTGAAGTCATTGTTTAAGCTTGAATATTTGTTTGAATTTAATAAAATTAACTGACTAAATTTGACGTAATTGGTATCGAATAGAGAAAATGACTTGCCAAAGATGTTCCTGCCGGTCCTAGAGTCCCTCGTCTGGATTCCCTGGTCCTTGGACATCGGAAGTCGCCATCCCTGGTTCGTCGGTGGTGGTTTTCCTCCATTCCCGCGTCCTGGAGGCTGAGTCTGGAGCCTTCATCCCTTGGTAGTCCTAGACGTCGGAAGCGTTGAGGTTTGGTCCGTCTGGCCTGATGGCGGTCCTACTCGCGGTCCAGCATAGCGTTCCGCGGCACCTCGTATTAAAAATTTATTTCAGACTGTCTCTAAGGTCTTAGAGACCTAGTATATACAGCGGTGAATTTATCCTACCTCACTCCGCCTACAATACTTGCTATCTTTGGATTTATTCCTTGTACAGGCAAGTCGGGCAACGAATCCGTTTTAGCTTGCAGAGTTTGATTATCTTTTTTGAAACACTGAAAAATGTCTATTTTATTAAAACTGCTGTAACATTTTTGTTTTTTTAAGTTTTTCAGATTTTGTTTTCACTAATGTTTATTCTGGCTTCTTCTGGTTCTTTTAAAATGTCGATGAAAGTTCTACGTGGTTTGGTTCTTAAGATAGCTTTTTTAAGCACTTAGAAAATTTTCGCCTCACTCCCGATGGTCAAATTTAGCTAGTTATTACAAATTTATTTTATAATACTTTTTAATTTAGCTTAATTATTCTATGTATGGTTTTATTTAATTCTTCACTCTTTATTATTTTTATAACTCCAAACTTGATTAATTTAAAAATCAACTTTATTACTTAAAAACAGGAAATTATTTATTTCCTATTTATCACGGTAGGTCAGACCGTTACAACACACACACACACACACACACACACACACACACACACACACACACACACACACACACACACACACACACACACACACACACACACACACACACACACACACACACACACACACACACACACACACACACACACACACACACACACACACACAAACACACACACACACACACACACACACACACACACACACACACACAATCATGGTACCGCCCCTGGCCTTGAAAACACCCTTAACACTCAATTATCTATACTCCATTATATACTTCGCTTAGTCAGCTGATAGTAAATTTGATTTAATTCAAATGTAAAAGTCACTTTTATAAGCATTTAAATAGGTGATAGTAAATGTTTGTTGCAATTCATCTATCAAGGTTAGTTATACTTTACAAATGTAATTTTACAAGCAGAAGCTATTCCTTCATCACCTGTTTTGTATTTCAGAATGCAATAAGCAATATACAAATATATTTCAAACCCGTACAAAGGACGGTTACTCTGCTAGCTACTAATAAATAGTCATTTAATTTATTAATATGATACCTAAAGTTATTGTTGTTTTCCAAAACTGTTACAAATTATAATATCTCTTCACAAAATTACGGTACCTTATAAAAATGTTTTTAATATCTGCATATTTTTATTATATTAATTTTGTAATTAAAATAGAGTTAGTTTAAACTTTCCCGGGTAGAGGGTAGTAGCGTGGAGACATCTCTCTTTACTTTATTTGAGAAGTACACTTCTGGTTAAAACTCTGCCCACGCAACGCTATACCTTTCTCTTAATCCCAGTCTTAGGGGAGGATTATGCCTCTTCCTCATGCCTGAATTCTTTCACCAAACGTTTATTTTATCCTTTTTTATATAAGTGTAACGCGGAGCCGAACCCGATGAATGTTGTTTAGCATTCGTTGTCACAATTGAATCATATTTTTGTGTAAATCTACAGGTTTGTTACAATGAAAGTACAAGATGTTCTACAAATTGCACAGTCTGTTTCATTCAATACTGGCTGTTATACTAAACACACACACACATTGCAACGGGCAGTTTGCCCTTGCAATCTACAGAAATTTAAATTTTTATAAATTTGAATTTCACAAAATAAATTGCAACTCGAAAATGTTAAAATTTTTATATTAAAGAAAAACTCAAGCAAAGCATATAATTACAGAGTTGAAAAAGCCAATATTTTATAGTTAGTAATAAAAAAATGCATTTAACTTACCGGTAGTGTAGTGCCGATAATTAGGTTAAAGAAAATAACTAAAAAATACTATCTAGTGGGCTAGATCACCTACAATTACCATTGCCATTTCTAAATAACGAGTAAAGTGTGAAAAAATCAATAGTGTAATAATAAACCATAAAACATTATAAAGAAAAAAATCATAGCAAAACTAAATAAAATAGATATGGAGGAATTGAAAGAACTATAAGGGGCCTTCAGACAAGATGTTTCATGTAACGGATAGACAGACCTCGATAAGAAAAACAAACTAATTGAGTTGTAAGACCAAGTGGCTGGAGAGAGCGGGCGATGAGACCGATGTAAACTTTAACGCACGGCTTTTTGGGGGAGTTCGAAAAAATAAAATTTTGACAAGAGCCGAAGGAAACAATGCAGGTTTTCAGCTAGACAAAACAGTCATCGGGCCAAATGGTGTCTACAGGAAAATTTCTATCGTTACTTTTTAACGCAAGTTATAAATCGTGATTCGGCAATCGGTACTTCCATTTCGTAAAAAAGTAACTCAATCACAACGACTTACCATGGTTTCGTTGTCAGGAAATACCAAAGGATCCAGGGAGAAGAAAGAAGACCTCGCCCCCAACCAGATCTAAGGGCCAGGAATCAGGAAGAGAAAACATTTTAAATTTTTTATTTATATCGAAATAATCAATGGCTTCACTCTTAGTAAACGTGGTAAATAGTATTAAAAAATTAAAACATTTTTATTATGTGTATAAATTGTGTAAAATAATTAAACAATTAAATTAAATATGTCAATTTGTCAAAATGGAAAAATTTTGAATGGTAATGATTCAAAGTTCACATGAAAGTCCATAGACCAGCTTAGTGAAACAACCAACAAAAGAATAAATAATTAAAATTATTAGAGTGGTTTCGATTATAAACTCGGTCATTTTCAATACGATCAAAAGACAAAATAATTAATAAAAAGATTGAATAATTTAGCATATTAAATATAATTATTAATTTCATGTAATAGTAGTAAATGGTTTGGAAATATTTAAATAATTATTAATATAACAGAACGTTATATTAACACTTAAGCTAAATTAATTTCAGATTTAAAATTTATGGAAAGAATCAATATATGATATACTGTGAAATTCAAAATAAAATCCTAATTTATTTTTTCAAGAATCAACTATTAAGTTCATAATATAAACTAAATATATGTCAAAAATTAATTTAATTAAATAAGCAATGTTAAATATTGTTTGCATATTAAGAAAAGCATTAGAAATCAATAAGTGTAATGTTATGTAAAATGTTAGTATTTTTTATCATTAAAAGTAAAATCCTCCTAATTTATTTAAAAATATCCTGTGTTAATAAATAAATAAAAACTTATAGTTTTGTCCAACTAATAAATTAAAAGTTGCAAAGTTATATATCAATAGTATTTAAATTCATAACACAATAAACTCAATAAAATAAAAGCCTAGTGCTACTCATATAATACAGGAGCCTATTAAAAGGTAAATTTAATCACGATCATATTTTGCACGGCCTAACCTGGATCACCTGTTAATAATATCACATGGTAAGATATTATGTATGTGATGATTACACACACACACACACACACACACACACACACACACACACACACACACACACACACACACACACACACACACACACACACACACACACACACACACATACACACACACACACACACACACACACACACACACACACACACACACACACACACACACACACACACACACACACACACACACACACACACACACACATACACACACACACACACACATACACACACACACACACACACACATACACACACACACACACACACACACACACACACAGACACACACACACACACACACACACACACACACACACACACACACACACACACACACACACACACACACACACACACACACACACACATATATATATATATATATATACATTAACAGGCAGAAAACGACTACTCTGTACAAGCACCACAGTAATAAAGGCCATACCATTAATTTCAAGTCTTGCAGGCAGATTGTTCATGTAGAACTACAGGAGTAGAACTACACGTGAGGCTGTCGAGATAGAGAAGAAAGAGTGTATTAACAAATGCGATGCTCCTTGGAATTTACCTGCAGTGTGGAAAGGTTTCATCGATATTTGTTATATTTAAATTATTTTACGTAATATTTCTGGTGAAATATGTATATATATATACATATATATTTATTTATTTATTCTAATGGCAAATACAAAATAACATTAGTTATACACTCTGTAATAAACCTCGTGCTTCCCAGTATCGTTCATGTTCAGTTGTCTTTGATAGTGTTGGACACACCTTAAGGTGACTTTTATCCATGTGTTGTTCTTGTTGGCATAGGCTGCAGTATGGGTCCTCAGCTAGTCCAATGCGGTATAGATGTTTTCGTAGGAGGTCGTGCCCTGTAATGAGGCGGAAGGTGGCAACTGCTAGGGCCCTCAGATGTTGTCGTTATGGCATCTTCCCATTGCTTCCCTTGTGTACGTGCACTATATCTTTTACATGCTGGATTTTGAAGGCTTTTTTAATTTGTAATCTTATTGTGTTATAAAAAACTTGTCTTTTTT
This sequence comes from Prosapia bicincta, assembly GCA_036971475.1. Lineage (NCBI taxonomy): Eukaryota > Metazoa > Arthropoda > Insecta > Hemiptera > Cercopidae > Prosapia > Prosapia bicincta. The sequence continues at coordinate 37,785,140 of JBAIZL010000001.1, forward strand.
GATCTTGCTTTATTTCAGTACCTTTTTTAGCAAGGGTGTCTGCCTGCTCATTTCCAGTCACACCACAGTGACCAGGATATATATATATATATATATATATATATATATATATATATATATATATACCATGAACTATCTAGTCATTTAAATAACTGTGTTTTCCGGGTGAATATAATATGCTTGATATTTAATTTGAATATAAATAAAATAGATTACCTTTGTTAGAGTCGATTGAAATAAAATTGGAAATAAATAAAACCTTTTATGATAAACTTTAGCTGTTAAAACAATATATGGAGAAACTAAAGGGAAGGTATATCACTATGGGAAACTGGTTCCTTATTCACTGACAAAAAAAGGACCTTCTTATCACATTCAAGGAACTTCCGATTTGCCTCCCTCGCCTTTTAGCGAAATCTAGATATAGATATGTCTTTTTATACTATGATCGTTATTGAAGTCTATATCACATTCTGTCATAAAATGAAGCAAACACTTAGAATTAAACACAAAATTGTTAAAAAATATTTTAAACATAAGTAATAAGAAAGAGTTATTACTATTAATAATAAGGATAGTAGCTATTAAAATTGCACGAGTAAGAAATATTTAATCTCTGTAATATTTCATTAAATTCTCGTTGCATCAGAATTGTTTTAAATTGATATGTTCTTGAAACGACTTGAAGCTGAGTGGATATTATTCAAATAATTAGAAACTAGATATTACGAGAGAACAAATATTTAGAGCTTCCTGTTTCACGAATAAAATAGATGAACAAATTAACAAAAGCGATGTTTGCATAAATGAGGCAAAGTATTAACATTTTTATGAACATTGAAGCAGGCATTTTCCAGTATAATTATACTGCTATTTTTTCCAAACATCTTGGAAATATTATTTTGCATAGATTTGAAATATAATCGTTAATACTGTAGTTTATCGTTAGACAACCACCCTCGATTTTCTAAAATTTCACACAAATAACTTAGTATTATATTACAAATAATAATATTAATGCTATAAATATTAACGCTTTCAAGCATTTATTTTAATATGTAATTTTTATTTTTATTGTATCAATTCATAATGTCTACAATAAGACATGTTGCCCAGTACAAAGAGAAAAATAAATATTGCATTTTTAATGGGAGCGGATACATGAACATATGAAGCACTCTAGCAAGCCAACTAGAGTTAAGATAAACACATCGGTTCTACAAGATCAAGTTAGGTTTGGTGACGCGGTCAAAACCGTAGGCTTCTGGTTGATTTATTTGTCTCGACAGATCAGACTGAACTCGAAGCAAAGCATTATGACACTTCCTAGCCAATTCTTATTCTCCTTTTGGTTCATCAATTGCAACTTGTTCTGTACAATAGTTCTTCAGTTTTTCTCCTTAAACAGCGTATGGAATACTAAATATATTCATGTTCTGTAAATACCGATTACCGAGCTGTTTGCAATATTGCAAACAATTATGAAAACGTGTGGAAATTTGTAATGGAAATGAACGATTTATAAATAATAGCAGCGTGTCTGTTGACGTACTGAAGGACACAAAGCGTTGAAATTAATTTACTGAATGAATTCATTATAGTAATTTAGTAAGGATGTTCGTAAATTAATTTGATTTTAATTAAAAAGTTTAACCTGGAAGTGAAGTTATTTCCTGAAAGTTTGAAGTTTAAATAAAGTAATTACCTATAAAGCTTCTGGATGAAATTAAATTTAAATTAGAAATGTAGTCTAACAGTTTAGTCAAATAGAATTCCTCTTAAATTATAATTAAACACGTTTCATTTCTGTGATTTTAGTTTTCACAAAGAGTCCATTTTAATGTTTGGTTATTACAAGGTTTAGCAATAAAATTCAGCGATTCTGAACTGATTTAATGATTCAAATAACCATCAAATTCTTCACCTGATTAATGGATTAGACGTAAACTAATAGTTACACATAGACTATTCCCACCTAACCTTATCCAGGAATGAAGCTTAGTATAGCCTATTCGCTGCTAAGTTATTGAAATATATTTTATAGAACATTTAATAAAGCTTTTATATTTTTATTGTTTAAAAATATAAACAATATTTTATTAATAGTAATATTTGTTTCAATATTTTTTTAAAATTTCTGTTGGGCATGTAATATGCAAAACAATTTTAAGAGTAAAAATGAGAACGCCATTCATAGATATTGAAAGGGACGATGTAAGATTCCTTGGAGTAATATGTAAACGCCAATAACAAGTGAAAATTGTTACACACCGCCGTAGGAGGGCTAAATAGCTAAGTTATTGTTCTCCAAAATTTAATTTAGAAAGCCTCCCCTTTAATAGGAATTTAAACAAATAACCCTCCTCGGGACGTGACCTGTGTGTAAGCTTACAATATATATATATATATATATATATATATATATATATATATATGTGTGTGTGTGTGTGTGTATTTAAAGATTTAAAATATTTCCCTTTGTGCAGTGGTCTTGTAAATGAATAAGGATACCTCAATGCGTTCACTGATTTCAGATTTCCTTGGGAGCCGTCTGATCGATCAGAGATGTTACTGCAGTCACCAGATAGCACTGGCTTTTTTTGCCTGGTACCTTACGACACTCTCTCATCGACCTCTCTTATCCGACTCATCAGGTTTATAGAAAATAGCTAATTATAAACGGAGGACTGGAATCGGAGGTCTCAGAGAAAGTAAGAATCAAAAGAAAGCAAATACCAAAAGAAGGGAGGAATTAGAGTAGCCACATAACATTTTCTGCATTTGTAATGACGTCAGGAAAGGGAAAGTTATTCATCTATTGATGAAGATAAATAGGAAGAAGCAGCGATTCTTACAGCTAAATAATATCCAGTGTCGCTTCTTTCCTGTCAACGTTTGTAAATATACGTAATAAAATGCCAGAAACTAATTATGATAAATATTAACCCTTATTATTTATAATTAAGCAATATATATAAGACGCCCATGAGAAGTGATGTGGACCAGAGGCTGGTATTACAATAAAAATATCATTATTTCAAAATATTACAAAATTCCGAGAAAGCCATGCACGGCACTGTGTCTTATACACTTTGTATACATCTAGCTTCTTCAAAACGTGCTTATCCCTTTTGGATCCGCTATTTCAATTTTATTATTAATTCTGAATGATTTTGTGTGTTCGAGAAAAGTAGTCTCGGAAATTTTGCACTCCTTTTTCAGCCCAAGACGTTTCTTATGCACTATTTGATCAAGAAATTTTATGTACCACGTTTAAACCATCTTTATCAATTTAGTATTACATATTTTCAAGACTGGGACGACCTTTATTTTCTGTTAAGAAATGGTACTTAAAACACATTATAAAACTGAAAAAAGGTTTAGCAAATAAATATGGCAAACCAGAAATAATGATTGAAAAATACAATAATAATCGTCTCACAAACATAAATATCCTTTGGAAAAGTAAACAAATCCTTACGAAATCTAGTTTTGGTTAATAAATGAGAACACTATGTTATATTATATTGCAAAATATCTGTATAAAACAGATACAAAGTAAAAGGTTAGAGTTGTTTGGTTAGAAAAAATAATAAACTTACCAATTGCTGAAATTAGGGAGTGTCCGACATGTCATATGACATGTTTAGACGCATTTGGTTGCCTTACGTTATTAAAATTAAATTTGTTTTTCAACTAAACAAACCTGTCCTAACCGGTTACTTTAGAGTTATATCCAATTAAAGCTAATATACTATTGTAATGTTTAATTATAATATCAAATATATTATATTATTTAATATAATATAAATACAATTCAAATACAATATAGGCCTACATTTTTTTTAAATGTCTATAGTTTTAATTGAAACTTTGTAAATGTAGTGTTTACTCTTAGCTGGCACATGAATTACAACTCACTCGGTGTTAAAGGTTTTTTGACATTTTTTTAAAAACAACAAAACGTTTTGAGTTAGGTTAGATTATTTAATTGAACTACTTCATATTCTGAAATTTTATAGGAATGAAATCTCAATATTAATGCAAATGCATTACCATTCCTATTTGTTTTTTAAGGTAAAATTTAGTTCCTTAAATAGGACGTTTTTTAATACCAAATATTTTATTAATCACAAAAACCTACAGTAAAAATATTTATTTATATTTTAATGAAGTACGAAAGAAATTAAGAAAGTAAGTTCTATCATTTTAATTGGATTTTTCCAATTCAAGAATTTCATAACAATATGGAGATTTCAAAAACACATTAATTCATAAAACAGTACCAATACAGTCGTGACTTGTTTATCTACTAAGAAATATCTTATTATACGAGTATATTAAATGGGTATTAAAGTGACAAAATAAAACAGTCACTTTATATTTTCAAAATGTAATAAGAAAATGACAAAACACCGATCTTCGGAGGATGAACACACACAAGAACGCGCTACCTATTCTAATATGCAGAGGAAGAGGATCGTCTCCACTTCACGTTAAATGAGAAAAGGCGGCAGTTTATTAGATACAAACGAAGCGAATTTTTTCCAAATACTTTACACCTCTACTGACACTCAAAGTAAACGTTGAATTAGGTAGGTGGTACACGCCTATTGCAACGGACAGTTTGCCCGTGCAATCTACAGAAATTAATATATTTTTTTATTATTTGAATTTCACAAAGAAAATTGTACATAGCAAATGTTAAAATTTTTATATTAAAACTTTAGTAAAGCAAAGCCTATAATTAAAGAGTGAAAAAGCAAACATTTTATTGTCAGTAATAAAACATCGTAATTAACGAATAAATTCAACCAACAGGGAGTGCAGTGCCGACAGTTAAGTGGAATAAAATAACTGAACAATACTAACTAGTGAACCAGGCCACCTACAACCACAATTGACATTTCTAAATTATGAGCAAAGTGTAAAAAACTAAATAGTGCAATAATAAACCATAAAACTTTATTAATGCAAAAATTAGAACGAAATTTAATAAAATGGACATTTAGAAATTAAAAGAACGATAAGGGGTCTTCAGGCAAGTTAAATCAAGCAGCCGAGTAACAAACTCAGAGTAACAAACAAAGAAGACAGGCCAATAAAATCATATGACCCAGTGGCTGGAGGGGGAAGTTACGAGGAGGAATATAAACGGTAACGCACGTAGTTGTGGGGAGTCCGAAAAATAAAAATTAAGAAGTGCCGAAGGAGGCTATGCCGGTTTGCAGCTTGGCAAAATTGTCATGGTTTAAAATGACAGGAACTATTCTTCGTAATTAATATAACGCCAGTTATAAAGCGGGATTCGGCAATCGGACTTCCATTGCGCGTAAAATATAACTCAATTGCTACAACTTCCCAAGTTGTCGCTGTCCTAGAGCTCGAAAGGATCCAGGTAGAATAAAGAAGACATCCGCCTCAACAAGATCCAAGGACCAGAACCAGGGATGGCAGGAAGTGACGACTTGGGCAAGTAATTTCTTTTTGTCAAATTTATAAGTTAAATTTTTAATTAATTTTTCAGAAATAACTAAGTTAAATGTTTATTAATAACAAAATAATTAATAGCTTCACTCTTAATAAACTTGTTAAATAATATTTAAAAATGTAAAACATTTTCTTAATATCTAATATGTCATATTTGAATTGCGTAAAGTAGTTAAATTAAATCAGTTTTCCAAAAAAAAAGAAAAATTTCACATACAAATTATTCAAAGTTCATTTTGAAGTCTCTCGACCAGCTTAATCTGAAAGGAACCAATGAAAGAATAAATAAGTAAATTTGTAGAGTGGTTTAGACTATAAACTTGGTCGAAACTAAAAATATTTAGTAAAAAAGTTTGAATAATTTAGAATATTAAAAATTATAAATAATTTTATGAAATAATTTGTAAATATTTTTGAAATATTCAACTAATTATTAAATCATAGAACCTTGTAATAAATTTATGTAATAAATTATTTAAACCAGACACAAAATTTATGGAAAGAATCAAAATGAGATGTACTGTAAAATTCAAAATGAAATCTTAATTTATGTTTCAAGAAATAAATATGAATTAATAATGTAAATTAAATATATGTAAACAACTTTATTTAATTAAATATGTAAGGCTAAAAATTGTTTGCATATTGATAAAAGAAGGAGAAATCAATAAGTTAAAAATTAAGTTAAGTTTTTTTATTTTCTTGTATCATTAAAATTAAGGTACAAAATCTTCTTAATTTATTAAAAAATATCATGTGTTAATAAATAAATAAAACATTAAAGTATTTCCCAACTGTTACAACAGTTGAGTTTCCTCCTGAGAATAAATTATTTTAAAATATTTTAGCTATATCAAAAGATAGTTAGTTTTTAAATAAAAATCCAGGGGCATGTACCCCTTGCAGATGCTGCTTAAGTATAACACAGTAGCCTATAAAAAGATAAAATTAAGCAGGATCATATTTTGCACGTGCCAACCTAGATCACCTGTTAATAATAGCACATGGTAATATATAATATATGTGATGATTGTTAATGCTAATATGTATCTTTTCAGCTGACAAAATACTGACATATATGACTATATAGCCCTCGCACTATTAATCAACAGTAGGGGTTTTTTAAGAACAACAAGTCAAGTCGGCGTGTCGTTGCATGCGTTTATGTGCATATTAAACAGTAGGCAGGTGGTTATGCGTTGTGCGAGGTTAAGTGCACGTAGCCTCGCCGTTGGGGGGGGGGGGTTCATTATACTATGTACACTGCGTTTTCGTGGTATTTAAATAGTGGGTTTATCATTAATAATATTTCACGATTGAAATTTTGTGTAAACTTTCTATGTACAGTTAAATATAGATATTTGTATTTTTATTGCACTAAATGAATGATGGAAAAGTTCACCTAAAATGATTTTATTAGAAAAATTTTTAAGATCAAACGGTTATTTAACATAATAAATTAAAATAATTGCAGGAAAACGCTCTCCTGTGTTAAATTTATTATGTTTGTATTATGTTTATGTAAGTATGTCACATAAAACAATACAAATTTTATAAATAAAAATCTTAGGCTAATTTGGAATAAAACAACAATAAATTAAAGAAGTACAGTATATTTAAATAAAAAAGACTATTCACTGAAACTATCGACGACAGATATTTTGAATTTGATATAATTAAACCTATTATTTTTGTTTGTTTTCCAAAACTGCCTTACACATTACATACTTGTTTATAGTAATTAAGACACTTTGTAACTAGAGATACATGAAGAAAGTTTCTGTAGTTAACCTTACCCCCAAAAAACTATTCAGTTTCTTTATAATATTTTTCCTTTAAATTGACCAGTTTTATGACAAAATTTCAAATTAATATTAAATTTTATGACAACTTATTATTCTATTTAATTAAAGGAAATTCAATTTAAATAATATTTTACACATAAAACGAGTGGTCAATAAACCTGGTAAACACAAGTGTACAATCTCGTTTAAAGACATTAGTGAATGTAACTATTTGACGTTAAGACGTATTTCTTGTGAAACAAAAATTCTGAAATGTATATAAATGGACAATCATGCTTATAGCCATGAGAGATTCATCTAACAAAAGGTAAAACTCTTAACAAACTTTCAAAAATGTGTCGTAGGCTCAAAAAATCTTTCTAGAGTTCATAATTATAATGAAAATTTAAAGTTTACTTTTAAGAACTTATTATTTCATGCAAGTCTTTAACTTGATTTCGGAAATAAGTACCACACTGTCCACTAAGTAATATTAATTTATTTATAATTTAGTACCTTTAAATTATGCAGGCACTTGACTAAGAAATTTGTAATTTTACACATGAATAATTGTAACATTAGTAAAATAAAGTAAAAACCAAAAACCTCCCCAAATGATTTTTTTGACTGAGTTATTGTTAGAAATGACTGGGGGGATGATTATAGAACTAATTGGATCATACCTTATTAAGTGAATTCATACCAAAGTAAAATACAACGCTAATTTACTAATTTTAATTTAATAGATATTTACTATTAAATTGGCGTAACGTAAAGCTATATTTCTAATGAAATAATTTATTTATAGATTTTTATGTATTATATCTCCTAATGTAAAAATGCACCGTAACTCAATAAGTATTGGGCTTGCTTCTTGGCTCAGCACCTCCATTATCATATTAAATTTGCACTCTGCAAATAGCAGACTCATAAAATTTGCAGGGAAAGACAATTTGTTTCGTGTAGTCTTATGGAATTATAGACAGTGCTTTCAGCGAAATTATTGTTTTTAATTTAAAATAAGAAAAGAATGGATAGAGCAGACTTGAAGCTTTTTCTGTATCTCATAATAACTACGAAATTTATGGGAATATGTAGAGTGTATATACCTATTAAATAAATCAGGGAACAATAACTAACTATTAGCTACAGTTACTAAGTAAGTTACAAAAAACTCTTTATGGACTTCCATATATATATATATATATATATATATATATATATATATATATATATATATTATAATAAAGATGATTATTTTCTCTTGATTTATTATAATTATTTAATAACTTCAAAAAGTTTTTCATAATCAAGATGTATTTCATTCAACATTTACAATTTTGCTACGAAATTTATGGGAATATGTAGAGTGGATATACCTATTAAATAAATCAGGAAGAAGTTTACATTACAAAACAAATGAAAAATATAACAATAACTAATTATTAGCTACAGTTACTAAGTAAGTTACAAAAAACTCTTTATGGACTTCCATATATATATATATTATAATAAAGATGATTATTTTTTCTTGATTTATTATAATTATTTATTAACTTCAAAATTTTTTAATCAAGATGTATTTCATTCAACATTTACAATTTTGCTGAAGCTTTTCGCCGGTGTACAGTTCCAGCATTCTCAAAGTCTGCAGTAGACTATATATATATATATATATATATGTGCGTGTGGAGGTGTATTATTTTATTTATATATTTCAAACATTTATTCATCACTATAAATATTTTTTTTGGACATAACCTATTACTTGTTATCGATTGTTACGAAGACTAAACGTTATAATTTGTTAAAGATCATTGAAGACAATTTGTATAATGTTATAAAAATGACTGAACTTCGCCCAGTTCACGTAAGCATTACGTGTTTAATGAGTGTCTTTTCAGAACGTTTTTCTTTCCTAACAAAATGTCACCACGTTTGACCTACAAGTTGAGTTTATTATGCCATAAACTTTTCCAAGACACCTCTCGTACGCTGCAAGCAGTTAAATTCTGAAGAGACATTTAGTAGAGTCAGGGGTCACTGATTAGCTATATTTACACTGATTAAAAATTTATATATGCCTTTAAAACAAACATACAATTTGAAAACGTTGAATAGTCCTGACAAGAATAGAGAAAATATATTTCATTGAGTAAAAGATAATTGATCTAAAGAAAGATCTTTTGATCTATAATTGATCTAAAAGAAGTTATTAAATAGATATTTTTTCAACGCTCTACTTCAAATATAACTTTCTACGCATGGATTTAGTTCAGTAAGCAGCTGATTGGAGAATTCATAAACAGGTGTTTAGGAGAATAACATGCTGCATGTTACAGTGTATAAGTTTAACAGTAGTAGCTCAAATTGTAGAAAGACACAAGTATTAATAATTTAACTTTGCATGGGCTATTTTCGTTTCTTGAAACACATTTGTTTTTTTTTTAGTTGGTTTTGTAACAGCTTTTCACTACGGAAGGGCTTTACATCAGGTAATTTCAATACTTAATAAAATCTGTTTGAGATATCTTTAAAAACCTATGTACTCTAAACATTAAATTCACTGAAGGTCTGTCACATCGTTTTTAAAACAGAAGTACAAAATCTATTTCCTCTCAGTCATATTGTTGTTGTGTTGATTATACAATCAGACTTGCGTCTCAGAACTCCGAAATAAATCTTTTATTGTTGAAAGTAGAGTACAGTCGATATTTTTCACTAACCTTTACTACTTGTATGTTTGTACTCATTTTACCTTGACACTATTCAAAAATATGCGATTTAATGAATAAACAAAACAACTATTAAAATAAAACAGTTTTCTAACAAACAGTACAACTATTTTATTGTTTCGTTTTGTCAAACGAATAATAAAGGTTTGTTTCAGGCTAGGTTTATTTAAAATGTATAAACTGCAAAACTGCAATTGCAGTGATCTTCGGTACACGTTTTTCTTTACAAAGTAAAGAAATGTTATTGTACACAAACTATTATTATGCAGTTTATAAGGAGATTTTTACCAACACACAGAAAATGTTAGCTATAAATTCAATGCTGAAATTGAATTTATAGCTCTATTATTAGGGAAATAATCTATAATTATTCTTTCAGTTGTGTGCTGTTAATTAACAATTACTGTATACAAAAAAATGAAATTTACTGATAACCATTTTATCAGTTTAAAAACGGAAGTAATGTTTATTTCATTAATATGATAATACAAACAGGTGTATTAATTACAAACATAAATTAAGTTTTATTCAGTATTCATGCTTATTTGAGCATTAGAGATATTTTTTGAATAAATGATAAGCCGATTGAATATCGGGTCAAAAGTTTATTTAGTGCAATGTTTCCGCAGCTAATTTGTTGCCTTTATAAATCCTGTAGTGCTTCGAAAAACAAAGTCCTTACATTTAGAGTTCAAGTGTGTAATGAGAGCAGGGCAATCATGAAACCCTTTGCCAAACATTTTCCTTGAGTTATAGCTCTGCTAACTCGTCTTTCTGCTCTAACTAGCAGGGCCATAGCTGAAAGTAAATTTTTGGTAAATTGTATGTTTTGCCTCGTCACATTACTCATTTGTAAGGATTTTGTTCTTCATAGCACTCAGGCTTGATAAGGGCAATAAAATAGTTGCCGAAACGTTGCACTAAATAAATAAACTTTTGACTAGATATTCAACCGGCTTATCATTTATTCAATAACTGTTATTCACAGTCGTTGTATTAAATATATCAATAAGTAACTTTTAGAATCTTGATAGCCCAACATAACCTAATCTGAACTAAATCCATAAAAATGTTGTATTTAAAAGTTATTATTTGGAATGTCTATTTTGTAAATCAATGTTAGTAAAATATATGTACAAAATGATACAAATATGTACAATGTTAGTAAAATCAATGTATATCAATGCTGTAAAATGTTTGTAATTAAAATAGGGGAATAGTTAAGGCTAAACGGAATAAATTATTTTATCATAACGTTATCTTGATCGCTGAACGCTTGATTAAAATCAGTTGATTTGGTCGTGTATTGTAAAATTTGGGTCAATTATGTTTTCATATTGTGGCGCAAATAAAGCTATTCAAACAAGTCGTTATTGTTGATTGCTTTTATTTATATCCGGTAGCGTAATGCACCAGCTACTGACTGCAGTTGTATCATTGGTTTATATAATTGCATCATGTACACTTTGCAACTTTGTCAACAGACAGTAACCGCATCTGTTTTATATTTAAACATGTTAAATGTTTATTTTACATTTTTTTGTTTTATACCTTAGAGGCATGTATAGTTAAAATATTGTTCAGTGTTTTTAAAATGAGACTGTTCTAAATTAAAGCACTTAAAAGTGTTTCTTTACCTTAAGAAACGCATTACAAAGCCTTACAATAATTCTCTTTACTTTATCCAACGCCCGTTCGTAGTTCTTGAACTATCCTACTTCGAACTTCCCGGTAGTGGTTTATGATATCATGAGTCGGATATGTTAGAGTCTGCAGTCTCGTAGATACAGTCTGTACATTCTTGCAACACTGGACAACGGCCAGGTTTCACTAGCACCGAGACCAATGTGGGGCAGTTGGATTCGCAGGCAGTCATTATCTGGGCTAAACTGATACGGCTTCACTTCTTTCCAGATATCCTGGGATAGGTTCAACCAATATTCGATTTCCAATTCTGTTGAAATTCTCAACAGTCTTCTTCCTTATGTCAAAATATGAATCAATAATTAGAAAACACTCATAATTATTGAATTAACACATATTTGACTGAGCTCTATCTGTTTAGTCCAAAACATGTATTGTGGATTTTTAGAATATTTGCCGATTTTTTAATAGATCGAAATTTCGCATGTCCTTCTATCATCCATGACAATACAGAAACCAAACATAAAAACAAAATTATAGGTTATAACCCTTTCATTAAAATAAATAAAAGATTAATGGAAGATAATCCCAGATTCTGGTGAAAACTGAACCTATTATCTAACTAATGTGAATACAAAATGTATAATAATTAGTGTAAAATGAACAAAGTATTTTTTGTCTGTCTCTAAATAATGGCGATAGAATTTTTCCAAGCATTCAAATTGATTACAATAAAATGTATTTTCTAATAAAAAAAGAGTCAACCACAATTTAATACAATAATAAACACTCCCATATGTCGAAATGGATTAAAAAAGAATTAAATTAATATTTTATGTTATTCATGAACAATGATAATTTTTCCATGCAAAACCTTTCAGTTTTGGCAACAGACATCAGGCGCCTAAAAGATATTTCGTAGAAGAAAGAAGAAAGTAATTTTAACCATAAATTCTAATGAAATTAAAAAACAACCTCCTTTAATAGTAATATATTTTCTAATAACAAACATTTTTACTTCTAGACATAGAAAATTACGATGCTCTCGGTTTAGGAAAAAAAATGATAATTTTCAAATCATTTCAAATCTAAGCTGTTAAATTATTTTTATTATTATTTTTATTTATAATAATAATTTTGTACAAAGCTGGGGAAATATTTTAATTTTCTAATGGAATACTAAACCAAAGTTTATAATAAGGCGGAGTTTAATAAATAAACGAAAAGTAATATTTTATTAAATACATAATAGTAATATATAATAATAATAATATATAAACGAGAGAATATATAATTTTGTTTAGGAAGTATCTAGTATATATATATGCTAACAATATATAAAGGAGGTTATGGTAACATGTAGGTCTATGTACCTAGTAAAGTATAATCATACATGTCTGTTGTTTTATCGTTAATATTTGGAATTTCATTTCATTTATATGGATTTAAAAAAAAACCAATTTATGCCTGATTTTATTTCCATAAGACTAGAAGGTTTTTGAAATAATAATCAATAATATAATTTCAGACAACGCAACGTTGCATATTATTATCCATACACGTTCTTATATAAAACTCAAGTTGTGGTATGATTCTAAACCTTTACGTTCAAAATTAATCTCAACGTCAAATCGGGATTTAAGGAAACAAGGCCGTAAACAATGTAGTGTTGAATAATGAGATATTAGATGAAACGAAGGACGGCTCATAAATTCAAACAATGCAATTTGTATCGCCCCTCGCTACTGTAACGTTAACAAAGTTTTGTCAATTTATAGGCTCTCTCTTTCTCATTAAATTCAGAGTTAGCAACAGTAATTTACTGGAGTCCTTTCACAGAAATAGAGAATCAAAGCAATAAATACATTAAAAAAAGAACAGAAATATATTTTTGCAATATTAATTTACCTTTTATTTTATGGTCTTTCTAATAAGTAATATTTTGTAAATAATTTCCTAAAATAGCAACTATTTGTTGTCTAAATAATGGCTATTTTTCTAAGGATGTGTCCTATTACAACCCGTCTAATTATTGAAGGTTCACAAAGCGTCATATATTCTGAAAAAGCCATCCTCATTTAGACAAATCCTAGATCCTCTTTCAGGCTAGTGTTTACATATAAAATTTTTATAGTATTCAAATATGAAGTAGTAGCTCAAGTTGAAAATTCATATTTTTTGTTTTTCTTATAAAATGAAACTTGGATCGTTAAAAAAAGCGACTAGTAAAGTAACACATGTAAAAGTTTCACATCGTGTCGATTGGTTGGTGACGTTGTTCTGGATTTTGCTTTTGTAAAATGTAAACAAAATTTAACTAAATTAAATACTAAAACAAGTAATATATTAAAAAAAATTGTAGTCAGTTCCAACTCAAGTAAAAAAAAAAAAAAATTATTTTTGTTTTTTTTTTGTTTTATAATAACAATTAGTATAAATATGTATATACACACGTCAGAATAACAATATTCAGTAGCAAAGTAGAAAGTGAATTTCCTTGAAATTTTCCATTTTCCTTTCTATATATGGTGTTGGACTAATATTTTTATTTGTTACTATTTATACGCTTTCTTTTTTTTTGTCGCTTGCATTGTGTTGTAGTTTCTTTTCGCTTTCCTTTTGCATTGTCAGTTTATAAAGCAAGGTTTGATACCGTTAAGCCTTGAGCTATATTTATGATATTGCCGGTAACCAAGGCAACAATTTAAGGTTTTTAAGGTTTCAAGGACAACCAGATGGGGACACAGAAAAATTCATACACATCTTTAAGAAGTACATTACTAGCTATGGGAAACGTAGCACATCGCCAAAGCTCTAGCATGAAGATATTCAGTTCGAATCCGACCTAGACCCTCTAAATTTTTATAATTTAATTATTTATTAAATATTTCAAATAAAACTGTAATAATATCAATTGTCATCCATTATAGGTTATAAATGTATTTTTTACCTTGATTGGATTGATAAAAATGTATATTATTAACGACTAAAATTTGTATAAGATATATATCGAAGAGAGTGGGAGCTACTAGAAGGGACTGAATAATATCGAAGTTAGTAATTCGCATAATAACGTGGCATAGATTTTATGAGGATATAGTCAGCGTTGTTTGAAAATGTATTGAATTATTGTTATTGCAGATGATTTAAATTGCCTGTATGTCCTTAAGAACTAAGAGAGATTTTAAGAATTTAATTAAAGTTTTAATTAGATTTTTCAACATTGTTATTTGGAATCATTTTAAGAATAAATACAGCGTTTCAGAGAATAAATAAAAATCATAGTTATTTTCAGAAAATGAAACATACAAATGAAGAACCTAGAAACAGAAAGAAAGAGAGAGAGAGAGAGATTTTGCTGAAATTCAATTAAGGTCACAGATGGGACGATAAGAAATACGCTGTTTGAAATTATATCTGTGTTTCTTCTCATCTATTCTTGCATTAATTTATAGAACATTGATTACAAACTGACCTAGTTTCAGCGGAACCGATTTGAAACTGTGTTGAGTGCTTTACGAATTAATGATGGCTTCTGAACACAAAAATATCTTAAAATACAGTGGTTTTGCCCGTAATATTTTTGCCCGAAAGTGATTTTCAAAAGATAATTTTTTCATTTAGAATAAATTTAAAGGATCGAATAAAATCTCGTAGAAAATTTGATATAAAATACATATTACGTTAACATATTCCAAATTACTGTTGGCAAATAAATAGCCAGAACAAACAAAATTATACAATTTTAATAAAAAAGATAATTCAAACAATTATATACCATCTAAATAGTTGTGAAATGCATTCTGAGCTTCCAGTACAATGAAGTACAACGCTCCTTAAAGAAATTCAAGCGCTTCACAAGTGTTGAGAGCCATAGTGAGGAGTCCTTGGTACGATCGAAACTCTGACATATACATGAGCCTGAAGATGATGAGCGTGAGAGAGGAGGCCGCCACTGCAACAGTGAATCACTTCACGCGGCTCCAGCTACACATGAACTCTACCGATTTGAGCGCACTAGGCCTTAGACCTGGTCCCAAAACTACATTAACTGCACATCACCAGCAGTACTAAAATATTAAGTCGGTGTAGTTCACTGGAAAAAGCCTGGCATTTCTTAACCACAAACAGAAAACAAGCTGCTTGACAGAACCTATCTTAGTTGAAGGGAAAAAATTCTCAAATGAATGGAAAAAAATAGAGAGACGGATAACAAATAATAGGGGAAAACAGGGTAATGCCAAACACGTTTATATTCACTTTAGGTAACGTAGTTTCTAACCTCTGTAAGGTGCTGCCGCCTAACAGATACAACATGAAGTAGCTGCAGGAACTATATCTTTCTGCCAGTTCATCTAGGAGAGTGGTTGACAGAAGTTGTTTTTTTATGTTTTTGATCTTAGAACCTTTCCTCAAGTTTTAAGGTATGTATCAATTATTATTTACAGTAGATGTTCTATAATACGTCCATAAATTAGTAATAGCATATAGAATAAGGATACACTATCTGTTTTATGGTATAGGCAATAGCTTTTGAATTTCGTATTTTCAAACATGAAAGGTTAGTTTTGGGTAATGGCGAACGCTGTTCGGTATTCCCCGCCATGTGTTCGGTATTCCCCGCTCTATAAAGCTAACTTTTTCTTACAATACTGCACAGGCATTTCGTTGTTTCAGATGCCAAGTAACTGCAAAAGAACAACTGATAAAGCTAAATGGAGTAAGGAGGCACTAGAGGCGGCCATTATATGTATAAAAAATGGAACATCAATTAGACAAGCGTCAAAGTTGCATAGAATTCCTGTGACAACTTTATTTGATAGAATAAAGAAGCCCAGTTTAGAACCTCCGTCTCTTGGACGACACTCCACATTCACTCCTGGACAGGAAAATGAATTTTCTCTACACATCATTCGGCTTTCCAAAATGTTTTACGGATTAACGCCAAAAGACATTCGACGTGCTGCCTTCACATTTGCAGAAAGTAATCAAATAAAACATTCTTTCAACAAAGATAAAAAAATCGCTGGTAAAGACTGGTTTTATGGTTTTCTTAGAAGAAATCGGAAACTAGCTATTCGAAAACCAGAAGCAACCAGCATAAATAGAATTCTAGGATTTAACCGACATGAAGTTGGGATATTCTTTGCTAATTTGGAAGAAGTTATGGTAAAATACAAATTTGAGCCTACAGAAATATGGAACATGGACGAAACGGGTATTTCTACTGTACAAGACAATGGTGTCGTTGTAGCAGAGAAGGGACAAAAAAGAGTAGGGACAGTGACAAGCTGGGAGCGTGGGAAAACAATAGTTAGAAACGAACAAGTATTTTATCACTATATAAATTAGTATTTTTTTAAATATCATTAAAAATATTTGCTACTTTTTGTAATTTAACAACTGGTATTACCTCTTCCAATAAGCAATTATAAATATTGCAAATTGCAGTATCATCATTTTGGTACTGCCACAGCTTTATTAAGAAACAATGGACATTTTTGACAGCTTAGGATAACATTTTGACAGCCTATTGCAAGTGGTCTGAGCACTAGAGTATTTACAATCATATAGACAGGGCTGAGTAAATAATTTGTAATTTTCAATTACATTCGAATAATTACCTATTTGAGCATGTAAAGAAGCTATTCTTGCTTTTTAATAAAAAATTAATATAGTTTGTCTGACTAGTCTAATAGACTTCACCAACAGACTATCAGGGCCCCAAAGCTTCGAAATCAGTATCACAATCTGTATTTTTATATTAACACAATGAAATATGCTTTTACCCAATCATGATTTATGACAGACTATAATAAACATATTGGAAAAAACCCAATACCACAAAAACAACTAATAATACAAGTTACCTATGATAGCACAAAACAGATTTCAAAAAATACATTTAAATTACATTTAATCAATAATTTAAGTTTTGTAAATCAGTAAAAAGTGCCTTTAAATATATATTAACACAGTAATAAAGTTTGAAAGAAATGGGTTCACTATGTTAGCTTGTTTTTTTTTATATTAACAGTCTGCCATAGTATACAATATCAAGGACATTGAGGTACAATATATTACAATAAAAATATTGCCCAAAATTCCTACTAGCACAAAAAAAAACTGATAATACAAGTTACCTAAGATTAAACCCTTATGTACATTTCGATGACCCTGTCGTCATCATCAGAGGGTCTTATTACAATATTACAAACTATAATATAATAACTTACATCAAATTACTAGATCAGTTTAGTTTTCAATTTATTGTACTCTTGATTGTAATAAAACCCTCTGAATATGATGACATGGTCATCAAAATGTACATAAGGTACATTTTCTTAGGGTAAATAATTTCAGGTAACTTGTATTATTACTTATTTTTGTCGTATTAAGGGAATTTTGCAGTATATTGTACCACTGTGCTATTGATATTTTATATTATGAGAGATTATTAATATAAGAAGAAACCAAGCCTACTTAGTGAAATTCATTTCTATCAAACTTTTTTACTGTGTCTGTATATATTCTTACTATTTTACAAACATTGAATTTTCAATTAAATATAAATTAAATGTATTTTATGAAATTTATTTTGTAGTTATGTGATGAGTTTTACTGAAGAAGCATCATTCATATCTATTAATAATGTCACGGAATTGATGGTAACGGTGATAGAATCTGTTATTTGTGAATACTAGACAATAATTACTTCAAACTAAATTAGTTAAAGATTGCTTAATGACTTTCCCTTTTGAGTTATAATGTATGCAATATATCTGCAGATTTAATGCTTATACACCACTGATCGTGAGTTATAATCGGTGACTATTGATTTTACGTTTTGTTGATACAGTTGTTGTAAATCAGAGACTGTGTCATAATTCGTTTGGCGGTAAGGTTTATTTTTGTATTTTGTACGTCGTCAGAGTTGTTTTATGGTTTGCATAAATAACGATCTGAAAAAACCCACCCTGGCGATATACTGGATGACGTAATGTTTACTGGTTTTATATGTTTATACAGAAGTCAAAGTACTGAAATATTTAGCTTGCTATGAAATTGCAAATAGGAAAATATTTGTTATAATGAATATCAAAACATATATTATGTAAAACTGTTTTTCATTATTTTGTTACGAAATTGCAAGGAACTTATTAATGCGCTACAAAAAAATAAAACATAAAATATGGATAGGAATGTATAGTTAGGGTTCATTTGTAGTTAAAGTATAGACTTTTGGTCGTATCATTACATTACCAGGCTTATTGCAGTTTTAATTGTATTACAAACGTTAATTATAGGTATTTATTTTAGAATATTAAATATTTAAAAATATTTAATATTTTTTAATGATAGAAATATTAGGAGGTTTCTTTAAACAAAAAGATTATTTGACAAAACCTTGCTAATATGTTTCAAACTAAAAATATTGGACATTTTCTATTCGTCTGCTAATATTACTGGGATGAAGTCTTACGTTTTATCAAAAGTCTAACCCAAACAATACTGTAACAACCAAGAGATTAAATTTGTATTTGGTATTTTCCCCCAACGTATTATTATACGTTTTTTATAGAAAGAGAATAATATTATATAAGATGTACTTAACATATCTAGTCGATTCATCAATAATGAGTTTACTTATTGCTTTACCTACTAACTAACATTTATAACTTTCCATAACAGTTATGTGTTTTTCATATATACAGGTAAAATCAAATGATAACGTTTAAATTGTTTCCGTTGACTGGTGATCTCAGAGTTACCAGGGTATTATATTGAGTGGACAGAGAAATAAGAGATTTTTTTGAGGCTTTTGTATTGCGTAAGTAATTGAACGAGGTATTAGTCAATTATTAGTTTAACGAATTGAATACAAATAGATCAATATCTTTTAAAATGGGATTTAATTTAAAAGCCTTCATTTTCCCTAAAAACTGTTCCTTACAGCAGTTAAATTAGCTATAACTATAGATAATCTATAATTTTTTTCTTTCAAGATCTTATAAACTCGCTGACGATATTTATGGCCTAATTATAAAACGTGTTCGAAGGAGTAAAATATATTATCATCTTGTGATAAGTCAGTTATTACTAATTATATTCACCCTAAAGTTAAGCTCAAATCTCACATATTTTAGATATGCCTAGAGTTTTTAGTTATTTTAAAATTCTGTTACATAAATTTTGGTCCATTAAATTGTGGTTATGAATTTATTAAATTAGTGATATTAAATATTCTTTAAAATAAACTACTATTGCAAGTAAAATTTAAATTATAAGATAGTTAAAGAAGAATACTAATATAACTCTATAAGAAAGAATGGGAAA
This sequence comes from Prosapia bicincta, assembly GCA_036971475.1. Taxonomy (NCBI): domain Eukaryota; kingdom Metazoa; phylum Arthropoda; class Insecta; order Hemiptera; family Cercopidae; genus Prosapia; species Prosapia bicincta. The sequence goes on from JBAIZL010000001.1 coordinate 37,805,130, forward strand.
TGTTTACTACAAATGACGTCACATTTCGTTAAATACGATTTCGCTTTTCTGAAACAAAATAATTCAGAGTTAATTAAAACGTAAAATGCTTTCTTTTTAAATTACCAGACGATTAGTGTAAGGTGGGGTTCATTAACAAGGAGCATTTACTAACAAAGTTAGAAGAAAAAAAAACCTGAGGCGAAAGTTTCAATAGTCATTAGCCTAATTAAAGTACTCATTTGCGAAATGATATTAGCGGAAATTTATTTGCACAATGTCTTTACTTTATTTTCAAATTCTAAAACGAAATAAACATTAAAAATATCTAAATATTCTTTAAAATTAAAACATGATTTTTTTCTCTTAGTATATTGATGGTGTAGTAAATGTTAGAACACTATATACTCATGAAATCATAGGAATATAAAAGTTATATGACACTGTAGGCAGTACAATTTTGCAGCACATAGTTTTCTTTAAGGACGCAGGGTAGTTTTGTTTGAGGACGCAGAGGGTAGTTTTGTTTAAGGACGCAGGGTAGTTTTGTTTGAGGACGCAAAGGGTAGTTTTGTTTGAGGACGCAGGGTAGTATTGTTTGAGGACGCAGGGTAGTTTTGTTTGAGGACGCAGGGTAGTTTTGTTTGAGGACGCCGAGTAGTTTTGTTTGAGGACGCAGGGTAGTTTTGTTTGAGGACGCAGGGTAGTTTTGTTTGAGGACGCAGGGTAGTTTTGTTTGAGGACGCAGGGTAGTTTTGTTTGAGGACGCAGGGTAGTTTTGCTTGAGGACGCAGGGTAGTTTTGTTTGAGGACGCAGGGTAGTTTTGTTTGAGGACGCAGGGTAGTATTGTTTGAGGACGCAGGGTAGTTTTGTTTGAGGACTCAGAGGGTAGTTTTATTTGAGGACGCAGGCTAGTTTTGTTTAAGGACGCAGGGTAGTTTTGTTTGAGGACGCAGAGGGTAGTTTTGTTTGAGGACGCAGGGTAGTTTTGTTTGATGACGCAGAGGGTAGTTTTGTTTGAGGACGCAGGGTAGTTTTGTTTGAGGACGCAGGGTAGTTTTGTTTGAGGACGCAGAGGGTAGTTTTGTAGGAATATACTGTTAATGTTTAATAGCATACATTTTATGTTGAAGTATAAAATGTAAAAGTAAAAGATTTAAGTTTACAATTTGTTATAGAATTAATGTCAAGTTAAGAGCAATGATAGTACCTAGAAAAGAGACCACGTGGAAGAAGCTCAGGACGGGTCACACGTTTAGTATAATTAATGATTGTGGAATTATATAAAAACAAAGTGTTTTTCGGTCTGGTTGTTTCCCTGACATTACAGTACTCAGACTTTTTATGCCTAACCAGTGTGCAGTGGCATAAAGATATAGGGACAACGCCGATTTCAGATGTGTTCACTACCAACATAAATAATTTAATATTTATCAATTTATTTCGCTTATATTTCCCCAGAACTTAATCAATCCACTATCGCACTACATCATGATGCATCGATACGTAGGGTGAGGGGTTGTATGGTTTAGACTTTAGACCATCAACAGATATAAATATAAATAATAAAAGTTTATAAAAATAATTTATTTTTGTTTAGTATAAATAATAGTTGATTAAAGATACATAAGGAGTAGAGCGCCTCAAAACATATATGTGTATTTTAAAATGAGATGTTTAATTGAATATAATATTATTTGATCTTTACAAACCTAAATCAGCTGACAGTTAAAACAGCTGTTTTCATTAACATCAGATTAATATAGTTTGATTACTCCATACGCAAACGAGTATACTCATGTTCCTTTGCAGAAATACTTCAGAAATATTTTCAACATAAAAATAATATTTTTTAATATATTTTCTAAACCTTATTCCCCAATTAAACTTCGTTACTTCTACATAATACAAAGCATTTAGAAAGTTATGTGTAATTAAAGTAAAAACTATTTATTTATTACTTTATCTCTACGGTCAGAGTTTTAAAAAAAATGAAAGACATAAAAGTTGGTTTAACTTAAACCGATGTGTAAAATTCAAACCGATATATGTATCCCCCCACACACAGACAAACACACACACACACACACACACACACACACTGCAACGGACCGGCCCACGCCAGAAAGCGCGTGCCGCCCCCTTTAATCACCACGCTCACTTACCTGAGCGGTCAACCCTACCGTCGACCTACTCCAAGCGCATGACCAACACATGCGCCCGCTGCAGGGTAAGAAATTTGTTACGAGCCGTTCGTAGCCGAAGTTACGAACGCTGTGCATTGCTCGCCAAATTCTGCCAGTGGAAAAATCCCTGGACTTAAAACAAAAAACCTAACTTGCTGAGAATTAACCCTTTGGGTGAGACTTCCCGGGGAGGAGTTCTTTTGAAAGGCATATAACCGGAGAAATGACCATCTTTGTAGGATAGTGTAAGAAACTTGTTTATAGGAAAACTCAATATGTTTGCAAGTTAGTTAAAAAATATTTATTTTTTAAAATTACATTTATTTATTTGAATGTGCCTGGCACAGTATGCACTACATTTTACCCAGAAAAACCCTATCAATTTAAAACAACTTAACATTGAAAACATCTTACTTGCTTATATTATTTTATCAGAAAAATTTACTAATTAATTATTAATTTGAAATTTGTTCACAGTCGACAAGACTATAGCAAAATGCAAAACCTTTCCCAATTGATTTTTTATTATATATTTAAAGTTAACCCTTCCAATTTAAAACATTTATACATAACAAAATTAAAAACCATTTTCATAAAAAGAAACCTCAAAACAACTAACTACATGATTAAACTTTATCTGCAACTCATTTACCAAAATCTTTGAATTTAAACCATTTAATCTTTAAACAATTTAACCCTTTACTTTAAATAAAAAACAAATCTTAAATCTTTATTTTAACCCTTCTTCTAACTGGAAAAGTTTTACCCTTTTGTACATTCCAACGACTTGTGATTATTAACATTATTTTACCAATTAGTTTCTAACAATCACCTGAAATTATATTATTTTCATAAATTAAAAGTTATCAAACTCCTCTAAGATAGAATCCATGTTATAAACTTACAAATGCACCTATTTAACGCTATAAGCTTGTCATCTGAGTTAATTAATAACTCATATTTATATTTAACAATGTTGACTCATTTACTGAAAGAAAAACCCATATTTATTTCAAAAATTAAAACCCAAAGTTTCAGCTGATTATATGATTGAATCTGATATAAAACATTATTATAGTTATTGAAAATCATTTAACACATTTACAAACCCCTTATTTAACCCTTTTACAAAATGAATCTTTTATCCCTTTCCTTTTGTGAAATAAAATGCATTGACATTTAATTAACCTTTACAACAATGTAAACAACACAATTTCTGAAGGAAAATTGTATTTTCATAAAATTTTAATTAATATTTATCAAACAATGAATTTAGTTAATAAAAACAAAACCATACTATTCAATTTAAACTTGCAATACCTTTTTATATATCTCTTTTTTGAAATACAAAAAAAACATCTTATTATATATATATATATATATATATATATATATATATATATATATATAAATTAATACCAAAACAAAACAAATTATTCTTTACATCTAAAACATGAACCAAAATACCTATTATTTATATGAACAATCTCTAGACCCACTTAATCCTATGAGAACTCATAGTTGATAGTTATATTTTTCTCTTTACTAAATCTCAATTTTAAAAAATCTATAATTTATTTTAAAATTATATTATCTCCATATTTGCTTTATTATTTGTTCCTTATAACCCTTTCTTAATTTAAACCAAAATTTCTTATCTCAAATTAATGTAATTTATTTTTATTTGTTAATAAATTTACCTTATATAATTTAAAAAACAACCATTGATTTCAATCTGTATTATTTATACCCTAAAATTTATTTTATAAAAATTTGAAATTTCGATATAACCCTTTTTTAAACAAACAGAAAATATTATTTTAATTCTTATTAAAAACATTTATATTTAAAACCAAAAACGATTAATTTAAAATTGTCATTTACTAAACAACTCCTTTTAACAAAAACAAACATTTCTTTTAAAGTCCTTTCATTTCTTCAAATGCTACATAGTAACGCTTGACCTTCCAGTCAGCTGATGTAAATAAACAATCTTACTGGCGGCCATCTTGAAACATAGAACTTGATTTTTACACTTTTAAAATACAACTATTTTTAAACTCTATTGTCTGTTCTTTCTACTAATTTTGTTTGTTAATAAGCTTGAACATATTTTTTTGTCAATTTAATTTATTTCAAGTTTAAACCCTTAAAGAAATTATTATTTCAAAATTACATTTTTAAAATATCTTTTTAGAATTTAAATGCTATACTCTAACATGAGTCTTGCGCCATTTTGTTTCTTTTATCCCCACCCTTAAACAAAGCCATCAGCTCCTATCTTTTAATTTAAACAATTTGGAATCTACTATTTTTAAATTAATTTCATTTAATGAACAATTTTCCCTTTTAAAATTTTATCAAAACAAAAACTCTCATCTGCAAAAAGAGAACTGTACAGGTCTGACCTTAATTTTTCCGCTGGACAAAGGCTTGAGAGTCTTCCCTCCCCCTCAGGTGTTTCTATGGAACATCGAAGTGGGGGGTTGCTTTCGTGCCGGCTGCAGGTGACGCTTAGAGCTCCTTCCAAAATTGAAAAACAGAAGTCCGCATTGTTGAAAACCCTCGTCTCTTTGTTTGAAATGGACAACGCCCTGCATTCCGCTCCTTTTCTGTTCCCACGGTGTCATCCTCTGTCTTCGCATCCTCTGCATGGGCATCTTGTGGATATTAAGCAATTGAAGGTTAAATTTTGATTTGCAAGTTAAATGAAACACTGTTCTAAACACCATTTTTTAAACACAACAAGCTTTTACAAAGTTTATCGTTAATTTTCTACTTTTACTATTTCAAAATTTAAACTGTTCTTCTCTTAAAAAACTTTGTCCCTATTTAAAACACTGCATACTTTCCTGTCCGTACCACAAGTAAAGTTGCATTTTTATATATTATTCCGAAACACTTTAAGACTTACGACGCAGCATCTTTAGGTCTTAGTTATGAGCACCGCTTTCGGATAGATCTTAATCCGAAAGGGCCCCATTTATGAAACAGCACTTCCTACATTTCAGCGAAACACAACCGTCTAGCCTGCCATCGTTTTTGATCGTCGTTATTCACTAAAACAAAAGTTCATTTCTTCGCGGTTATTCCTCACGCGAACTCCCTTGACCAACCTTCTCACGCCGTCTCTCGATGCCAAGTAACGCCTTGCCCCTCCTTTACCGTCGGGCTCCTTGTTGTAGCAATTTTCCCGCGTTTCGATCAGACCAATCAAAAATCGATATTTCTCCAACTTTGCCTACCTAGATGCGCGCGTCTGTCGTCATCACTGCCAGAGCGTGAGAAAGGAAATGACATCCAAAAGGAATTAATTTACTTGTTTTCTTTTCGGGCTGCATAACTCTTTTCCCGTGCTTCTAACGAATTTTTCTTATTCTTGTCATTGTTCTTTATTTATTGTTCTGCATCTATGGAAATGTCGTTTGTAATTTTAGGCCGAATTTGACAATTTTCCCCTTGCACATGACCCCCTATAAGTTACTTTAAATTTTTAACCCATTTCTCAATGGCTTGGCTTAATGACATACCAAAAAAATTTAACCTGGCTTTACTTTTAACTATTTTCCCTCTTGGTGGCAATTGTGGCAGGGTTCTGCCCGTCACAACACACACACACGCATATATATATATATATATATATATATATATATATATATATATATATATATATATATAAATACAACTGAGGATAAACAAATCTAAGAATTATTTATAAATATATATATATATATATATATATATATATATATATATATATATATATACAGCTGAGGATAAACAAATCAAAGAATTATTTATAAATTTATATTATTCAATAACTAAGACATAAATAATAAAAGTATATAAATAATTATTGTATTTGTATATCCTCGGTTATTTTGAATACTATACAATAAAACATGTTTTATAATTTATGAATTAAATTGAAATAAACTGACTTAAGAAAGTATTATACTTAACTGTTAACTTTAACGTTGAATGTAAAGAATTTTCTTTAGAACAAATGAAGTAAAAAGAAGTAAACATTAACTAAACTCTAACAAAGGTTTGAAATACGAGTACAAAGCAAGTGCTTTAGTTATCCCTTACAATAGACTACTTATAGTTTATTGGACAATAGTGCTCATTGTTATAATATAACATTGTAACCATTAAGACTCTAGGAAGAGGAAAACGTCTATTCATTTTATGTAATTTTTTAAAAACTTATTTCAAAGTTTCTGCAAAACGTACTTCAGTACCTAATTCTTAAATCTGTAAGAAAGTAAAATAAAACACAAATTGTTTTAAAATAATTAATTCATTGTAGCAAAAATATAGACTTCAATTGCAGGTAAATAAATAAATAATAAAATAGAGACTATTTTTAGGAAGATAATTTTATTTGGTTTAATATTATTTCCTTAAAATTAGATAAAAAATCATATACACACACACACACACACGCACATACACAAACTCCGACAAACACACACACTGCAACGTCCCTCCCCTTGATTCACTTCACAGCACGCAGAATACTAAAATTTTGTTGTTTAACAAACTTATTTATAAACAAAACAAACATCTGCCAATCACCCCGCTTGTTAAACCGTGCTAAAATCCCTGAGTTACGTGTATATTTTCCGCCCATAGGGCCATGCCCAAAACAAGCCTATTCCCGCTGACTACTATATTAAAATAAGTATAAACTCCCCCAAATTGGTTTATCAATTATGTAGGGTCTAGATATAGTCACACATGTCATTTAAGTAGTCAGCTGGAAAGAAACACATTTAAAATAATACACAAAATATTCACAGAGTCTTACCACCTGATGATGATCTGCAGAGACAGCAAGGGGACGTGCAAAAAATGATCGTGTTTAAGTTACCTATTTTAAAAGGCTCCTGTGTCCTTTTAAACACAATCCTTTTGTAGATAAATCTCTGGACTTTTATACAAAAAACCAACTAATCTTTAGGCTAGCTCAATGAAGTTAGTTGAGAGAAACTCTTTAAAAACATTAGGCTTTAACTATTATCAATTAATGAAATTTAATTAAACTTCTTTACTGATTTAATAATAATTTTCATATTAGTTGGAAAAAGCTAAACAGTTTTTATTGATTATTCGACACATGATGAAATGCAAATACTGTTGATTTTTATAACATATTTAATTTTATTTAATAAAATAAAAAAGAAAATTTATCCTTTCACATAAAACACAATTATATTGACAAAAACAATTCACCAAATAACTTGTTCTTTTCCATATTTTAAAATCTTATAATTTCCATATATATCAATTACATTTACATGAACATAAAATTATTTCCCAAATTACACATAATAAAAATTTATCTTATATATTAAATTGGTAAATTCATATTTATGACACATAATTTTTAAATTTATAATATTCAAAAAATTCTTATTTCCTTGAAAATAAATGGCTCATGGCCAAAAACCCTTTGTAAGTTTAATATTTATCATTTGAAATATTCTGATCACATAAATTCATTTTATTAAGCATAAAATTTATTTAATTTTTATAAAGAGTGAAGTCATTGTTTAAGCTTGAATATTTGTTTGAATTTAATAAAATTAACTGACTAAATTTGACGTAATTGGTATCGAATAGAGAAAATGACTTGCCAAAGATGTTCCTGCCGGTCCTAGAGTCCCTCGTCTGGATTCCCTGGTCCTTGGACATCGGAAGTCGCCATCCCTGGTTCGTCGGTGGTGGTTTTCCTCCATTCCCGCGTCCTGGAGGCTGAGTCTGGAGCCTTCATCCCTTGGTAGTCCTAGACGTCGGAAGCGTTGAGGTTTGGTCCGTCTGGCCTGATGGCGGTCCTACTCGCGGTCCAGCATAGCGTTCCGCGGCACCTCGTATTAAAAATTTATTTCAGACTGTCTCTAAGGTCTTAGAGACCTAGTATATACAGCGGTGAATTTATCCTACCTCACCCCGCCTACAATACTTGCTATCTTTGGATTTATTCCTTGTACAGGCAAGTCGGGCAACGAATCCGTTTTAGCTTGCAGAGTTTGATTATCTTTTTTGAAACACTGAAAAATGTCTATTTTATTAAAACTGCTGTAACATTTTTGTTTTTTTAAGTTTTTCAGATTTTGTTTTCACTAATGTTTATTCTGGCTTCTTCTGGTTCTTTTAAAATGTCGATGAAAGTTCTACGTGGTTTGGTTCTTAAGATAGCTTTTTTAAGCACTTAGAAAATTTTCGCCTCACTCCCGATGGTCAAATTTAGCTAGTTATTACAAATTTATTTTATAATACTTTTTAATTTAGCTTAATTATTCTATGTATGGTTTTATTTAATTCTTCACTCTTTATTATTTTTATAACTCCAAACTTGATTAATTTAAAAATCAACTTTATTACTTAAAAACAGGAAATTATTTATTTCCTATTTATCACGGTAGGTCAGACCGTTACAACACACACACACACACACACACACACACACACACACACACACACACACACACACACACACACACACACACACACACACACACACACACACACACACACACACACACACACACACACACACACACACACACACACACACACACACACACACAAACACACACACACACAAACACACACACACACACACACACACACAATCATGGTACCGCCCCTGGCCTTGAAAACACCCTTAACACTCAATTATCTATACTCCATTATATACTTCGCTTAGTCAGCTGATAGTAAATTTGATTTAATTCAAATGTAAAAGTCACTTTTATAAGAGAGTAAAAGTAAATATAAAAAATAAATGGATCAACTTTATTTATAGAACCTGAGAAAAACTGAAGCTTGTAATACAATTTGAAACGAAATACTCATTTGTTTCATGTTAGTAAAAGGGTTAAGAAGAGATGATCTCTAATTGTAATTGCATTTAATAGTTGAAGAGATATATCAAGCTTTTGACACTTGAGATAGAAAGTGTGAAAAGATGTATTTTAAATAAGAATATGTTACATCTTATACAATGTATGAACAAAGGATTTTTACACAATCCAGAGTGTACAGAGAGCACACGTAATGGTTTGTTCTAAACAAACAAAAGTTAAATTAGTTTAATAGATAAAACCTAGAAATTAGTTTCCACAAAGTATGTTATGCTTCAGATTTATAATTAAATAATAAGAAATTAAAAACTTGTAAGAATTTTCCTTCCTAATTAGCTTGATAGAAAAGATAGATAGTAATGAAGTAGGGAAAAGCAGCAAAAACAATTCACGGTTATATAAATAACATATTTCCTAGACATAAAAAGACAATTCTAAAGAACCGTACAAAACTTAATTATTTGAGAGTGAAGCATGATCATGCAAAATGAGTGAAAACAATTGAGATCGTGGACTCGACCTCAACAGACAATACTTAAAACTAACGTGAAGGAATAAACTAGAATTATTCATAATTGAATTAAAAATAATTCCGTCATTAACAACTATATGATGAAGCTGTGAAGTGGTATAGATGTGTTAAACTCATAACCGAAAATTTGGTCCAACGTATCAGCAGAAGGCAAAAAAAAGAGAAAGACCGGAAAAGTGCTTAGCTAATAAGAAGTGTATTAGAAAAACCCTATTTACAAAAGAATTAAGTACATAAGACTGGGATGTCGTGAGATTTGTGGGATTTAAAGCAACCAAATCCTAAACAAGAAGTTGCTAATATAGTTTTTCATGAGAAAATTTTTATTCTACTTCTGGGTTTTAATAAAATTTAATTTTAAAATAATATTTTTAACGTAATGAATGTTATAAAACAAAATGTAAATACTGCATACGGGAATATAACAAAAGTGATTATTAAACATTGTTATTACAAAAATTAATTTTCATAATTTTGCAAATAATTACACCCTTACGTGTACAGGTAGGATTGTGAATTAGGCTAAATAAAACAAAATATAAACTTTGGCTTTATTTCAAAATTGAAAAGCTTTAAAACAGCGCCCGTCAAACTACGACCGTGGCCCACTTCCGGCCCGACCAAGATTTTGAATTGGCATATACATATAACAATAAATAGAAATAATATTAATATTATAAATGATGTATACTACTAACCGGTCCTCCATATTTTTTTGTAATTATTGTCCTCCATATAAGAAGGTATTAGGCTATACAATGTTTCAGCTCTGTTTTAAAAATATGATTTATATCTCATTACACTAAAGGAAATTAGAAGAGCATGCAGGATGGTATGAAGAATATAAGGAGAATAAGTAAACAAAAGCAGACAGTTGTAAATCTTTCTTTAGAAACGGAACTTCATGAAATATGAAAGGAAGTTCCTTATCTTGAGACTTGTTCCTTAAGGAAGTTTTATAGTGTGACAGGATTTTGTAAAAACTAGCGTTAAATAATTCAAGTATAAACTTAAATAGTTTGTTTACGTATGTCAGTAAAATGTGATTTAATATAGATACGTTTTAGGAAAATTTGGGATAATTTAATTTGAAAAGATAAAAGAGATATAAATGAGAACACTAAATTATATTTGAAGTAAATGTGTTAGCCTAATGTAAAAGATGTGTACAAACAGTTACTTAAATAAAATACGGTGATGCTTGTTTGATGAGTTATTCATGAAAGTATCTTGAGCTTATTCAATGGAAATAAAAAATAATTATATTTGTTAAAATCACACTTTTGATTATTGGTCTAAGATAAATTTTTTAAATTTCATTTGTTTAGTATATTTAAACGAAATGATATGAAATAAAATTTTACACAATATATACTGCATATATTATTTAGTGTATGCTTGTAGTTACATTGTATAATATTTGGGGTGATCAAATGAATGTATACCCTATATTAACCTTTTTAAGGCTGCATCCAGAAACACAAACATCAAAATTCTTTTGTAGTATGCTACAGGTTGTAGGTCATACAACTGAATTCTCTGGTCATCATCACAATTTTGATCTTCCCACTTTGAAAGTAAATTTTAAATTTAAAAACTAGAGGTCTAGATCTGATGTCAGTACACAAATGCTGGAAAATTCAAAATTCAAAATAGCTGTGTTTGAAATTGTTGGAAAAATAAGCGTTAGCTCAAAGTATTGGAATAAAACTAGTTTCGATAAATTATTTTGTAATTAAAAATTAGATTAGCAGTGAATCTAATATATGATTTAGCTTGCTTCGACAAACAAGGTGTATACGTCTTATAAGCTACTCTTTGATTATGATTAGGCTAATTTGTATGACACCAAGTTAAGAAGTGATTTATCATGTTGTTGTGGTATAACGTATTAAAATCACTAAAATAATAATTCATTGCTATGAACAATGCCCTATAAAAATTTAAAGTAATCTAATTTCAACATGTCGTTATAATTAATTGCTTAGGTAAATACTGAAATACCTGTTACGATAAAGAAAATCCTCTTTTTCTCATTTCTCTTCTTGTCTTTTTGGTAAATCTTCAAAACATTAGTTCTTATCTGACCATGAATCATCGCCTGAAAGCTAAACTAAGTCACTTTACATATGAGAAAAGAAAAGGAATATTCGATAGATGCTTAGCCGTGGGCAAGAAAAGTGAAAATAACACATGAATGGATAATTTAAAAGTTTATAAGCTAAACAAGAAGTGGGTCAAAATATTAAATATTATTGAGCTTTATTAAAATTATTTCCAATTATTTACTTATTTACCTCATGGTAGACAAACATTTAAATTTATGGTTTTGTTGTACCAGACGATCGAAAATTCTTTCAAGATGGTTTCAACGTACTTAAAATTTAAGCAAATTAATTTGAGTTGTAGTGTAGAATGTTTTTCACTGAACATGTTAAATACCTATTAAAATAAGTTGAACATTAAATTATTCAACTAAACCTTGGAATTTATCTGAGAATGTAAGGTGTGCTGTTAGGGATAATAAGGACACGTTAGAGAGCGCTAATGTTGTTACATGGGCTCTTAATAAGGTAGGAGTGCAATTTTCATGTTGAGAAATTATTAAATGATGAAGTAAAGGCATGGTAGTGTGTTACTAAACATTAAAGAAATTTGTAATGGCATAGGATCTGCTAGTGAAATACGCTTAGGAAATTAAGAGCGTAGAAGAGAAATAATCCAACAGTGTAGAAAATTACGTATGCGATGCAATATATATTAGGTACTAATTAATAAATATGCTTCGTTATAACTCATACTTCTGTTACTAATTATGCTCCAGTTGGTGCTATCTAATAGCATTTAAAGCTCTGACGCTATTATCATATTATTGCAACAGTATGAATAATTACTTATTCCAGTAAATCTGCAGAAGTATTGAGAGATACAAGACTGAAATAGGTTACGTAGTTTGAAGAAGTACATAGATAATCTTAAAATTGACGACTCGTAAATTTAGGAAGAATAAAACTGAGTAATGGTGAAGGGCTGGAAATTATTTTACTATAACCATTTTAAAATAGAATCGAAAAGAAACAATTTACATTGTTTCGCCATTGAAAATTCTGACCTTTTCAACAGAGTTATTTGAAGAAATTCAACAAGGTTTTGGTTTTAAAGTCTTTTACTACAGAAGTCGCAACAAAGAGCTATGTTACAATACTAGGTATACAAGTCGTAACGTTTTTCAACTCCAGTAGAGAAAACATCTGATTTAGACATTCTTAGGAATATACTGGACCAAAAAAATAAAATAATAGCATGAGAAAGTAAAGAACAGCAAAAACATCAAAGTATTAGAGAAAAAATATTAAGTCAGTAATTTTAAATGTAAATTATTGTTTATTAAATGCGTTCTGATGTAAATATTTTTACAGAGGTTTTAATTATAGGTAGCCTAGAACAGGGTGGCGAACTTAAAAGTAGCCCTTGTAACTTAGACGAGATTGTATAATGTTTATTCCGATGTCTACATGAATATTTTCGATCAAATTAATAATCAACTCGCACCACACAAAATTACATATTCTTTTTTACCAACAGTTTTGTCACACATCTCGAAGATCACTGGCTCGTATGCTTAGTGCTTTTACCGAAGAGAAGACTGTCTTTTAAGGTGTATGTTCGCCGCGATAAACGGATTTTCCTCCGTGTGATTATTAATTATGGGGTAATTTAAAGAATAAAGTAAATGCCAGCAAAGCAAAAACTATTGAAGACCCAGAGTTGTAGATCACGATTGCCATACCCATCATTACAGCTCCTGAACTCCAGTCTGTGTTTCAGAATATGCTACGCCCCGCTACCTCATGTGTACAATCTGACGGCAATAGCTTTCAACATTATGTAATAACTTACCAACAATAGACATAAACAAAATAATAAATAGTATTTTAAATTGCTACAAAAATCCAAGATTTTTCGTAAATAAACAAATTTAATTTCAATTATGTTGCATTTCATTTTCCGTAACCCTGTATATTGTGTTGTTACGGTTTATGCTGATAGGATAATTATCAGCAACTGTGAATGGATAAAACTCAGGAACTTGTGGAGTTTGTGTCGAGACAAGAACTGGACTCTATACACTTTGCTTATTTCTTATCATTTTGTCATGATTATGCTTGCAGTTATGAGATCATGTAACTTCATAGTTTTATTTTTGTTTATTGTATGTTTTCTGACTGTGGAGTAAAATGATTACCTCCGGCTGATTTATTTACTTTAATGTTTTTTATTACGATGCACCGTTCTTCCATTACATCATCTCATAGGAGAAGAGATCTTCATGCTTGTCTCCTCTTCCTGTATATAAGGTTCAATTTCGTGACTGAGGAAATTTATTTATTTTCTTAATTATTCTCTTAGTATTCTTTAAATTATATGAACATTTCAAAATATTACAGTGAATTATAAACATAAATCTTAAACTTCAATCTTGTAAACTTCTGAAAGTTATATTAAATTAAAAGAACTCGGTGTTTTCAAGAGAATTTCTGTGGATAGTTGACCCTGGTGTATGAATAACTAAACCTAACAAGTACGAGATACAATGACGTTGAACAGTAACATATGTAGTAACAAATATATGATATATATTGACAGTATAAAAATTGTCATGTAATGTAAAGTATATAGGCTACATGGTACGTTTGTAAGCATACAAAACCAGTAACTATCTCAAATGTTTAACTTTAAAATTTCTTTTGTAGCGTTGGATATTGTAATATTCATAACACAATTACGATGTACCTTAACATAAGTTACTTATTTATACATTATAAACATTGTCAAATACATTTTATAAATGTTAGGTTTGACCTTGCCAGATTACATTTGTATTTAAAGCTTTAATTTGAATATTACACAAAACGTTTTTTTATTTATTAAAGTAAAATGCCCCAATATAACAGTTTTATCAAGTAGGCCTACAAGATCATCGTTTTTACTGCATTTAAAAACAATCATTTTAACGGAACGTCGCTTACATATGTTAAACACTTACTTCTAAAAATGGTCTTAAATAATGTATCTGGTTTTCGACAAATCATTCATTTTTTATTTTTGGAGAAATCTAATAAGATATATAAAATATTCCGATAAGGGGAGTGGTGAATGGAAGGGCTCCTATAAACAACATACGTGCCCAGGAGCACAATTTCAGTTTCGTAAAACTATATTCTTGTCTACTTTGTTAAATGAAATATTTTAAGAAATACAAACCTTAACAGGTTAGTAAATTAGCATTATTTTATGGGTTATTTAACTCAACTAAATACTTTAAGAATAACTATTTATGAAATAAGCACACCCATGTTTCTTGCAGAAAATGGTGCTATTGGCGACAATTTTGTTCACGAAAAACGTTTTCAATATTGTACTTGGTAACTAATTTAAACACATTTTCCTTCGGAAAATAAAATTAATTGGTAATTTTATATATAGATTATATAGAAGTAAAGTAAAGTACAAGTAAATAGTATAAAAGTATATATATATATATATATATATATATATATATATATATATATATATATATATATATATATAAAGAACTAAGTCAAAATACAAATACAAGAATTATAATTGAATTTACAATTCAAAGCTGTTTAATATTCCTGATGATGTTGGTACTGTTAGCCAACGAAAAGCTTTGAATTGTAAATTCAATTATAATTCTTGTATTTGTATTTTGACTTAGTTCTTTATTAATACACAAGAATACATATTGCGATATATATATATATATATATATATATATATATATATATATATATATATATATATATATATATATACATATACAAAGTAAAAATAAAGCTACATCTTTAAAAACGTTTTACGCTTGACTTGAAAAAAGTCAAGCATTTCAAAAATTTGTTTATAATTCTCAAACTCTTTTTATAAAAATAAGTTTAATGTTAGCCTGCGCCTGTCCCGGGCGAGCCTTGACTCTAAGTATATAAACTTCACAACCCCAGTGTATTTGCCGTGCGGTGCAGATACGGGAGAACGCCTTCAGAATCTATGCATTGCTCTAAATCCACACCTTCACTATACAAATATTGGTTTTTAATGTGAAAGCAAGACTACTTGAGAAACGTATTATTTTAGATGATCAAATTATTGCTTCAAATGTTTCTAAATTTCCTTCATTTAGATTGAGCTTTTATTTTTCATTTATCCATTAACTTTTTAATTTAAATTCTTTGCCTTTATTTTCTATTTTAAATAAATTTACTTTTATAAATCCATTATTTGTTTAATATGTTAAGTTATACCTTAACTGTTTAAGAATATGATTATAATAAATTTCTTATGATATGCATGTCTTTTAAAATGTCATTGCATACAACCAAAATCACTTGAAATTTACTAATAAAATTACTTTTATTTAACAATTATTTGAATCTCTCGGGGGAGCCTGTAACCCCTAGAGAGTGCGTCCCCAGGTGGCGGATAGGGGAATGCCTTCAATGGTTTACCATTGGGTGGTAGGAGTGAAATAAAATAGCTCCCGCGGACCAACAGGTAGAAGTCCAACCTCTCGAGGCAATGGCACTCACCATGACTAGTGCAATGAACATATGTGATATAAATGCTACCGCGTTCGGGGCAGCCGACGCGCCGTGCCCTGCAGTCCGGGGGCACGCCGACAAGTATGCTACGAGGACAGCGACTCTTAAACAAGCTAATGCTATCGCGTGTGAAACAGCTGACGCGCTTTGTCCTGCAACTTTAAACATCTTACAGTTGAACGTTAACGGCACACAGAGAAAGATGGACTTACTCTCATGCCTACTTCACGAAAATAATATCCACATAGCCTGCCTACAAGAGACTAAACTAAATCCAAATCTAAGCCTCAAGATCAAAGGCTACACGGTTATTAGGAAAGACAGAACAAAAAATCTCGGAGGGGGTCTTGCCTTCCTTGTGAAAACTCCTATTGTCAAGTATGAAGAATTCTCACCAGCTCACAATCTACCTAATGACTCCAATACTGAAGCACATGCTATCAATCTTCTCCTACCCAAATGCACAATAACAATTGTCAACGTATACCATCCCGACAATTCTGTACTTGACTCGGACTTCATTAAACACCTCTTCTCCTCTTCTTCTGACATCAAACTACTTCTTGGCGATTTCAATGCCAAAAGCCCCTCATGGGGATGCCCCCAACTTGACAGCAAGGGAGAAGATGTTGAGGACCTACTATTGGACTTAGATCTCTCAACTTTAAATACAGGAGAAAACACCTACCTATCTAAAACAAATGGCACGACTTCCCCCCTCGATATCACAACAATTGACGTCTCACACCTCGACCTTGCTGAGTGGAAAGTTGTTAAAACCGGCATCAGTGATCACTACCCAGTTATCACTTCCCTCAACCTTGATGTCGATTCTGGACCCCAAAACAACAAATCGTGGAACTTTCGCAAAGCTAATTGGGATAAATTCACAGAAACCCTTGAAACTCATTGCAAACAAATACCAGCCACCCAAAATTTGGACAATCTCGTTCAAATTTTCACTTGTGGTATACAGAAAGCAGCAAAGCTCTCCATCCCAAGGGGAAAAAGAAAGAACAATTGGGTGCCCTATTGGAAGGATCGTAATATTGACACCTTGATTCACGAAAGAGATATGGCCTGTAATGAACTCGAGAAGAACAACAACGTTGTAAATAGAACAAAGCTAATAGACATCTGTAAAAAGGTTGAAGAGGAAATTTCCACCTGCAAACGCGACAAATGGGCAGATCTCTGCAACAGGCTAGATCCTAGGAAAGACCATCAACACTGGAAGGTGATCAAATCCCTTGATACAGGCAGCATCCTACAAAATAATGGCCCCACCTCTAATATTATCACAGACAATGGTAAACCATCCAAAACTGACAAAGACGCAGCCAACATGCTGGCTACACACTACGAGAAAGCAAGCAGACTGAGCTTCCAAAACGAAGACAGAAAACAAAAGAGAAACTACAAGCAAGCCATACAAAAAAGCAAACGTTTTGAGCAAAAAGACATCTTCATTGATGAGCTCACTTTAGAAGAACTCGAGTGCGCAATCCGTAACCTCGACCCCAATAAGTCTCCAGGTATTGATCTTATCTTCGGCCAAATGGTTAAATGCTTTGGAGCGTCTGCCAAGCTTACACTTCTCCAAATCTTCAACTTATCTTGGAAATCAGGCAAACTGCCCATTATATGGAAGAAGTCTGTTATTATACCGATTTTGAAACCAGGCAAAGATGCCACCAGCTGTAAGAATTACCGGCCTATCTCCTTATCCAGCATCCTGTGCAAACTAATGGAAAGAATCATCCACACAAGAATCATGAACTGGCTAATCGATCGTAATATTTTACACTTCTACCAAACAGCATTTAGAGCCGGGCACAGTACAGTAGACCAACTTTTTTACATGGTTCAGTCTATCATCGATGGACTCCAAGAAAAACCCCACAAAAAGACTACCGCTGTCTTCCTTGACCTCTCTGCAGCGTTTGACAGAGTCTGGAGGCAAAAACTCATTGTTATTTTACACAGTGCTGGCATCAATGGCAACTCATTGCTCTGGATAAACGATTTTCTCAGACATAGAAAATTTGTTGTGAGAGTAAATGGAAAGTATTCCAAGACGCACAGATCGTGGGCGGGAGTCCCACAGGGATCGGTCCTCAGCCCTCTGCTCTTCCTCATGTATATGAACACCATCCATGAACACATATGCAATGAGGCTGAAATTGCCTGCTATGTAGACGACATCGCTATCTGGCATACACACTCTGATATCTCAGTCTCTGAACAAGCCTTAAATACCAACTTGCTTGGCATCGAAACCTGGGCTAAAGACCTTAAGATCCTTATTAACCCTGATAAATCTAAATCTTGTGTTTTCTCAACAGACAGAAGGAACAGACAGACTCACCATCCTAACATTAGGCTCCACAATACTACCGTCAAACAAGTCACGCACCCCAGATACCTTGGTCTCACACTCGATGCGGAACTGAGATTTACTAAGCACACTGAAACAGTTTCAAAGAGAGCTCTGAAAAAACTCAGCATCCTGAGCAGACTTTGTGGTTCAAACTGGGGTTCCAAACCAAAGACACTCCTAAATACTTACACAACACTCATCAGACCAATCCTTGAATATGCAGCACCAATCTGGGCTCCAGCATCTTCATCCTCGAAAGTCGACTCCGTCCAGTACAGAGCCTCCAAAGCCATCATTGGAGCCGTCTCATCTACAAATAATTTGAAAGGTGAAACTGAATGTGGCCTAACCCCATTGGAAAATCGGAGAAAATTCGCTACAGTGAAATTTACAAACAAAATCAGGAGCAATCACGAACAACATATCTCAAAAGTCACCTTTCGGAACTGGTCGGAAAAAACAGGCTAAAAAGATCTTCTACTCTCCAGTACGACAAAAACATCAGACAGGACATCAACCTACAGCACACGAGCCTTGACATCTTTCAAGAACCCAGGTTCCCGGTCAAACCACCCTCCTTTGTGAATATAAACTTGAATCTCCTCGAACCCTGCTCCAAAAAAGAGCCTCAAGAAACAATCAAGAGGAAAGGAATGGAAACTATTGCCAAGATTTTAAAACCACACTTGGTCGCTGCTTACACCGACGGCTCTTTGAATTCTGACTGCGATAGAGGTGGATCCGGAATCTTTATAACCTACCCTGATGGCTCAACTTCCAGACACAAAATTGCAGCAGGCAAAATCGCCTCCAACTTCACAAGCGAACTCATCGCAATCAAAGAAGCTCTGATTATTTACCTCACTTGGACAACACTCAACCCCTCTGATGGCATAGTAATCTTCACGGACTGCAGATCTGCTCTTCAGGCTCTCCAAAAAGGAAATACAAACCTCGCCCAAAAGATCAATACCCTTCTGTCCTTAATTGAGGAAAACAAGAAGCTTTGTACGCTTCAATGGATCCCGGGACACGTCGACATCAAAGGGAACGAAGGGGCCGATTCTCTGGCCAAGGAAGCGAGGACCATCGAACCAGCCCCCGTGATTACAACATCTTTCGATGTAAATGTGAACAGAAGCTCTGCCATAACAACCGAAGAAAATCATCACTTCCTGAGCTTAACTTCGACAGGGAAATAACAAGAACAATTGCCAGACTGAGGACAATGCACCTCAAAGACATGAAAATCTTGCCTGATGGATCAAGAACAAACACTGAATGTAGGCACTGCCCAGGGATACAGCTTGATCCCGATCATCTCTTCAACTGCCCGTCCATCATTGCAGCACTATTTAAGATTGACTTAAACTGTTCTAGGGAGACTCTTTATACGGATAAAGCTGCAGAGGTGGCCAGTGCAGTGCTCCACGCCTTTGGAACCGTGTAACTGTGCTCTCTCTACCTGTCTCTGAAATTGTTTTTATTGCACTTGTCACACGACAACAACAACAACAATTATTTGAATGTATATAGGCCTACGACTATATTATGTGCTTATTACACAGTGCAATATATGTTGTATCGGAGGTTGCCATGGAGTGAAATTATAAGAACTTATCTCTACAGTTTGAAAAGATGATCGTATTTTACAAACACACACAGACACACACATACACACACATGCACATACATTAACAGGATAATATACACACACTAACACGCGTGCGTGCACACACACACACACACACACACACGCACACGCACCCACAAACACACACACAACACGCAGACACAGATACACATACACACACACACACACACAAACACACACACATATATATAGTCGTATATAAGGTATAGTATACATATATATATATATATATATATATATATATATATACTCCGTAGTTTTTGTCATGGTATGTTACGAGAAAAATATTGATAAACATAGTATTAATTTAATTTATTATAGAATGTTCTCAATTCCTGTTACAATTAGGTTTAACTCAAATATGTTGACTATCAAGTAAAAGTTAGAGGTAGAGTTTAAATGTATAAACAGGTATCTGGTTGGGTTTACATCTATTCGTATATTTGTGGCGATTTACATTTTTTTATTAAAATACATAATAAAATAAATTAATCAAAAGTTTGATCCTGAAGGATGCCGCAAAACTATTAACAATATATATTTAACGAAGTTTATTTAAAAGTAACTATACGTGTAGGCTATTTGCTGTCTGCTGGTAATTGGTTGTCATTTATCTGTTACCAAGTCGAGATTATCTCGAAAAGTGAAAGTAATTTTTCTTGATATATTTCGTAGCATATTTCGGGGACACTGTTTCTCAATATCAGGGTAATTTCAACCTTAACCTTATGCCTACCTATAATTAACAAAAAACCTTTTCATCAACCCTGTCCATGACCTCTGTAAAAAGTAAGTCCACATCAAGTATGCGACCTTTAATACTTGATTACTAAGTCTTCCCCGTCTCCAGAGAATGGAAGATTAATGACTCTTGTCAATAACATACCTTATTCCCAACATCATAATATCTTGAACAG